>JAOYRR010000110.1:0-600000 GCA_038994665.1 Podotricha telesiphe | reverse complement strand
TTATATTGATAACGTCACAGTGGCGTGCTATTACACTAAAGTTATAGGTTCAAGTTCCATTTGGGGGGGCCACACTTGTTAAGTGACCTCCGAGCACTTGTAATGTTAAATAAAATGCGGACTTAAGCTTTTAATTTCAACTCTATGCCAGAACACGGAGAACGTAACGAGGAAATTGAAAATTTTTATAACGTACAATAATTTAAACGCAGCGAGATTCGAACCCGCGCCTCTTGGAAACCGTTTGAGGACTTCCACAAGGACAAAAACAAGAGACAAAGTGTATTGGGTAACGGTGGTAAACACCGCGCTTTGTCTTTTCAAGCCGAACGAGTCCTTGAGATGGTGAAATGTACTTCAGATTACCCTTTAAGACTAAAACTCGCGACCTTTGTGAGACCTTTTAAAGTATGTATTGCAAATCACTTAGATGACTATATCTTTACATATAATAAAAATGTTACTGATCGCTGTCTGTACATGGAAGATATATGAAAAAATATAGTATTGGAGGCATCTACTACTACAATAGACTCCAAAAAAATGTTTTTTTTTAATTTATTTTTCTGTTTGTCTGTCTGTGCGTTTGTGCACAGAAATGGCTGAACAGATTTACATGCAGATTTGACTATTGTATTTTGGCTACCTCTCCTTAACATATAGTGTTAATTTCATTTCAATCAGTTCATAAATACAAAGAGATTAAGATTTAAATTATAAATGTGAGAAAAGTTTCTGATTTGAATGAGAACTTGCGGATTTACGCAGGCGAACCCACGAGCATGTCGCTAGTTAAGACGACATTAATATTTTGAAATGATTATAATAATTATATATATATATATATATATAATTACGCCATTATAAAAAAATACGATATATATAAAATGGCTAATTAATAGTAGAAATTGTAGATGAACTTATGTAAGCTGCTGTTTTATGACTATGATAAACCAATCTTTATCTCAGGTCAAACAAATTTAGTATCCAGGCAACTACCACTACGTTCACACTTAATGCACTCAGTCTTTTTATGTCACCAGTATTTTTATGATAAATCGAACTTGAACGATTTTTCTCCAACACTTCGAAATATTTTAGACCAACATTGGCGCAGTAGGCCTGTGACAGTGGTACTGTAATCGCTATTAGTTGTGGGTTTATTCCCACTTCACGGTATCATATTTTAATTATTTTAATTTCTCCGCTCTACAAAGAAACTCCGAAACAATACAAAAGGCGACGTTGAATTCCGCCACTCACACACACACGCACACACAAAGTAGAGAACGAACTGTCTTGACCTAAGAAAACGCCATGAAACCCTGCTATGCTGGAAAAAGCGTAAAGCTAAAAAAAGATATAGATCTAGATATTTGATAGAGAATTCCATCAGACACTCTTCATTACGCCCAATCGATAAAAAAACAAATAAAAAGAAGGGCCAGAAAAAGGCTAAAAGCGTAAAGTACTATGTTATACTTATTCAAAGATTCTATTTGCGCAATACTACCCATATAAACGTAAATATTTAATATTGTGTACAGATTCGTCTGAGAGAGATATCGCGGCCGTCGCTTAGTAACGTCTAATAGTAGCTTAGAAGAGTGTGTAACATTTGTTTATATTAATCTATTTTTTTCTAATGAATTACTTTAAAATGTATTGGTTTTCTGCACTTCTTCTCCACGTAGAGAAGAAACTCCATGGACTCACCATGTCCATTGCCGTTGCAAAAAGAGGCGCTCAAGGCAGTGCCTCGGACTTGTGACCCAACTGTAAAAAAAAAAAAAAAAAAAAAAAAAAAAAAAAAAAAAAAAAAAAAAAAAAAAAAAAAAAAAAAAAAAAAAAAAAAAAAAAAAAAAAAAAAAAAAAAAAAAAAAAAAAAAAAAAAAAAAAAAAAAAAAAAAAAAAAAAAAAAAAAAAAAAAAAAAAAAAAAAAAAAAAAAAAAAAAAAAAAAAAAAAAAAAAAAAAAAAAAAAAAAAAAAAAAAAAAAAAAAAAAAAAAAAAAAAAAAAAAAAAAAAAAAAAAAAAAAAAAAAAAAAAAAAAAAAAAAAAAAAAAAAAAAAAAAAAAAAAAAAAAAAAAAAAAAAAAAAAAAAAAAAAAAAAAAAAAAAAAAAAAAAAAAAAAAAAAAAAAAAAAAAAAAAAAAAAAAAAAAAAAAAAAAAAAAAAAAAAAAAAAAAAAAAAAAAAAAAAAAAAAAAAAAAAAAAAAAAAAAAAAAAAAAAAAAAAAAAAAAAAAAAAAAAAAAAAAAAAAAAAAAAAAAAAAAAAAAAAAAAAAAAAAAAAAAAAAAAAAAAAAAAAAAAAAAAAAAAAAAAAAAAAAAAAAAAAAAAAAAAAAAAAAAAAAAAAAAAAAAAAAAAAAAAAAAAAAAAAAAAAAAAAAAAAAAAAAAAAAAAAAAAAAAAAAAAAAAAAAAAAAAAAAAAAAAAAAAAAAAAAAAAAAAAAAAAAAAAAAAAAAAAAAAAAAAAAAAAAAAAAAAAAAAAAAAAAAAAAAAAAAAAAAAAAAAAAAAAAAAAAAAAAAAAAAAAAAAAAAAAAAAAAAAAAAAAAAAAAAAAAAAAAAAAAAAAAAAAAAAAAAAAAAAAAAAAAAAAAAAAAAAAAAAAAAAAAAAAAAAAAAAAAAAAAAAAAAAAAAAAAAAAAAAAAAAAAAAAAAAAAAAAAAAAAAAAAAAAAAAAAAAAAAAAAAAAAAAAAAAAAAAAAAAAAAAAAAAAAAAAAAAAAAAAAAAAAAAAAAAAAAAAAAAAAAAAAAAAAAAAAAAAAAAAAAAAAAAAAAAAAAAAAAAAAAAAAAAAAAAAAAAAAAAAAAAAAAAAAAAAAAAAAAAAAAAAAAAAAAAAAAAAAAAAAAAAAAAAAAAAAAAAAAAAAAAAAAAAAAAAAAAAAAAAAAAAAAAAAAAAAAAAAAAAAAAAAAAAAAAAAAAAAAAAAAAAAAAAAAAAAAAAAAAAAAAAAAAAAAAAAAAAAAAAAAAAAAAAAAAAAAAAAAAAAAAAAAAAAAAAAAAAAAAAAAAAAAAAAAAAAAAAAAAAAAAAAAAAAAAAAAAAAAAAAAAAAAAAAAAAAAAAAAAAAAAAAAAAAAAAAAAAAAAAAAAAAAAAAAAAAAAAAAAAAAAAAAAAAAAAAAAAAAAAAAAAAAAAAAAAAAAAAAAAAAAAAAAAAAAAAAAAAAAAAAAAAAAAAAAAAAAAAAAAAAAAAAAAAAAAAAAAAAAAAAAAAAAAAAAAAAAAAAAAAAAAAAAAAAAAAAAAAAAAAAAAAAAAAAAAAAAAAAAAAAAAAAAAAAAAAAAAAAAAAAAAAAAAAAAAAAAAAAAAAAAAAAAAAAAAAAAAAAAAAAAAAAAAAAAAAAAAAAAAAAAAAAAAAAAAAAAAAAAAAAAAAAAAAAAAAAAAAAAAAAAAAAAAAAAAAAAAAAAAAAAAAAAAAAAAAAAAAAAAAAAAAAAAAAAAAAAAAAAAAAAAAAAAAAAAAAAAAAAAAAAAAAAAAAAAAAAAAAAAAAAAAAAAAAAAAAAAAAAAAAAAAAAAAAAAAAAAAAAAAAAAAAAAAAAAAAAAAAAAAAAAAAAAAAAAAAAAAAAAAAAAAAAAAAAAAAAAAAAAAAAAAAAAAAAAAAAAAAAAAAAAAAAAAAAAAAAAAAAAAAAAAAAAAAAAAAAAAAAAAAAAAAAAAAAAAAAAAAAAAAAAAAAAAAAAAAAAAAAAAAAAAAAAAAAAAAAAAAAAAAAAAAAAAAAAAAAAAAAAAAAAAAAAAAAAAAAAAAAAAAAAAAAAAAAAAAAAAAAAAAAAAAAAAAAAAAAAAAAAAAAAAAAAAAAAAAAAAAAAAAAAAAAAAAAAAAAAAAAAAAAAAAAAAAAAAAAAAAAAAAAAAAAAAAAAAAAAAAAAAAAAAAAAAAAAAAAAAAAAAAAAAAAAAAAAAAAAAAAAAAAAAAAAAAAAAAAAAAAAAAAAAAAAAAAAAAAAAAAAAAAAAAAAAAAAAAAAAAAAAAAAAAAAAAAAAAAAAAAAAAAAAAAAAAAAAAAAAAAAAAAAAAAAAAAAAAAAAAAAAAAAAAAAAAAAAAAAAAAAAAAAAAAAAAAAAAAAAAAAAAAAAAAAAAAAAAAAAAAAAAAAAAAAAAAAAAAAAAAAAAAAAAAAAAAAAAAAAAAAAAAAAAAAAAAAAAAAAAAAAAAAAAAAAAAAAAAAAAAAAAAAAAAAAAAAAAAAAAAAAAAAAAAAAAAAAAAAAAAAAAAAAAAAAAAAAAAAAAAAAAAAAAAAAAAAAAAAAAAAAAAAAAAAAAAAAAAAAAAAAAAAAAAAAAAAAAAAAAAAAAAAAAAAAAAAAAAAAAAAAAAAAAAAAAAAAAAAAAAAAAAAAAAAAAAAAAAAAAAAAAAAAAAAAAAAAAAAAAAAAAAAAAAAAAAAAAAAAAAAAAAAAAAAAAAAAAAAAAAAAAAAAAAAAAAAAAAAAAAAAAAAAAAAAAAAAAAAAAAAAAAAAAAAAAAAAAAAAAAAAAAAAAAAAAAAAAAAAAAAAAAAAAAAAAAAAAAAAAAAAAAAAAAAAAAAAAAAAAAAAAAAAAAAAAAAAAAAAAAAAAAAAAAAAAAAAAAAAAAAAAAAAAAAAAAAAAAAAAAAAAAAAAAAAAAAAAAAAAAAAAAAAAAAAAAAAAAAAAAAAAAAAAAAAAAAAAAAAAAAAAAAAAAAAAAAAAAAAAAAAAAAAAAAAAAAAAAAAAAAAAAAAAAAAAAAAAAAAAAAAAAAAAAAAAAAAAAAAAAAAAAAAAAAAAAAAAAAAAAAAAAAAAAAAAAAAAAAAAAAAAAAAAAAAAAATACGATATATATAAAATGGCTAATTAATAGTAGAAATTGTAGATGAACTTATGTAAGCTGCTGTTTTATGACTATGATAAACCAATCTTTATCTCAGGTCAAACAAATTTAGTATCCAGGCAACTAACACTACGTTCACACTTAATGCACTCAGTCTTTTTATGTCACCAGTATTTTTATGATAAATCGAACTTGAACGATTTTTCTCCAACACTTCGAAATATTTTAGACCAACATTGGCGCAGTAGGCCTGTGACAGTGGTACTGTAATCGATATTAGTTGTGGGTTTATTCCCACTTCATGGTATCATATTTTAATTATTTTCATTTCTCCGCTCTACAAAGAAACTCCGAAACAATACAAAAGGCGACGTTGAATTCCGCCACTCACACACACACGCACACACAAAGTAGAGAACGAACTGTCTTGACCTAGGAAAACGCCATGAAAACCCTGCTATGCTGGAAAAAGCGTAAAGCTAAAAAAAGATCTAGATCTAGATATTTGATAGAGAATTCCATCAGACACTCTTCATTACGCCCAATCGAGAAAAAAGCAAATAAAAAGAAGGGCCAGAAAAAGGCTAAAAGCGTAAAGTACTATGTTATACTTATTCAAAGATTCTATTTGCGCAATACTACCCATATAAACGTAAATATTTAATATTGTGTACAGATTCGTCTGAGAGAGATATCGCGGCCGTCGCTTAGTAACGTCTAATAGTAGCTTAGAAGAGTGTGTAACATTTATTTATATTAATCTATTTTTTTCTAATGAATTACTTTAAAATGTATTGGCTTTCTGCACTTCTTCTCCACATAGAGAAGAAACTCCATGGACTCACCATGTCCATTGCCGTTGCAAAAAAGAGGCGCTCAAGGCAGTGCCTCGGACTTGTGACCCAACTGTAGCCTTAAGGAGCCGCTTTAAAACTAACCCGTACTTCGTATATCCTCATAATTTTCTTAAAAAGGACTACTAAGCACTAAGTTTTCCTTCTTGATGCTATCGTTGCGCAACGGGACAACGTCTAACTGTAAACGCGATTGGTTGTGGGTTCGATTCTCACTCGGGGGATTGATTATATTTAAAATATATTTTTATTTCTCCGCTCTGGCACCTAAGGTAAGGCGCGGCATTGAATTGAGTTCCGCCACTTAACACGCAATGTCTCGATTTCCGGCAGAAAATGGAGAATGGAGTGTCTTGACACTAGGGTATGCGGGAAAGCGTGAAGCTGTGTACACACATTAAAAATTATACTTAGATATAGTGAATGACAGTCTCTTATCTAAATGCGATATGTCGCAAGTTTTATACTGACTCGATGAGTCGTAGGTATTTTAATGCAAATAAAGCGTATTCCGGAAGTCTATTGAGATTAAAAGTGATACCAATGTGGGAATAACAATTATAACTGCAAAAGTATATAAATGTGCAAATTGGAAATTGCTCCTAAAGGGGCCTGAAGTAGCACTTTGTCTGAACTAACTTTATTCACTTAAGTTCAAATTGGGCATAATATGGCAGCTTGCGACTAATTTGGGTCAAATTCACATGAAATTTCACACTTATTGGTGCATAAGAAAATTTTGTATATTTTTTCAAAATTAGATAAATAGGTTTATAGTTATTTAAGAACGCTTTTAAATAATAACAATATACTTCTGTCCATTCGTAAAGACGTAAATGTTTTTAATATATATAATATTTGTTTAGATTGAGAAGAAATTTCTTAGCATTCCATGGAAAAGTGCTTAGGACTTGCGACCCAATTAAAAAGTACCTAAGGGACCCTATACTATTACATTTAAGGATACCCTTAACAGGTTATATTTGCCAGTGTAATATCAAAATAATAATTTGAAATCGATTAGATATAAACGAATATACGCATTAAATTCATTACTTTATAAGAACGCTACGTTAAAACTCGTATTGTTTTTATGATTATGACACATTTGTATAAAAGTATACGAAAAAGCAGGTTTGAATCCTGCTACGTACAAAACTAAAATATTCACTAATCGTGGGAATTTCAAGAAATCATCCCCTGATAAGGTCGTCAGATATATGCTTAGAAAATATCGTATTATCATCGGAAACTGGACATGTGTGCACATTTTCAAGCAAATCCAACGGCAATATTGTTGCAATTAGATAGTTTTCTTTATTGTGTTTTTCGTTGAAAATTAGATTATTTTCTAATAGAACAGTAAAAACGTTTTATAATAAATAAATAGAAAATTGATTAATCATTACTACTTGTTATTCTTGTGTTTAAAAGATCAAAACTAATTGTAAACGAATTATAAATGAACATTTACTAAATTAGTAGGCAGCAGTAGGCAGAGAGAACCTAGTGTCAAGACACTCCGTTCTCCAGTTTCCATCCGAACTTGGTAGTAGCGTTGAGTGGCAGAACTCAACGCCGCTGTTTGTCTTACCCGAGCCGGAGAATTGAAAAGAATTTAAACACTATCTATTATTCCTCCAGGTGGGAATCGAACCGACCGAACCGAACCGAACCGATTGCAGCTCAAAGTCAGATACTGTCCCATTGTGTCGCGACGACAGAGATGGAAAACATCTTAATAAAGCTATTATTTCCCTTTAAATTAGCATTTACACTCGTATTGAGCAAAAACGTGGTTGAATTATACTACTACTGATAAAACGTTCATCAAAGATAACATATTAGGTATAAAGTACATATATTTTACTAGCGAGTTTTGTTTGATTTTGTAATTTTTTTTCTAGACACCTATGCTGTACGTGCCCGTACTTACTACTTATACTTATAGCTTAATTGGCAAACGCGCGGACAATTTTCAAAAGGCGCAGGTTCGAATCCTGTTACGTTTCAAATTTTTACACGTGTTATATATAATAAAAATGAATTATTCAAAATGTGTAAATAACACTGTAACAATTAAATCTAGAAACCTTACTAGGCTAGACTTATTAGCAAATACAATATAAGATATAACAATCAAATATATATATTAAATAAAATACCTTATATTGATGGCTCTAGCTGTGATAAAACCTCCCGGTATTGCCTTCTAATTTAAAAAAAAAATTCAAGCCCAAACCAGGCGAAAAATGAAAAACAACCATAAAAGCACTAAACTCTCCACTCTCCGTCCACATTAAAAGAGTCGGCGGAACAAGAAATGGATAGAAACGATCAACTTACAGCATCAGAGGCTTCGTGTCTTCCGCCATTGCGCCAAAACACTTACAATTAATTCAGTTCAAGCCTTAATTTCCACACACGGCACACGGTGACTATTATCACATCACTCGAAACGTACTAAATACTAGGTAGTCTATCGTGTGAGTGTTATCTAAAACAGCCACTGAGTATCGACCGGGCGCTCCTTAACTTTACATTTGATAACGATGAACAAATATAGGGAGTATTCTCATGTAATAATTAACATATACTAGTGAAAAACTACGGTTTTGTATATACAGTTTGTTGTTTTTTTTTTTAGCTTCCCGCATGGCAAGGCGGGCTGAGGGAATCTAGTTAGAATCTAGACACCTTCTAGAAGTTCTGAACTTTCGGCCTGAATACGAGATATTGAGTGATGTGTGAAGGAACTCAGTGTCGCACTTTGTCTTCTAGCGTTTGTCTGCAAACGTGATTGGTTGTGGATTCGATCCCCACGCGGGGAATGATTATATTTAAATTATTTTCATTTCTTCGCTTTGGTGCAAGACAAAGTGTATTTACACTAGGTGCTCTCTGAGGAACGTGCTATGCGGAAAAAAGCGTGAAGCTGAAAATTATATAAATATAGAATCTAATTCACTATCATCATTAAAATATAATTAAAACATGCGCTACGATAGCCATATACACATGATAAGGCTAATAGTATAGACGTTGAGCATATTTATTTGTTAAAAAGTAAAGCTACAAAAAGTGGGGCAATAAAATTTTTAAAACAATTTTTGTGTTATTCACGCTCGCCTTAGGATATGAAAAACATTTATAGAAAACGTTTAAAAATTTGAACGCAGCGGAATTCCAACCCGCGCCTCTTAGAAATCGTCTAAATTTCTCTATAAATTATATTGATATTTATTTTTTGAGAACTTAACCACAAATTCCAGGCCAGATTTCATAGATCTAGTTAGTAACTACGATATCTAAATAAAAGTACGATTATTTATGTGCAAAGTTAAAGAAAAAAAACTCTTTACATAAACATAGAGGCCATTTTGGCACAGTGACTTCTATGTAACGCAATGGTCATAGGTTCAATTCTCACTTGGGGAATATATTTAATAAATTTTTTTTTGTTCTAAATCTGCTCTGGTCGTAAGAGGAAGCGCGGCGAAAAATATAGAGGATAATGTAAGAAAAATGTGCATATATTTTTATTATGATTGCACTAAATGTTCGTTATAAAAGTGAATATGACAAATTAATTTAAAATTGAAAAATACACATTTAGAAAACGTATAAAAATTTGAACGCAGCGGGATGCGCTCAAATTTTTCAAGCGAAACCGTTCAAGCGCTCTGACCGCTAAGCCATGCGTTCTACGTCCAGCTACATTAAAATTCTTATACAGTTTCCAAGAGGCGGCGCGGGTTCAAATCCCGCTGCGTTCAAATTTTTATACGTTAACTAAATATGTATTTTTCAATTTGAGTCTAAGTGAGCGATTAACACTTTACAAATGTTAAAAAAATTTCAAATTTGCAAAAAAAAAACTGAAACTTTTATTATAAGTATAGATGTAATGTTTGAAGCCATCATGGCGCAGTGGGAACGAATTTGACTGTAAGCAAATTACTATATTTAAATTATAATAATTTATCTGCTCTGGTATCTGAGACTAAACGCGGCGTTGAGTTTCGCTCTTCAACAAGCAATGTCCCGATTTCGGGCTGAAAATGGTGAACGGAGTGTCTTAACACCAGGTTCTCCCCGATTAGCCTGCTAAGCGGGAAAAAGCGTGAAGCTGCATTAAATATATTAAATCACCTGAAAAGTCGATGCATCTACAATCATATTCCAAATCTTAATATTAAAAGCGTCGCACGCTAGAGTGCATTCTGCAATTATTTATTTAAGTAAACGAATATGAAGGCCACTCATTGTTTGTTCTCATTTATAATACCACCTTTATCTTTTGCATTTTACGGCTGAGACAAACATAATTCTTAGAAAAACAACAAGAATTTTTTTTTTTAATTTCTTATAATTTAGCATTTGGAAGTTGAATGAGAATCTAATGTCGCGCCTTTTCCGACCAACAATTGATTGGTAATCTAATATATTTTTTATTATCATCGCGAAACTATATTAATTTGAACACAACACACTTACAATAAGAATAATATTATTAGAAGACGTATTTTATTAATTGGAGTCGCATCGCGGTAATACTTAGTTTGGAGGCCATAATGGCGCAGTGGAACAGCGTCTGAGTGTAAACGCGATTGGTTTTGGGTTGGATTCCCCCACAGACACATCCCCCACTCGGAGAAATTAAAATATATTAAATTTATTTTCATTTCTCCGCTCTGATACCTAAGGCAAAGCGCAGCTTTCAGCACTAGGTTCTCTCTCTGAATACCGTGAAAAAAAAACACTAACAAAAAACACAAAACACAAAAAAGAACACAAACACAAAAAACACAGTAATAGACAATAAACCAGTATAAAACATAAGTAAAAGAACGCTTTAAGTTAGTTTCTGGTTACCCTGGTTTCTGGTATGTCATAACGGGAGGAATTTTTGCTATGCTATTGTAAGTGTTCTATTGTCATATTCAAGTGTGGAAATTTTCATGCGAGTTGAACTTCAAAATGTCGATCAAAATAGCATTACAAGTTTTTCTTACACTGATTGATAGGTAAAGTGTAAAGAAACTAGTGATTATTTTCCGCTCTCCGCCCATTCGGAGACAATCGATATGCCGCGTTACAGGCGGGTGGAAGAGTTTGCCTATTACAATATGCTTTATCGCCAGAGCGGACAAATGAGCATACTGGAATCGAACCCATACCCGTCTTGTATACCGTTAAACGTTGTCGCACTGTGCCAAGATGGTGTGTCTATAAGTGGATAAACGATAAAATAGTCTCATTAAAATTACTTTTGTATTGTATATAGTAAATTTAAAACAGATGACGTCATTTAGTACCACGTCAATGACGACACATCCGATCTACTCAGGCAGGTGAATTATATATCTTTTTCTTATTTCCCACATAGCAGTGTAGGCAAAGAGAACCGAATATCAAGACACTCCGTTCTCCCATTTCCGCCCTAATAAGAGACATTGCGTTTTGAGTGGCGGAACACAACGCCGCGCTTTGTGTTGTCACCAGAGCGGAGAAATTAAAATAATTATTCCCTCGAATGGGAATAGAACCCACAACCGTCGCGTTTAATGTCACAATGACAGCTTCTGCACCACAATGACCTCCATCTGTCTAAAAGGGCATCTTTAATAATATAACAAGTAAAACATGTGATTTCTGTTCGTCCTAAAATAATGGAAGTGATTCAATATTTAATGAAGCGGCGACTTTCAATGCCAGGGCCACTGCCAAATACAATTCACAATAAAGCATTTAAATACAATACCTTGAAACCACAGTTTCGTAAACGGTTTGATAAAATTATGACAAATTATTTGACGTAAACGTTTAGTAACAGCTTCGTATCTCGAAAAAAGGGCAAATACGAAGACGTATTGATCTAGTCATTGTTTTATTCTAGGTAATATAAAGGAGAAATGTATGTTACAAAAATTCGAGTAAATTGAGCATTATACGAAATTAAGTTTTAAATTTTTATTTAATTATTAAGATTAAATTTAGTTTAAAGATTTGGGTTAAAATAAAATGAAAGGGCGTCAAACGACTGAAAATTTTCAAAGTTGTTATAATTGGCAGTGGCATTAACTTATTTTTTATTTAATTACAGTATAAAACTAAATATATACCTAACTAACAATTTGAATCAATTATTTTTAAACAAAATGTCAAAAAATGCAAATGTTGAGTCTCGTAATAAAAAAAGCAGGTTTTTCTTGCATATCAGGGTAGTCGAGAACCTAGTGTCGAGACACTCCGTTCTCCGCTTTCCCACCGCACCCGAGACATTGCGTATTAGATGACGTAGTTAAACACCGCGCTTTGTCTAATCACCCAACACATAATAATAACAAAATTAATTAATAATGCATCACACCAAAGTCTTAATACACTTCAAATGCCACTTTTTACCTTTTACAGAAAGCAGTAATCCTAAATACATGCATTTAACATTACGTAAGTTTTTATCTTAAATTTGAACGCTGCACCTTAGAACGTATAAATTTTTATCTCTGTATGTGTTTATTTTCTTCTTTGTTTTTGTCTTCATACCAACCACGCACTTGGCCTAGGCCGTGTTTAG
This sequence comes from Podotricha telesiphe, assembly GCA_038994665.1. Taxonomy (NCBI): domain Eukaryota; kingdom Metazoa; phylum Arthropoda; class Insecta; order Lepidoptera; family Nymphalidae; genus Podotricha; species Podotricha telesiphe. The sequence goes on along the minus strand of JAOYRR010000110.1, from coordinate 587,784 downwards.
TTGTAACGACCTTCGCTGCCTAAGAGATTTCTCAAATAAAAACAATCAAAATAAATAATAATAATATATGCTGAATGCTCTTTAATAATCCTATTGACGTATCAAATACAATGCGCTGTTACCAAGAATATAACTAAAATCATAAAATTAACTTACCAACTAAATGACCGATTAGTTTTTATTATCACGTTATTAGTAAGTGAAGGAAAAACATTGTAGGTACACCTTTTTATGAGAAATCTTTGGACGAAGCAGTGGAAAACCGGAGATGAGACGGACAGACTACATTAGGAAAGCCTTTTACGCTAACGAGTGCAACATTCTCGTGGACGCATGCATGGCGTCCAATACTCTTATCTCCAATAAGTAGAAGGAAAAGACTAAGAAAGAATACCCCACAATCAGATAGAAATAACATATATTTTGTTAACATTTTTTCAAAGTGTTATTCCCACACTAAGGAAATTGAAAAAGACATAGTTAGAAAACGTATAAAAAGTTTTGAACGCAGCGGGAACGCTAATAAGCGTATAAGAATTTCGACGCAACTGAATGTAGAACGCATGGCTTAGCGGTCAGAGCGCTTGAACGGTTTTCAAGAGGAGCGGGTTCACATCCTGCTGCGTTCAAAAATTTTTATACGTTTTATAACGATGTCTTTTAGAATTAACATATCAGCAACTGTCTTGGAAGATCTGTACATGGAAGATATATAAAAAAATATATTATTAGGGGTACTTATCAATGTAATAGTACCCAAAACAACAATTTTTAATTTACCTTTCTGTTCGTCTGTTCGTCTGTTTGTTTGTGAACGCTAATCTCAGAAACGGCATAACCGATTTAAATGCAATTTTGTCTATTTTATTGTCGTAAGCAAATAGTTTAGTCGTGTAGCTTACGCAGGCGAAGCCGCGAGCGGGTCGCTAGTTACAATTATATTGAGACAATATAAGAAATATTACACATACACACCCACACACATGCACACACATACATATATACACACAGAGACACACACGCACACAAACATTTTAGACTTAAAGTGTATGTCAAAAACATGTCGCTAAGGCAAAGTGTATTTCAGACGTCAACGCGACCACTAGTTAATTAAACAATACAAATATTAAAAAATATATAATTGCAATTAAAGATACAGCTGGATTAGGGGTTTTTCTTTTATATACTCACAGCGCTATATATACAATTCTTATACGAATTACAGCACTTGCATTAACTGAGTCAATGAGAATAAGAATTTATTTCGATTAACATTTCGTCACAACCGTTTAACAAGTAAGTTAAAAATTAAAGAATTAAAATAATAATAAGTTAATAATAAAAAAAAATAGATAAATTTTTTTTTAAGAGTTATTCACACACTTAGGAAATTGAACTATATATATTTAAAAAACGTATAATAATTTTGAACGCAGCGGGATTTGAATCTGCGCCTCTTGAAAACCGTATGAGGCTCTGACCGCTAAGGCCAATAATAAAAAATTATTAAAAAAAAATAACAATTAAAAAAATATGGCTGTCCTGGCATTAAATCCGGACACGTGTGCACATTTTCAAGCAAACCAGATGGCAAAAAGTGAGTCTAAATGGTGTAACAAGGCTATCTTTCATACAATATTTTGAGTGTCAAGAAGTTTCCCAGCATTTTTTTTACAGCTTCACCATTTCTCCCGCATAGCAGGATAGTCAGAGAGAACCTAGTGTCAGGACCCGCCGTTCTCCATTTTCCGCCCCAATACAAACACGTTGCGTGTCGAGTGGCGGACCTCAACGCCGCGACCGTGTCTTGTCCACCAGAACGGAGGAATGAAAATATGATCATCACCGAGTGGGTATCGAACCCGCAACCAACCGCTATTACAGAAAACATGTTTTCCTACCTTTGTGATAAATTTAACAAAAATCAATACAGGACCTACATATGATTTAAACCAAATCTCGAAACCAACAAAACACTCGAAAGTGATAATATCATAATAGTTAAAATAATTAACTGTATATCTAAAGTGCTATTATATTAGGGTCATTATGAGCATTCATTAATATATAGTTATATAACTATTGTGGCGCAGTGGCACAGCTATAAACGCGATGGTTGCGGGTTCGATCCCCACTTGGGGTATATGATTATATTTAAATTATTTTCTTTTCCCTGCCCTGGTAAAAGGATACCAAGCCCCTCTTCCTATCCTGCTGGATAAAACGTACAGATAAAAAAAAACTTATACAATATGAACTAGGCATTTATTTCGGTTTCTGAATGAATATGCTTAGCTGCGTAGACTTAATTCAAAAACGACAAAAAACTTTGAATTTATCTCCGGTATATTGTGTGAAAATAAAAGTTTAAACATTACACGTACTGATAAAAACAATAAGGCGCCATAACAATGAAATTAGTTCTAATCCCAGGCTTAACGACTTATGAAAATTACGGGACACTGTAGGAGAAGTTCAATTTTCAAGAGGAACCAAATTTATATTTTTTTCATTCAGCTTTACACTTTTCCTTCAGAGAGAACCTAGTGAAGCTGAGACATTGAGTGTTGAGGGGCGGGACTCAACGCCGCCGAAAACATTTTAAATATAATCATTCCCCCTAGTGGATATCAACCCAAAACCAATCGCACTCACAGTTATACACTTTTCCACTGTGCCAATATGGCCTCCAACATACGTGAACATATTGTTCAACTGGTATCCCACTTTTAGTTATTGTTAACAGCTCATTGAAACAAACAAATAAACAAACTTTTAAGCTTGCTATATTTTATTAGTGTAAAACCGTGGCGCAGTTGGACCGCGTCTGATTCTAAACGCGATAGGTTGTGGATTCGATTCCCACTCTGATTAATGATTATATATAAATCATTTTTATTTCCCCACTTTGATGCTTAATACAAAGCGTGGCTTTGAGTTCCGCTAAACAAGATTTAGATTTCGATTTCGGGCGCAAAGTGGAGAACCGAGTATCTTGACACTATGTTCTATATGACTAACGAAGCTGTATTAAAAATTGCGTAAAAAAACACAAAAACAATGCGATTTTTACATAATTCAAAATATTACAAATTGAAAAGTATTCGGGCGTAATCAAAAAGTAAAATTAGTTAATTAGTAAAAAAAAGAAAATACTTATTAGCTGTCACAATATTTGATCACATCACTCAGATAACGACTACAACACTTCAAATGTTACAATCCCAATAGACACAACAATTGAAACCATGAATGGGCGATAATATGTCGCGAAGTTCGACTTTCGATAAACCCATCAATGCTTGAAGCATTGATGGGTTTATCGAAAGCCAACAACATTTTAAATAGGAGGTATTAAGTGTCCAAGTCATGACTGACTACCCTGCTATGTGTACAGTTGAGGTATTAAACGACGAATGTTAAATATTATTATAACAGCAGAGGGGTTTTTATATCAGAAATAAATTGAATATTTGATCGATAAACAAAATTACCAAAACGGGAGGTGAAGGGTTTGTAATTGATTAATCCATACAAGTGTGGTAAATCAAAAATGCTTTATATAAACTTTATACATTTATGTCCATACAATTGTTATTATTATTAAAGACGATTTTTAAAAGGTAAATTGTATATTTTATATTTTGAAAGATGATTTGGCGTCATGCTTTCCCTGTTAATAACCAAAGTAATAATAATAAGAAAAACTATCGTATTTAATACTAAATAATTATTTTCAAATATACTCCAACCATTAATATTTAAATAATTTATTAATAAATAACACATCACTTTGGTAATAAGTACAGACGATTAAATGACCGCATTTGATAAAAATTGTATATATTTAAATAAACTGCACTTTATATAACATGTTTTATATACATTTTTAATACTAATATACTAGAATTTAGTATAAATGTGTAAGGCACATAAAAATATTAAACTGGACTTACCCGCCAAGCGTATTCGACTGCATAATTTTATTTCTAATTAAACAGCTAGGTGTTTCAAATTTGTCAGTAACGGAATGAGCCTCTATGTCTTCTAAAATCGCGGCACGATCTGCATTAGTTGTATTCAACTTGTCAGTGGATAAACTCTTAGAACGGTATCTAGGGTTTAAAGGCAATACCTTTTCATTTGACGCACTCAGCCCGTTCGCTTTAGAATCGCTTTGAAAATTATCAACAGATGACATTGTAATTTCAGATCGGCACTTTGTTTATGGCCGTTTTGACCGTGTTTGAGTTTTGTTTATGGTTTTCTGTCAGTGGAATGTCAGTCCAGTTATAGTTCTTCCAGGCCAGTCACAGTTCACTATGTATATCACTTGTTGGAATTGTTGGAAATTGTATTTAATTAATATATTAACTGTAAAATCTAGTCTAGTGTATGTATGTATATAATTGACCGGCCAACGTGAAGACCGCCGCGAGTCGACTGAGGCAGTCGGTCGGTTACCAAACGTTTTCTGTCATACAAAACAATATACAGAGGCTACGTCCTTCGCGGTTTCTATAGACAAGATTGATTTAAAAAAATGCCAGGTTATGTTCACAAATTGTCACTTTGATTAAAGTTTAAAAGACAATATAGCTTACATTGATAAAAACAAATACTTAAGTACGGAAGTGTTGGGAAAAAATCGGAAGCGAATTATAATGGCTTCTTGAAATTATTTACATAAGTTTTTACGTTAGAATGGCTTAAAAAATTGCTTGGATTATGTTTATTTTAAAGTTAGTTTAAAGTGAAGTGAGATTACCTTGGTTGCATGTATCGGTTCCACACCGTGATTATAGTTTATATAGAGTGTTATAAAACTCTTCCGTAACTCACTGACTGACTGACAATGCGGAGCTGAAACTACAGAGTGTTGAAAATCATAATTGGCATGTGTGTGCGTGTGTGTGTGTGTGTGTGTGTGTGTGTGTGTGTGTGGTTCCTAAAGCAATGTAGGAAAAGAATTCCTTAGAAAACTTTACTCGTAAAAAAATAAGTAGTAACAACTCACTACTAATAATTTAATATATTTAAAGACAAACTATTCGACATATACTATTGCTACATATAAAACAAATGACTGTATAAAATACATATTTACAAAACGTATAAAAATTTGAACGCAATCTTGAAAACCGTGAAGAGACGCGAGTTCAAATCCCGCTGCGTTCAAATTTTTATACGTTTTCTAAATATGTCTTTTTCAATTTCCTTAGTTTGCGAATAAAACTTAATAAATGTTACAAAAATTACTGTATGTTTATTTATATTATTTTACTAGCAACAAACTCGTGGCTTCGCCCGCGTGAGCTATAGTTGTTTCGTATTTTTTGTAAAACAATGAAATTACTGAAGAAAACTAAAAAAAAAAAATTTTATACTGATGTTTTACGGAAGCACTATTTACATAGACAGAAAAAAATCCAGCGGCAAGTCACTCTAGTCTCTACTGTACATCCACTGAGATATTATATTACTGAGTGTCAATACTTAATAACACTTTTAGATTGTCCAATTCTTAGAAGCATAAATATAATATAATTATAAAACATATATCAAGTGACATTTGAATCCACAACCATCGTGTATAGTCAAATATTTCATAACTGCTCTCTCTATAACAGACCGCTGATTGTGTAAAATAAACAGTAAACGCGATTGGATGTGGATTCGAATCCTGATGATCATAATTATATTATTTTCTCCGCTCTGGTAAATGTTTCTTTTTTGTCACTCAACCAGCAATGTCTCAAATTCGGGCGAAAAGTGGAAAACGGAGTGTTTTGACACTAGGCTGTCTCTGTCTATGGTCTTAAAGAATTTTATCCAGACACTGTTACTAAGCAAAATGAACGTGAGTAGAATTAAATATAGCAATAAATAGCTAGTAAATGTTTTAAAATCATATTTATTTTGTTATTTTAAAACACAGCACGTATACAAGAGGTCAAGTGTTCAGCCTTGTGAGTGGACAGCATGACAATACCAGGCTGAAGTAGCTACTGTATAGAATTATCTACTATTTTTAATAGGCAATGTTGAAAATAATAGTATAGCTAGCTGTCGTGGCGCTGTGTGACAGCGCGATTGTCGTGGGTTCAATTTCTAATCGGAGGAATTATTACTTTTAATTATATATATATATTTTTTACATTTTTGTATTTAATGTTATTCGCACACTAAGGAAATTTTATTTTTAATTAATTTAAAAAATAATTAATTTAAAAAAAGACATATTTAGAAAACGTATAAAAATTGTAACTCAGCGGGATTGGAACCCGCGCCTCTTGAAAACTGTTCAAGCTCTCTGACCGCTAAGCCATGCGCATGTTTTCTAACTTTGTCTTTTTTACTCATAATTATTTTAATTTCTCCGCTCTGGTGACGAATGTGGCTCGTATTCCTGTGGAAAGTGGAGAACGGAGTGTCTTGATACTAGCCTCTCTCTGCCCCGCTACGTGGGAAAAACCGTGAAGCTGTTTTTTTTTAAATACGATGAAACTGTAAATTACATAACTCCTTATAGTAGTCGTCCTGGAATCGATATCAGATTAGTGCTGTGAAAATGTATTTAAATTTGAACGCAGCGGAATCCGAACCCGCGCTTATTGGAAACCGTCCAATCGCTCTGACCGCTAAGCCATAAGTTCAACGCATTACTTAAAAACAGTTATCACAAAAACAAAATGTTTTTAAATTTCCTAAGTGTGTTTTTCCATTAACACTTTAAAAAATGTTAAAAATGCGGGAGAAGTTTTAAGCTACATATTTTTATATTTATTAATATATAACTGTACAAGTAAAATGTGAAAAAATAGAAACTAATTACAAATACTGAATATATTTTGATGTTGAAAGGATCTGCAATTAGCATAGGTTCGATCATTTCTCAAAACTTAATTTAAATTTTCCATTTTCCTGGTCTTTTTAAACAAAATATTGCGTTGAGTTCCGCTATTGAGTATCCAAAGTTTTAATTGTAATTTAATTTGTAGGACGGTACATAATATATTTGGCGAAATGAGCCAAGGATCCGCGAAATTGTATCGTATTGTAATCGTAATGGTATGACGTCGCGAGTGATAATTTTCCATTTATATATATACTTATAAATTAGCGGCTAACATAAATGTAATGCCCACTATTTGTTAGATTGAGTAAATAAGTAAATTAAAGTATAGAATATATATACTTATATATATAGCTGTACTCAGAGATGTCAATCAGTGGTTTTTTTTAATTCATTTTCAAAAGTGTAACACTTTTATCACACATACTTAGGAAATTGTAAATATTTTCAGAAAACGTATAAAAACTCGAACACAGTGGGATCCGAACCCGCACCTCTTGGAAACGAGGGCCCTGACTGCTATGCCACGCGTTCTACATCCTGCTACGTCGAAATTCTTATACGCTTATTACTACAATGTATTTGTTATTGTTAGCCAAATTTTATACATTTTCTAAATATTTATGTCAAATGACTAACTTTATATGCTCTGTATTAATTTACTTCTGGAAAGTCACTTAAGCTTATTGGAATGCAATTTATTATGAACGCATATAATATTTAATTGACCACAGATGATTTTTCTTAAATATTAAATTATTTAATAAATATCTTCCTCTCTAGCCAAATATTATTCTTAAAAATAAAACCTTTTGCTATCGTAAACTTCTAAAACAAGTCCTCTGTACAAAAGTCATGCATGAACTTTGATTAAATATATAATTGTAATGGCTGTAACTTTTTGTGCATCTATTAATAAAGCGTAATGCCTAGAACCTTAATTATATTTAAAAAGTTTTTAATAGTTTTCATTATACATACCCCATTAATTATCTTCTAAAACTGCTATTTTACTGTAAATTAATATTGAAAAACAAATTTTAATTATATAAGTTTTTTATAGAAAATGTCAGCTAAGACCTCTTTTGTTGTTGGTCTGTCAAGCACAATGGATTCACGGAAGATTATAAATGAACTCGCTCAATAGAAACGTATACGCGCTGAATAGGTACCTACGAACGCAAACAATTTGATACACTTCATACCGCCTTGTTAATTTTGTATCGAATTTAATTAGCCACGTACTAAATGCATCGTTATATTTATGTCAGCCGTATAAGATAACTTATTTAGGTTTTAATATATTTTTTTTAATATATTCTGTCAGGTACTGACATGTGGCTTTTGTCAACACGTCTAGTTAAATGATTATATCTATCAGTATATATAATAAAAATATAACTGATGAGTTTTTGTTCATGAAAGATTCATGAAAAAAATATATTGAGGCGATTTATAAATATACAATGATAATAATTTTTTTTTTTACATTTTTCAAAGTGTTATTCGCACACTAAGGAAATTGAAAAAGACATATTTAGAAAACGTATAAAAATTAGAACGCAGCGGGATTTGAACCCGCACCTCTTGAAAACGGTTCAAGCGCTCAGACCGCTGCGTGCCATGCGTGTTACATATATCTTTTTTCATTATTTTTATTTTCTTTTCTGTTGATTCTCTTCTCTGTACGTTGATGTAAGCTAATCTCAGAAACGGCTTAGCCGATTTAAATGCAGTTTTGACTAACTTCCTTTATTTTAGTTAACTTCCCTTGAAAATAAGTTACAACCATTTACATTTCTCCGCTCTGGTACATAAGACAAAGCGCGGCGTTTATTTCCGCAACTCAACACGCAATGCCTCGTTAGTTAAGTAGTCGCTAGCGTGACTGCCGAGCGAGGGTTCGACCAATTCATACCAGACAGCTTAGCCGCCGTATTTAGTAATATTATCGCGAAACTAGGACTCGATGGCTTACCAATAGTAGTAAGTGTACGCCCTTTAAGAAATCGTTTTTTTAACATGAGAATATTCGTTACGGATACCAGCCTGATAAGGGACTCGGATGTAGTTATGTGGGACTCCGAACTGTCAGATGTTATATATCTGGCCGTCCGTATACTCAGAATACCCGAAGCCAGCATGGCATGTCTCGGAGTCAAGGGTGGCGGCTCACTCTCGATTCGGGCCGGGTATTTTGAGAAACCCTGCATTATTCAAATAGACTTTTTGGAAGCACTTCTGAATCGTCGAATGAACTTCAAGCTATCATTACACACGCAACACGCACCACAGGCTCGGAAAGCATTCTGCTGACAAGAGCCGGCGAGATGCTCAACAGTTGGACAAGAAACTCAACAGTTGATTGTATTTAATTAGACTATTTTTATACATATTCGTAATTTTGAGTGGATAAGTAAAAGTGTGACACTAGCCATTGCGTTATAAGGGAGTGTAATATTCGTTCTAAAGGTAACAGGATTGCCAAATTACTCCACGTAAGACCTCATATTTAAGAAAAGTTATAGAAATTAGAACTAAGTATTCATTTATATAATTTATATCTAAAAAAATATTATCTATACAGATATAATAAAAATGTAACTGATCGCTGTCTGTACATTGAAGGTTAATGAAAAACCATATTATTAGGGCCATTTATTAATAGAATAGAACCCAAAATAATGACTTTTAATTTTCTTTTCTGTTCCACAGTTTAAACAGAGTAATTAACTCTTTGTTTGTGTACGCTAATTTCAAAAACGGCTTAACCGATTTAAATGCAGTTTTGACTATTGTATTGTGGTACCCTTCCTTTAAAATATAGAGTTTATTTAATTTTAATCGATCCATAAACAATTTAGGCAAAATTTGTGATTTAAGTGAGTAAAAACTTAAATAGCTTAGTTTGTGATAAATTTGCGATTGACACTTAAAAACATATTAAAAGACCTTGAATAATAACGGCCTTCGATTAATTATATTTTATTATGCATGTTTTAAGAAATGTATCTCTCGTATTATGTCACGATAAAGATTATTAGTTGACTAATTATTTTGGCTTCGATTAAAAATATTTTTTTAAGTGTAGTACCAAGATAAGTTTCTAAAAGCGAAGCCATCATGGCATTGTTGGAGCGCGTCTGGTTCGGTGTTCGATAACAAGTCGTGATAATGATTGTATGTAAACTATAAACATTTCCCTGCTCTGGTTAGACAAAGCGAGGCGTTGAGTTCCGCCACTCAACACTCTCTCTCTCTCTCTCGCTCTCAGCCTATCGACGCCCACTGCTGGACATAGGCCTCCACCAAGTATACCCACGACGATCAGTCCTGCGCTTCCCGCATCCAGCGCCATCCGGCGACCTTGACCAGATCGTCAGTCCTGTTAGTCCTGTCCTGCCTGCCCACTCAACACTCAATATTTCATTCATGCCGAAAAAATATTTTCTGGAATGTTCGGACAGTTGGTTCTCTCTGGCTACCATGCTATACGGTATTCAGCGCGAAACTAATAAACAATATGGTATAAACTAAAATAATAGGCATATTTTTTATTATACTGTTTATTGCAGAAACAAAAGAAAAAAATGAAACAAAAGAAAAGAAATAATAAGAAAACAGTAAGTACAAAGGTGGACTTATCTCTTGTAGAGATGATCTCTTGATTAGAGAAACTCGTGCAATTCTAAAATATGAGAGAAAGAAAAAAAGTAAATAACGAACAAGAATACAGAACTAATTAATTAATTATATAAATTAATTGTTATCAATGTATGTCAAAATACATTATTTGCATTTAATTTTAAATTCCATTCTAATTTACGTGATAATGAATCCATTTTGATATGTTGTACGCAATAAATGAAAGTCTAGCATTATCGAAAAGGGTATGTTCATATTTAGTATATAATATTTTGATATCGTAATAGTTTTTATATTTATATTTGTTGTTAGCATATATAAGTTGTAATAAGCGTATAAGAATTTCAACGTAGCTGGATGTAGAGCGCATGGCTTAGCGGTAACAGTTTTCAAGAGGCGCGGGTTCATATTCCGCTGCGTTCAAATTTTTATACGTTTTCTAAATATGTCTTTTTCAATTTTCAAAGAGAACCTAGGTTAGGTTAGATCGATTCGGTTAGGCCAAGATCAACAAAGTGTCGTTTGATCTTTCCGCCCGAATTCGAGACATGGTGTGTTAAGTGACGATACTGAACCCCGCGCTTTGTCTTGTCAGAGCGGAACACAATTTGAATACAATCATTCTTGAAAGTGGGAATCGAACTCAAACCAATTGCGTATGCAGTCCCACTCTGTCCCACTGGCACATAATATAATATTTAAATATACAAGACAATAGTTATGAATTCAATTCAACTGTATAAATGGAAAGTCGCTTACGCAATATATTAATATGGCTGAACTATAAACACACGTAATGGCTGACCTACAATGTACAAGTTACAGCACTATGACGTGACAGATGTCTATAAAGTGTTTATAAAGTGCTAATCACACACTTAGGGAATTGAGAAACATATTTGTAGAAAACGTATTAAAATTTGAACGCTGCGAGATTAGAACCCGCGCCTTTTGGAAACCAGTATTTTGGTAGCCTGTTGCTGGGGTTTTAGTTTTGAAGGGAGCGTGTTCGATTTTCTACTTTAAATAATAAAAATGGTATTTATATATACATATTTATATATATATATATATACACATACTAGGGATCCGTTCGCGGATTCGCCTTCGTGTTTCGTATTTTCAGGCTATTAAAAATGAGTATAATAATATAATATACTAATATTAAGAATTATATATAAGAAGTTGAGAAGTGTGTAAATGTACTCGGTGGTTGTGGATTCGATCTCGACTCGAGGAAATATTTATATCTAAAATAACAAATAACTTTAAAATAAAAGTTGAATGTAAAAGCATAGAGTATTTTTTTTCTCTCCATCTGGTCGTTCTGATAGAATTCCAGTTTCACGCTACGAAAATATTGAATTGTCATCGGATACGGATACTTGAACAAATATTCAAGCAAATCGGAGTGCAAAAAGTGGGTCAAAATAACAGCTTCGGCTTTAAAAAAAAATTCCACCTTTTCCGCAGTATTCGGAGAGAATGTAGTGTCAAGACCTCGCCGTTAACTTATCATCAGAATTCAAGAGTAACAGAACCCAATGTCGCAGTTTTTTTCACCAGATCCGAAAAAAATATAATCATTACCCCAAATGGGAAATCGAATCCACAACCAATCCCATTTACAGCCAGACGCTGTCCCACTGCACAACGACGGCCTCTGGTTCATCTTTACTGTAGTTTAAATCATTTGTCTTAAAATATTTTTTTAAGTAAACCAGTTGCGCGGAACGGCTGTAAACAATACCTTCCGTTTCCTTAATGCTATTTCTATTTTGTACACTTCCTGTCTTAGACTTCTAAGTCTAATTTTGCTTATATAATATTTAAGATGACGGCAACTATCTAACTGTAAATGCGATGTGTGTGCGTTTGATTCCCTCTCAGAGCGATATTTATAGTATTTTTTTTAACGTGTAGAGTAGGATGACAAAAATAACTTAATATTAAGAGCTCTGTCTTCAAGTTCAGTAAACCAGTAATGAAAGTAATTTGAATAGGATCATTTACCCTAACTATCATGACCATAACTATCCTATGTAAAACGTTTGGACGGTTCTAGAGTTTTACTTGGTTTTTAAGTTGTGCTTGGCCACAAAAAACTAGCATAAAACACTGGACGTAGAACGCATGGCTTGACAGTCAGAGTCTATGAATAGAGTATACTAAAAATATTTTCAATTTCATACGTGTGGTTTATTGAGCGTGCCTTGATATATCTGCCCCGGAAGTAAAACACCCCGAATGCTCAAGGAAGGGTGTGTAGGGGTGGTATTCAATTTACGAAAAATATTAGTAGAAAGAGCAAATTTGTTAAAACTTATCGTTTCTTTGAATGGTTCGTGAAAACTAACTAAAACCCTTCAACAAACGTTGTAAACTAACATTCAGGCAGGCGAAGCTGCCGTAAAGACTAGTCTAATATAAAGCGTTTACATAAATTAGACTATAGCGCCTTATTTTATTTTATAGCAATAATATTAAACTACGATAGTATTCATTGCTCAATCAAAAAACATGTTTGTGGATTTGAACCCGCGCCTCTTGTAAACCGTTCAAGCGCTCTGACCGCTAAGCCATGCAGTCTGCATCTAGCTACGTCGAAATTCTTATACGCTTATTACGGTTTTCAAGAGGCGCGGGTTGAAATCCCGCTGTGTTCAATTTTTTATATATCTATATCTTCCATGTACAGACAGCGATTAGTTATATTTTTATATCTTAAAACTTACATAAAACGTGATTGATTGGGGGTTCGATTTCCACTCGGGGGAATTATAATATTTAAATTATTTTCATTTGACGTTGAGATCCGCCTCTCAGCACGCAATGTCTCAATTCCCACCGGTAAATGGAGAACGGAGTGTTTTGACACTAGGTTCTCTTTGACTATCCTGCTATGTGAAATCTTCTAAATATTTTTTATAATAGTATCCAATAAAAACTTTTTATATTATTTCTTATCTTTTCATTCTTACAATATGATAAATATGTAATATGGTATGGAAACAGTCATAAGCGACGAACGTGAAGTTGTCAACGGCATCCAGTCTATATATAAAAATATCCTTCCTTCCTTATGTCTATCAAAAGTATCAAACTTGACCTGTTTGTAGTAACCGTGACTATGAGAGGTCAGGCTTTACTTAGCATACGCTCTATATTAGGACAGGCCAGCTGATAACTAATAAACACTTGTTGAATTCATAATTTCAAGGAAAATTGTATATTAGCTTACCTATTTCTATGTCACTTAATTTTTATTTATCTGTTGCAGCTTCACGCTCTTTTCCGTATAGGGCAACTCAGACGAAACCTAGTGTCAAGATACTCCGTTCTCCATTTTCCGCCACAAATCAAGACAATTCAATCAAATCAATTGGGTGTTGAGTTTCGCGCGCATTGTCTTTGGTATCGGAGCGGAGAAATGGAAATATTTTAAATATAATCTTCTTCCAGATTGGGAATCGAACCCATAACCAATCAGACGCTGCCCTGAACCACGATGGCCTCAAACGTCACTTTATACAACAGTATATTTAAAACACGGTATTATACAAAAAAAAATGCCTGTTTTGTTATAGGTGAAGGTTGTTGTATTGTTACTGGATCCCTCTTCTACTCATAATCTATAATCTCTTTTTTACCGATCAATCTCCTTCGTGTATTATCGATACAACTCCAGCTGTATGGACAATATATTGGCGAAGTGATAAGCGCTCAACTTGCGCGTTGAAAGCGCCACAACTAAAGAACTGAACTGAAGTGAACTTATTTTAAGGACTAAAACAATGAAATGTTTTCAGCAAAAAAAGCTTGTTATTGGTGTACATAAATGGTTTTAAATTAGAATATTTTTCGATAACTCAAACTTAGGGTGAGTATGGTTCCGCCAGGGCAACGGAAGATTGTAGTCCCCGTGGCCCTGGCCAGTGGCGGTGGAGGAGGAGCACCGTGAGGTTTCAGTGGGTAAACGGACGGCCCATATCTGCCGGTCCGGAGTCCCACATACCCAATCGAGCGGGTATCCGTAAAATAAATCTTCAGGGTTAAAAAAAAAAAAGGATGAGTATGGTTAGTTATAATTTATAACTTATAAAGCAATGAGTAAATAATATTCATTTTACTAAATTTTCCAGCCACATAACAAGGCATTACAATACTATATACCAATACAAGACCAAACCCTCACAATTTACTTACTAACGCATGTATGAACGGATAATCCGCATACCTATATAAGCAGTTGCACTATACACAATTATACGTAAGCTTGTCGTTATTGTCACTTGAGATAATATTTGCTGGAAAGGATTCTCATTCATAATTAACGGCCATTCGATTACACTCATATCCTCGTATGTTTGAGCTTGAGGACGCAAAGAGCTTACCAAATGTATGAAAGCTGTATGCCCAGCTTCTAAAGCTGCTGCTACATCACCATCGGCAAAGATGTCCAGAGCTCCCCATTCAACGTATTTTGGCTTAGGTTTTAATGTTAGCTGTCTCAAAGCTATGTAATCACCACATCTAGGTATATACATATCTGATATTTCGGACTCTTTGTAACTTATAGGTGTCTCTGCTTCCTTTCCAAAAAGTCTTACAAGCTGTTTCAAGACGGCTTCTTTTGAATCATCACCATAATCATATCGTAAATATCCTATTAGTGAAGCGTAAGCTTCGGCACTACCTTCTGAAGACATTATGGGCCTTTCTGTTGCCCAAATGATCGGCCCTCTAACGCTTAGAACATCCCCACTATAACCTTGGTGTCTCCAAAAGTTTTCTTCATATTGTATTACAAATTTCCTAGTTTTACCCTTTATCATATTGGTTATGAAAGTAACTTCTGTATCTGAGAGCAAGTGAGATTCAACTTCAATGTTGTGAAGGTCGTCGGGCTTCAACGCCATTGCAAGCAGATTACAAACATAATTTGTATCGCCCTTTATGGTTTCCAAAATAACCTGTTCTTCAGAATTTGAACAAATTTTTTGTATGCCCTTAGAACATAAAGTGATAGTGGCTACGCTGTTCACTAATTTAGTGGTCAGTCTTTTTCTACAGTAACCTATTAGTTTTTCGCGAAACCTCGTGTTATTTCCATCTACATGATTGCGAGAAGTACTCACTCGGTAGCATTGGTGCAAATAAAATAAAAGGGAAACAGTTTGGGCAGACGCCCCACAAATCAACCTCACTATATTTCGCATTATATCCCTGGAGTTCGGGAACAGCAATGAATTGCAAATGTCTATTTCCATTGTAGTCTGATCGTAATATAGCAATTCTTTCCTTTCAGGCGCCTCGTCAATTTTGTTTGCTTGAAACAAATTTTTCATTTTCTCATCGAGAAGAGTTTGATACTGGTTAAGTTCGAATCGTTCTAAAATGTTTAAATAATCAAAATCATAGAAATTTCTCTCGCAATCAACAGTTGTGCCATTTTTATGTTCAAATAGTTTGTATAATGAGCTTCTTATTTTCACGGGCTCGATAATAGCATCTGGTAGGGGAATATCAAAATCTTTTGTTATAAGTGTCAAGAAGTGTCTTGCAATATTGTCTATGACCTCTTTAGCAGTTTCATCGCTTGTATTTTCAACAGTTTCTTCATTTTCCCCTTGAAAAGCTACGTTGCATTTGGATACTGCGTTGCGTTTACCAGCAAGGTCTAATACTACTATATCCATAGTGTTACCGAATTTTTTCTTTAATTTATGGGCAGTCACTATACCAGGTAGGCTACATCCCAGTATTATAACATCTGCTTTAATATGATTTGACGATCTTTCGGATGTTTTACCCATATTAAGTTTTTTAGTTCAATTTTTGTATAATATTATAAAAATATGGGTAAATGGAATTATAACAAAATATAAACACTAAATTACGGAACTCATAATTTTCTACCGACAACTTCTGACATTATATTTTTTAATACGTTAAAACACAAAAAGTTTTTATATTAAAAATAAAACTTATACAGATTAAATAGTATTTAATCAATAATAGATACTCTTGTGTTCAGTTACTCTTTTCCAGTCTCGTTACACAAATCTCATTGAGA
Organism: Podotricha telesiphe; assembly: GCA_038994665.1. Classification (NCBI taxonomy): domain Eukaryota; kingdom Metazoa; phylum Arthropoda; class Insecta; order Lepidoptera; family Nymphalidae; genus Podotricha; species Podotricha telesiphe. The sequence goes on along the minus strand of JAOYRR010000110.1, from coordinate 571,207 downwards.
TCCGTCACCCAACACGCCAACTATCTAAAACGAACGTGTAAGTGAAAAACGGAGTGTCTTGACACTTGATTCAATCTGTATTCTACGAAAAAGGTATGTGAACACAAAAATAAACCTGTATGCCTACGTCAGCTATACGTCATCAGTACGTCATTACCGTGCCCCTGAGAGAACGCGAGGTCATTGCCACGTGACGTCATCATAACGTAACTACTCATGTATTAAACTAATAGTAGAAATTTCAATGCTAACGGAAATATTGGTTTAGCGAATTATGTATGTTTAACATTTGGATACATTTATTACTGGTTTTAGCACAAAACCATATTATTTAATTTAATTAACATTTAATTGTGTGGAATTAAAATTAATATTTTATTGTGTGGAAAGAAGTCAAAATGTTTCTTTATGAAAAACTTATACACAATGCGTTTAAAATGGATAATGGAGTGATCTATTATTACGTAAAATACTCGTTGCCTCAGTAACTTTAAAGTCACTTCTAACAAGAGTACTAACGCTCCGCTCGCGGCCCCACCCGCGTTAACAATAGCTGTTTTCGTATTTTCCGCGGCCTTTTCGTAAAACAATGAAATGGAACAAATTGCCTATGTTCACTCGAGGACCTTCGTATCTATGTATAAAATTTAATCACAATCGGTTTATTGGTTTGACAGTGATGACGTCACAGATAGACAGACAGAGTTACTTTCGCATTTATATTATTAAGTATGGAAGTATGGATATGTCAAATGAATAAATAAACAAAAAAAAAATAAAAAACGCCGGCAACAGCTCTGTAGCTGTTATGGTGTTACATGTTATAAAAATATGGAATTGTTTTACATTACTTCAATCCCGCGGGTTCAAATCCCGCTGCGTTCAAATTATACGTTTTCCAAAATGTTTATGTTATTCAATTTCCTAAGTGTGTGATTAACAGTTTAAAAAAATGTTATAAATAAAACTATTATATTTATCAGAATTTTATTTTAATTTTCTTATAAATCAGTCTATAGACAACATTTGCCCATTCGATACTAAGAAGTGAAGGCTGAATTGGGCAATAAACCAACACCGAGGCTAGTTGAAGGTGTCGCGTCATAAATGACTCATTAAAACCAGACGTTCTTCGTTTTTTTTTCATAAAGGGTTTCGCTTCTTTCTTCCTTAAGTATTGAAGGACTTGGGTATTAAAGTTAGGTAGGTAGGTTAGGTAGAAAGAGGAGCTCCTCATATTTTCAAATGAAACTATTTTTAACCGGATTAAACGCGTAAATATATTTTAGAAACACGACGTTTCGAATACTTTACAATAGACGTGGTCTGAGGTGGCATTCATCTGTCATTCATTCATCATTCATTTATAGAATTATTATATCTAACTACCGAGAACGATTTCTTAGTTGCCTCTCGTAATGCCGTGGATTCTTGCAGAATGAGCTTGACTGTATCTTGCTCTCTGGTGTGGTAGGTTTGAGACTTCAAAGTTTTCAAGATTGGCTCCCAGGTGGAAGGAAGTATTTTCGAATACCAAAAATATACGCGATTAATCCGGTTAAAAACAGTTTCATTTCAAAAATATGTAAAAGTCGCGAAAAGCAAAGATCTTGTTATCTTATTTTTTTTAACATTTTTTAAAGTGTTATTCGCACACTTAGGAAATTGAAAGAGACATATTTAGAAAACGTATAAAATTTGAACGCAGCGCGATTTGCACCCGCGCCTCTTGAAAACCGTTCAAGCGCTCTGGGCGCTAAGCCATGCGTTCTACATCCAGCTACGTTACAATTCTTATACGCTTATTACAACTTATATATGTTGTTAAAAAAAATTATACGTTTTCTAAATATACCTTATTATCTTGTTAATGTGCATTTTAAAGGCCCTTCACCCAAGACACTTCGGTCGCAATTCCCAGGCATAGCTTTGAGCTCCTCTCTCATGAATTGCAAAGGAGTTTGGTCTCTTTTCTTAGTATTTAAATAATACTTTACCAATTTTACTTTAATTATAAATACTATTTAGAACTAAACGCGTCATTCAAACTTTACGTAGACGCGTTTCTTTGGTTTGGGCCAAAATTTAAGAATGGTTCAATAATGCCAAGTGTGCCAAGAAATCTCTATGTACTTTGATGAATGCGGAAGATATTATTAATATATAAAAAATATATAAACGATCATATTTCCCGCTAAAACGATTAACATTAATTGTTAATTTGACGGCTTTACAAGAAAAAACTATTAAATTTAATCAATATTGAAGAACAAGTATTCGTATAATATTAAAGGACAAAAAATCCAAGGCGCAATAAAATACAAGAAATTGTTTTAGTGTTCCATGAACAACATTGACAAACAGACAAAAAGTAATAATATTACTTCCTAGTCAATAACTAGCATAGATTTAAGATTTAAATAATCGCACAGCTTAACGTTTTTCCTGCATAGCAACAGGGTTAAACAGTTAGAGAGAATCTAGTGTCAAGACACTCCTTTCTCCACTTTCCGGCCGACATTGAGACAGTGCGTGGCGAAACTCCGCGGTTTGCCTTACCAGACCGGAGAAAAGAAAATAATTTAAATATAATAATTACTACGTGTAAGAATCGAACCCACGACCAATCGCGTTTACAGTCAGAGTCTGTCCCCTGCGTCACGAAGTCGCTTTTCTGTATAGAAAGAGTTTTCTAAGGTCTTACAAAAACGCAGAAATTCAATAATGTAACTATAAAAATGCAGCTGACTGTAAATCGGACCCACAACCATGGCATGTACATTCACACACTCTCTAGGATGACGTCATATATGCATATGTGTTTTTAGAATCACATTTTCCCCTAAGCAAAACACCACTTTCCACCTGAATTAATAACATTGCTTGTTCACTGGCGGAACTCAATCGCAGAGCAATGAAAATAAATTAAATATAATCATTCCAGTGTGGTAATTGAACCCGCAACCAGTCGCGTTGACAGACGCTGTCCCACTGCGCCATGATGGCCTCATATAATAGTCAAAGTCAAAGTCAATATTTTTATTCAAAATAAGAAGTAACATATTTTGAAATGAAACTATTTTTAACCGGATTAATCGTGTATAATATTGGTAATCGAAAATACATTTTAGAACCCGACGTTTCGAACACTTTACAGTAGTCCGTGGTCACAAGTACACTGAGGTGACATTTGTCTGTCATTCGATACAATTATTATATCAAACTACCGCCAACGCGTACTGCCCTGCCCTTAGATGCCTCGCGTACTGCCCTGGATTCTTGCAAAATGAGCTTACAGTCTTGCTGTCTGGTGTGATCGTATTGAGACTTGAAAGTTTTCAGTATTGTAAAGTGTTCGAAACGTCGGGTTTTAAAATGTATTTATGAATACCAATATTATACGCGATTAATTAATCCGGTTTAAAATAGTTTCATTTCAAAATGTTTAATAATCGTGAAAATCAAAGTTCTTATTAACAAGTTACATGCTTAATTTTTTGAACGTCATACAATCTACCACCGGTTCACTAAAGTATGATACACACTTACTATCCGTATCAAATTCCACGCTCCAATCACGCCTGTCAAAATAACTTGATCTATTAACCACAGTCCACATGCGTATGAATGTATCAATAAAATATTAATTGCAATGATAAGAAGTTGAAAATCGCAAACCGGGAACTCAATTCTAAACGTGCTACAGCGCACGTACGCCAGTTGCGGCGCCGACTCCATTCGCACACGATTAGAAAGTGTAAATATTACTATTCTGTGTGAGATTTGCAAAGGTTTGATGGAATTGCGTAAGGAAATGTGTGACACCTTGACAGCACTGTGGGACGGTCTGGCTGGAAACGCGATGGTCGTCGGTTCGATTCTCAAAGAACGCTTACTCTTTTCGGAAAGAAAGAAAGAAAGAAAGAAAAGAAAGTATATTAAACAGTCCAGGTTCTTTGGGCCAATCCTAACTTCTATATGCAGGTTTATATAGAAGTATATATATATATATATATTTATGTATACATATATCACTTGTATTTAGAATCAACGCATTTTCAGGACAACTAGATAAAATGGTAGCGACATGTGACCTTGGATTTCGCCACTCCCACTTTTTTAATCAGAAAATCTAATCATATAGGATCTCTTTCGTTTTTCAAAATCTTTTTCTTTGCAAATATACCTTTATTTTATTGGTTTGTAATATTTATTATTAAAATTCAATGTTAATATAAAATAAAATTTTAATTTCAAATAAATTAGTTTAATTATTCTTGTCATGATAAACGTATAATATATTGACATTATCAATGCTTTTTTTTTAACATATATATTTTTTTGATTTAATTGGTTCACTGTGCTAGATGGTCTATACTTTTTGCTATCTACATAAATGTATATTTTTTTCAGCTTTACTCTTTTGTCCGCGTAGCAAGCAGGATAGCCATAGAGATCCTAGTTGCAAGACATTCCGTTCTCCACTTTGAAATGAGAAAATTAATATAAATAAATAATAAATATATAAATATTAATATTGCAACAAATTTATTAGTGTTCACTGTACCCGTATTAGTAAGTAACAATTTTAATATATTCATATATTACATAGAAAATGTTATTTTTTTTTAATAAAATATTGCGGTCATTTACGTATATGTGTAACACACACATTTCTCGTTTTTCTTTCACCTTTATATTCAAGAATTAAGTAGAAGAAATCACCTGAGTTTTTTTGACTAATTAGTTCTTCTTTCTTAAAGTAAGATGGAACTAATTAGTCAAAATTTAGGACTAAACGGTTCCATTGCAGAACCATAAAAGTAATTTGAATGGGAATGATTATAAGTGAGAATCGGACTCACAACCAATCGCATACAGACCAAAAATCTCTTCAATATACATAAAAGGGTTCACTTGCAATTAAATTTACAAAAAATAAGTTTTTTTAGCATGCCGTTCCAATACAATGGAAACAAACGCTGGCAATCTGTGCGAATAAGCCGGTTGCCATTTAGGACGACGACGACCCTACCGCTTCGTTTTGTACCTACATACATAAAGATATATATAAAAGCGGGACTGCACTTTTATAGCTCCTCATACATCACTGGGCAGAAGTGAATTTGTATATATATATATTTTTAACTATTTCATTTTTCACTCTTTAACAGACGGGAACATTTCAAACGTCACTCCTCTATATAAACTATAAATGGCATGTGTCAAATTCCACGTGAGCGTCGTTTTCGTAAAAATGTGTACAAAAAGACATATTTGGAAAACGTGTAAAAAATTTTGAACGCAGCGAACTTGAACCCGCGCCTCTTGAACGCCGTTCAAGAACTGTTGAAAGGTTGGGTTCAAATTTTTATATACTTTTTCTAAATAAGTCTTTTTTCAATTTCCTAAGTGTGCGAAAATTTTTCCTAAGTTTCCATTTTCTCACCATCCGTCCTGTCAAAGCAAATTGTGTATGGCCCAGTAATACAAAGTACAACACTGGCTGTTGTTCTCATAAAATACACATACAATGTACGTGTGGACTATTTTACACGAGTTTCACATGCATTTATTTAATGATACACGTTTCACGTGTACTAGTAATATATGTAAGTATATTTATTACAAACATGTTTTAGAGTTAAATAGAAATAGATATCTACTGAGTCGAAAAAACTTCTAGGCATTCAAATCTTTTAAAAAGTTACAAAACGTTTTTTAACAAACAATATCTCGATTATTAGAGGAAAGTGGAGAACGGAGTGTCTTGACATATGTTTTTCTCTAACTACCCTGATTTGTAGAAAAAAGCCTAACACTGTTAAAAAATCTATTTTTTTTCGTAGGTACCTAAAAATACCTAGTATAATAATTAAACTACCTGTTGCCCGCGTCTTAGTCTGCTTAATAATCAACATAATAGCTACTATAAAGATTAAATTGCCATAAAACGATCCTGTCCTAAAATATGTTCTTAGCGGACGACTACTGACCACTAAATAACTCGCAGCCAAATTTATTCAATATATGATGTTGTAACTTTTCACTTTTTATATATCCTTTAAAAGAAAGAAAGCCAAGTATCCACCGAAGCTATACGTATAGCTCACGCACAAAGTCAGTGTATATTTTAATGCAGGCACAACTCCTATCGCTTACATTTAATATAGAAAAATTGAAAAAAAATATACAGTATATTGCTTAGAAGACAGTACACTTCTATTTGACTATTTTCATTATAACTGTACACATTTTCTATAGAGTGGACGTGGCAACGATACATTTGGTTATCGATATGATTTGAAGACTAGCAGCAGTTGCATGTTTGTTTCGCAATAGAAAGCGACGTCGCAAGACACTGTATAATATTACTTAAATTAGAATAACAATAGCTTTTAGTTGTAATCTTAGGTACTTTAATTCTTTATTATTTTTTGAAGTTAGAAAAATTTTTTTTTAATCAGACGACTGTTATATTTTTCTTTATCGGCAAAAAGGACTGAGTGACACTCCACCCGATTGCGAGACTTCTCTTTTTGATACCAGAGAGAAAAAGATCAAACATTACAAATATAAGCTTTCCTGAAGTGGGAATTAAACCCAGTTGTGGGTGTGGGTACCACTTACTCTTGCGTGCGGGTGAAAACACGAAATAGTTAGTCAGGTTGACGCAGGTGCAATCGCGAGCGGTATATATGTGTTTTGTATTTTATCAGACTAGTATTCAGTATCAGTATAGAAAACTAGCGGCCTTCGTTCAGCCTTCAAGTTCAAGAGGCACCCAGAGAAGAGAAATTAAATTATCTTGTTATTGGCTTCATAAGGCCTTCCGCGTAGTTCAAGTATCAAAATAAAAATATCTTAAGGCATATTTAGAAAACGTATAAAAATTTGAAATTAACGGTTTTCAAGAGGCGCGGGTTCAAATCCCGCTTTTATCCGTTTTATAAATATGTATTTTTCAATTTCCTACGTGTGCGATAAAAACTTTAAAAAAACTTAAGGCATATTGTATAAGAATCATAAGTTCATAATATTATTCAATTAAAAAAAGTTATCAAAGAGTAGAAAAATTGGGTGGCATTAAAATAAAAATGTCATGTAAGTCAAAGTCAAGTCCAGTCAATGTTCTTCTGTCATATTGAATAAGAATACAGGCGTATTGATTTGAATGAATATGTTATTGAATAAATAATTTCAAATGACGTTACACGTTAGTCTGTCTGTCTCTTCCAAATCGTCAAAACCAAAATATAGATATCGAAAAATAGTGGCAATTAAAAATTTAGACCTGAAAATTTTTCTAAATGTACATATATTTTAAATTATGAATCGATTTTGACAAAACATTGACAAACCTTCAAAAGGAGCGTCTATCTCCCCCTTAAGGGCTAGAAACGCAACTGTAGCTCCTCTGATGTTACAAGAAGTCGTGGGCGGCGATGTCCATCAGATGACCCAAAGACTTGTAAACCTTGTCTGTACTATAAGAAAAAGGTACGGTTTTAAGAACTCTGTGAGTTCTTAAACTTTCATTAAATGTGAAAATATTTAGAATTTAATTACAACTTAAAAACTCAATAAAATATAAAGATTGTACAATATCCAAAACGTCAAAGCCCGTCAGTTATAATAAACTAGCTGCTGCTCGCAACTACGTTAGCGTGGATTTGATTATGGTGGGTAGGCCACCAAAACACATAACACCTTTTATATCTTATACTATAGCTGGTCTATTATGGTTCTATATCAGGTGTTCTAGTCTTCAAATCATTTATCATAATCTAAGTGCTGCCTGAGCTTTAAAACTATATAGCTAAAGAGTTTTCATTCAAATCGGTCCAGTAGTTCAAAAAAGTGAACGTACAAACTTTCTATCTACTGTTTTATTATATTATACAAGATGATAACTACTTACATATATTGTAACTTTACCCTCATTTACAGCGTCGTAAAATATATTATGAGTTTTGATTGCGAAATATCTGTTTTCAGAGTGTTTATTGTTCCTTGTATGAACTGATACAGATGTGCCCTTGACAATATGACCTCGTCCAAAATATATAGTTTGTTTTGTAAACTATTTTACTTGTGACCTATTTAAATTAAACACATAGGCAAAACGCAGAGTTGAGTTTCGCCAGTCAATTCGCAATGGTCCGATGTCAGACGGAAAGCTTCTTTCTGCTCATTTTTTTAAGGATTATATCTCTCTCTCTCTTTGATATTTTTTTTTATTTATTGTATAAGATTGTTTATATATTTATTTTCTGGTATAAGCATTTTTAATATATTTAACTTTTAGTATCAGTTAACAAATTTAATTTCAGGTGAAAAATATTTTTAATATATTTGCATGGTCTTTAACATAAATTTAGTAAAAGTAATACAAATACTTAAATTGTTGGTATTAATATTTATGTACTAAAACTTTCAGTGTTTTTATATATGACAATATTTTTATTATTTTTTACAATAATTTTAAATTCTCGGTAACTATTATAATAGTATATAATATATTATATAAACATCACTTCCCAACAATTCCGACGTAAAAAATACATAATTTATTGAATTAATTAAAGACCATTTTAGTTATATAATTTTTTTTCTGTTCAAATTGTAATAAAATTTATGAAAATTGCATGTTGAGTGGCAGAGCTCTACACCGCGACTTGTATTTTGTACCATTCTAAACATGGCTAAATATGAGTTGTGGGTTGGAATTTGTACAATATTTATAAAACAGACACTTCCTGGATGCAATGAGTGAAGTAAGTAAATGAAAATCATTCAATCAATTTAATAGGTGGCTGTAAACGGTGGCTGTAGGTTTGATCCCCGCTCGGTGGAATGGTTATATTTAAATTACTACTCCGCTCTGTTGAGAAGAAGCGCGGGCAACTGCGTGTTGGGCCGCGTTCAGTCACGTCATAATTTATAAGCAAAGGACGGAGTGTTTTTACTCTGTGCTTGCTGAAATATCAAACCATATTGTTACTCACATTTTTTTTAATAATTAGTTTTTTTTATAAATTACTAGCATATTTAAAATTTCAAAACGTATTATATCCTTATATACCTAGTTTAAAGCTGTAAGTGTTTGTATATACTGCAATAAAATTAGTATTGCAAACAAAATGACGTCAGTTCGCTTATCATTTATCGTTATCATTTTGTTATCACCGTCAGTCATTTGTGCATTGCGCCAGGCGCTTATTCTAAATACACAATATTGCGTTAGACAAACAAATAATATGATTTGACGTCATTTTCCCCATATTTTATTAGTTTTCACGAGATTGCGCCGTCGACTTGCTTTACGTGGACCTTATGACCGTAAAAGACATATTTAGAAAACGTATAAAAATTTGAACGCAGCGGGATTTGAAACCGCGCCTTTTGCCTCTTATGCCTCTTATGACCATAGTTTCGATGGTAAATTATAATCGTCAATCAATCAAGGTCAATAGTAAAACTGGGATTCGGTTCTAAGATTTAGACCACTTTAACTTCCCTTATCAATTAACACATATTTATATAGTTTGATAAAATATAAATATATAATTTGACCTAATCTTGTGATCTAAGCGAGAACGCAAGGCGCTGGCTAAATTACGAAATAGCTATACTCGTATAGTTGACGCAGACACAGTTTTGAACGGGTCGCTAGAAATATATATATATATATATATATAGATGTCATCTTACGCTTCAGGCATAGCAGTCAGAAAAAACCTAGTGTAAGATAATCCCTTCTCCTTTTTCCTCCCGAATTCGAGACATTGCGTCTTAAGTGGTGGAACTTGACGAGATACGAAAATGTAATTATTCTGTTGTGTGGGAATTAAACCTACGACCACCGCTGAAACAGTCAGACGCTGTCACACTACTACGATGACCTCTATAGATTACAATTAAAAAAAAAAATCACTATCAAAGCTACGATCCTCTGGGACACTCTTCCGCCGGTAATACGCGAGTCTGGACCTGTGTATATATTCAAGCGTCGTCTAAGAAACTATTTTCTCTCTCTATTAATTTAATATGTATGTATTATGTAATCATCGTTTACGTAATTTTAGTTTATATTTATATTTGTGTTGATATTTATGTAAATCTATAAATAATATGTAATATGTAAATTTTAAGTAAGTTTATCTTTTTTTAAACATTTTTTAAAGTGTTATTGGCACACTAAGGAAATTGAAAAAGACATTTAGAAAACTTAGCTTAGCGATCAGAGCGCTTGAACGGTTTTCAAGAGGCGCGGATTCAACTCCCGCTGCGTTCAAATTTTTATACGTTTTCTAAATGTCTTTTTCAAAAAATAATTACTTAAATCATAAGAAACGAATGGCAAAAAGGCCAACAAATAATTCAGTATTTATCTGATTCCAATGTAATGTATTGCTAACATCAAAGGTATACTTAATGCAAGATAATTGAAAAAAAAGTAATTGATGAAAAAAAATGTATATAAATAAAAGTATTCTGTTTATTTTGTTTTTAAATTGAAGAAAAAAAAAGGTAGCCAGATTTTCTGTATGAAATTATAAATTATTATTAAAAATTAAGATTGTGGCCGCTGGTTAAGGGTTGCAACCCTACAAACTTAAATATGATTTTAAACTACCCCCTCTATGACACCATAGTCCAATAAAACGTTTCAATGTACTGAATAAGCAATTACAAAATCAAATTTATTATTTTATGATTAAAATTCTCAATTCCTCTCTGTTAAAACAAAAAAAGGCACGGCGTTGAGGCGGCGTTTTGATACTCTAGCCAATATCTCAAATTGGGGCAGAAATTGAAGGCGGCGGTTCTATCTGCCTGCAATATGCGGGAAAACACGTGAAGCTGCCACATTTAATTTAATTTACATAGATATTGGACATCTTGTCGTATAAATAGAAATATATATGACATTGTTAGAGATATTGTGAGTTGGGTAGTGAAATGTAAAGCTGCAGTTTTGATTAATAATCAATTTTTAGATTAAAAATCAATATCTTCTCGATACAATAGCATAGGACGTGTCTTTAATATATTTTTGTAATCGAATGAAATTAGCGAACTGATACATCACGGAAATAGGCGATTTCAATTTTTTTTTCGCATTTTTACAGAAATGCTTTTTCTATTTTTTTAACATTTTTTAAAGTGTTATTCCCACACTAAGGAAATTGAATTTTTATACTTTTTCTAAATATGCTTTTTCTACCTACATATATTATAAGTTAGTAGAAATATTCCCACGAATGAAATTTGAAGCGGTCATTGTTCAATCATTGATACGTTTCAATTACTACATTAAATGTAACGATTAGAACTTAGGTTAATTAAGTAACAATTTTTTTTCTTTTACATTTTTAAAAGGATTTTTTTAATAATAGTTTTAAAATAAATTATTTACATAATTTGGATATGAAAAACATGTTTAGAAAACCAATAAATATTTGAACGTAGCGGGTTGTATAACTAATCCTTGGACGGTTTCCAATCAGAGGGGGTTCGAATCCCACTAGGAATTTTAAAAATATTAACAATTTTTATTCAGTATTTCCTCATCTTTCTTTTGTACCACCCTCTTATTAGCTTCACCTGTATCTATGTCAATATAAGAAAAGCTTGAACCGCTATTTTGGACCACTCCTTGTAGTGTGATTTCCTTGAAAATATGCACACGTGTCCGAATCCAAAGATAATACAATATTTTCTCAATTTTATCTCCTACAAGAAAATAGTTAAAAGCGGGTTCCTTTAGGTTTTAATGTACTCTGAAATCTAGAAGTAGTATAATTTAGATAACTGCGTCACAGTATTCGATGTGTCATTTCATTTACTTAGTAATCCAAATGCTATTACACAAAAGATAAGAATAATATAATTGGCAAAATACAATTTAAAAAATCAATAAGCATCAACAACATCATGGCGCAGTGCTGCCCGACTGTAAACGCAATTGGTCGTGGGTTCCACCCACCTTGGAGGATTATAGTTCAATTGTTTTAATTATCACCGCTCCGGCAAGACAGAACGGCGTTTAGTTCCGCCATTCAACACGCAATGTTTTGATTTCGGGCGGTTCATTTGCCTATATCACCAACAAAACGAGTAGCTGTAACTATAAAAGGTTACGTGCAGATGCCAATTGATAACGTTATCAGAGTATGACTAAAATTTTGTAAACAAGTTTTAAAAATAGACGAATTTAATAAATAATAAACAAATATAGTGAATCATTTTTGTTAAAATATATTTAGGTTCTTAAAAACTTTAATATTGCTAATAATGTCTTATCTAGTTTCTGCATATTAGTATTGTTAATGTAATGTGACGTAAATAATGATAAGAAATCTTTTATCAATTATGAACAAAAAAACTGGTGCGTATGGAGGCGAGTCAAAAATTATATTAAATATAGTCATAGGTTCCATTCCAACAAGAGTTTTTTTGTGTAAGAAAAGTAGAGTTTAAGATTTATTATCAAATTGTTTATTGAACTTTTCTAAATCATAGTTCTAATACTAATACTAGTACCAAGTTCTTGTGTATTTAATTTTGTTCCTTTCGCTTGAAATCAAGACACTGTGCTGTGTTTGGTGGCGGAACTCAACGACGTTTTTTCTTTTAATTGTCGTGATTTTTCGCACACTTAGGAAATTGAAAAAAAAATATTTAGAAAACGTATAAAAATTTTGAACGCATCAGGATTTGAACCCGCGCCTCTTGCAAACCATTCAAGCGCTCTGACCGCTAAGCCATGTGTTCTACAACGTATTTATACGTTTTCTAAATATGTCATAATCTAATTCTAATCTGTCTCATCAAATATATATAGCTATCTTACAATGAAAGATACTTTAAGAGCTGATCTTAAAAAGCTTACTGTAGAAAGCAGAAAGGTTCTCTCTGTGTGAAAGCATGAAGTAAGATGTGGTGATGGGTTCATAACTCACATTCAAAACAGTCAGACAGTTTTATTAGCAGCTTCACTCGGTTTTTTAGAAAACGTATAGAAATTTAAACGCAGTGGTATTCGAACCCGCGTCTCTTGGAAACCGTCCAAGCGCTCTGAGGTAAACGCTTTTTCCCGCACAGCAGGGTAGTCAGAGATTGTCAGAGTCAGACTCATGGAAGATTGTAGTCCCTGTGGCCCTGGCCAGTGGCGGTGGAGGAGGAGCACCGTAAGGTTTTAGTGGGTAAACGGACGGCCCACATCTGCCGGTCCGGAGTCACACATAACCGCGTCTGAGTCCCCAATCGGGCGCGTATCCGTAAAGGATTTCCTTACGTAAAAAAAAGAGTAGTTAGAGAACCTATTGTCAAGACACTCCGTTCTCCACTTTCCGCCCGACTTCAAGATTGCGCTTTGAGTCAAATGGTGGAACTCAATGCCGTTTAGCCTAGTACTAGGGCGATGAAATAAAAAAATTTAATTATTATCATTCCACTGTCGCACTGCGCCACAAAGGCATCAGTTTCATGATTATCGATTTTTTTTAATTTTTTTAATCGATTTAAAAGTATACAAGTCTATTTACGAAGGAGTTTATAATGGCATTTTAAGAGGCTTCGGCAATTGACTGTTTGCAATATTTCAATTAAAGCAACGATATTGGTCGTAAAACATAATTGTACATAATGTTTGAACTGAACTCTTACCCTATTATCGTAAAGACTAGCATTACCATGTTACTGTGTCCTGGTTTTAACTCTGTATGTTATATGGAAAGGGAAATCTGGCGAGCCATTTTACGAAAATTTTACGGACGGAATTGAAGGGAATTGGTGTAGTTTATTTTTTTTAGGAATATGTGTATGTAAGCCATACTTTTTAAAATAGGTAATATATATATATATATATATATAATTATAACTATAACATAAAAGTAGCCAGCTATCTGCCAAAGTGAAATCGCCAAAATCGCTTCAGCTGTTCCATAGCTTAGCCGGTACAAACAGACAGACAGACAAAAATTGTAAAACTTGTTGTTTTGGTATACGTACCGTATGCACATACATATGCATTTAGTCAAAATCGGTAATTTTATCAGTTATTTATAATATAAAAAATAGACACTCCAATTTTATTTATTTGTATAGTTAATATAATTATTACAAACTACTGTATTTTGGATACACTTCCTCTATAAAGCTATATGACGATAAGAACATTGTCACTGTACAAAACTACGAAAAACATCTTACAAGTCAATAGAAGAAATATATTGTTTAAATATTTCCTCCCTTAATTTATTTTATAAAAAATAGTAATAATTAATAATAATTAAAAAAAATGCGATAATTACATACTGTCCTATGCAACATACGGATGAATTGATTGAAATGAAATAAACACTAAATGTTAAATAAAGTTTCCCATAATAAAAAACTCAAATTGCATATTAATCGGTAAAGCAGTTTTTGAGATTAGCGCGCACAAACAAACAGACAAACAGAAATGAATATTATACATCGTTGTTGTCAGGTTCTGTTATAGTGACAAATGCCCATAATTTTTTTTTTATTCCATTTATCTTCCATGTTCTTTATATAAACTGTTTTATTTTTGACAATACACACGTATTAAATTATTTTAATTTTAATGGCTTAGAGCTTAGATTTTATTGCATAAAAAATATAGCTCTTTTAGCAATTGATAAAGCTCGGACTTAAACCCACTACCGTTGTATGTGAAATCAAGCACTAGCATGTTGATTGGCAGAACTCAATACTGTGATACCAGAACGGGGAAATGCGAAGAACATATATATGTCGCGTTTACAGGCATTACATATATAGATTTATTAGATAATAGATAGATTTATTTTAAGAAGTAATTATTATATATTGAATTAAAAATCGAAACTTGAGATATCCTCATAAAAAAACCAATATGGCATCACCACCGGTGGTCGAAAGGTAGAATTACACACGAGCGGGGGACAATGCGGGAAGGCACCAATTACAGGAACGCGAAACTCTAAGCTTGAACTAAATGGACCTAACTGTAATGTCCCATTATTTTAAATAGCATCTTATCGCGTTCGAAATACGATTCATTTTAATTACAATTATTGAAGTTAATTACGCTTAGTTAAACTTCAAAGTGAATTGATATTTGCAATGGGTGCACCGACCCGCTCTCTGATCACGTAGGCCTGTTATATGAATAGATTAGATACTATATAGTCTAGATTTTTTTGTAAATATTGACTGTCAGTCTGTAAGTCAGCTGGTTAATTGTGTTAACTTTGTTTTGACATACTTTAAATATGCATCTAGATCTTAAGATCTTAGAAATAATACTTATTGATTGTGAATTGCGAGAGTTATGTATGTTTTTAAAAATGTAGGTATATTTTAGTTTCTGTGTATCGATTTTGTATTTGAAGTAAGGTTTAGAATAATTGCTTCGTAAAATGTTACAATTGCCAAATTGGCGTGTTTGTAATTTTCATATAAGCCCCATTATTAATAAAATTTTTAAATATCCTTTATTCAAGTAGACTTTTGCAAGCACTTTTGCCACCGATTCGTAAGCCAGTTCTGTTATGAACCTACGAGAAACTCAGCAGTTGCCCTTTTCAAATATAAAAGTTAGAATTTTATTATTTAATACAGTGGTAGCTAACCTGCACCGAACTCAAAGAATCTCGAGCTCTAGGTTATAAATTAAGCTCAAAGCAATTTTTTTTTTTCATTCATATTTATGTGTCAATTTTCGATAAAAACTAAAAAATGAAGTGTTACACAAGCTAATTAATTTCTAAACACGATCTAATATTTTTTTTCCATACGATACAATTGCACGGTGCAGTATTAAATTCCATCAATAACCTATTCAAATGCCATATCTGATAATAGACAAAGCGGTGAAAAAAATTAAAAAAAAAACAAAAACAATGACGGTCTTTAAAAACATACTGTTACTTAGTCAATCCCTCTATCTGCGCGTTATTCATGATATCTATTTCATCATTCAAAACGTAATGCAGTAATTCCTAGTAATATTTACCAAAAACAGGAAAATTATATAAAAAAAATATTATAAAAAAGACATATTTAGAAAACGTATAAAAATTTTAACGCAGCGGGATTTGCACCCGCGCCTCTTGAAAACATTTCAAGCGCTCTGACCGCTAAGCCATGCGTTCTACATCCAGCTACATCGATACTTATACGCTTATTACAACTTATATTCGTTGTTAGCATCTCTGTAGAGAGATTTTTACAAATTATTGCTACCCAATAGTTATTCTACGAACAATCGTTTGAGAAGAGAGAATGCTATTTATTAAATATTTTTTTGCATTTTTTAAAGTGTTAATCGCACACTTAGGAAATAGAAAAAGACATATTTAGAAAACGTATAGAAATTTATATACTCTCTTTATCGGATTTATGCTTACAGTAGAAGTTAAGCCTTTAATTATATTTTAATATTGTTTTTAGGATATATATTTTAAGATTTTGCCGCGTTTTTTCTGGTCTCCAGAGCGGTGAGGTGAAAATAATTTTGAAATGAAACTATTTTGAACTGGATTAATCGCGTATAATATTGGTATTCGAAAATACATTTAAGAAACCTGACGTTTCGAACACTTTACAGTAGTCCGTGGTCACACTCACAGGTAGACTGAGGTGGCATTGATACGAGTATAGTTGCGGTAGTTTGATATAATAATTGTATCAACTGACAGACAAATGCCACCAAACGTGTAGTAAAAATCAAAGACCTTATGAAGTGAAAATAATATAAATATAATTATACACCCCTGAGTGAGAATCAAACCCACCACCATCACGTATTCAGTCAGACGCTGTCACACTATGCCATTATGACCTTTTATTATTAAAACAATAAACATACGTCCCAATGCCGACCAATTTGTTTTTTTCAAAATCGCGGTTAATTTTAGCTCTTCAGTTAAACTTTGATATTGGTTATGCAACAAGTTTTTGTACTTTAACCGGTTCCGCGATCAGCAGTTAACTTTAAGTGCATTTGTACTCTCTTAGGGATCAATTAAATATATCTGAGACTTTATTTATTAGTTTGAATCAATTCTGAATTTTTTACATAACCTTTGTTGGGAATTGATATTTCAATGTGGGATAGAATTACAATTTTATAAAATGCTAGAGGCCATTGTGGCGCAGCAGGACAGCGTCTTACCGTAAACGCGAATGGTCGTGGGTGAGATTCCCACTCGGGAGACTGATTATATTTAAAACATTTTCATTTCTCCGCTCTAGTACCTAAAACGAAGCGCGGCGTTGAGTTCCGCAACTCAACATGCAATGTCTCTATTTCTCGAAGTATTCTCGATAATTTCGTAAAATACTTAATTCTAGAATATGGCCGCGACATATATACTTTATTAATACTCGAATAATTGTAAGCAAGATGAAAATTAATACTGCCACTGTATTTGAGTTTTAACGAGTACGACTAAATAGTATGATCTAGACTTCAAATTCCACTCGAAGTAATATTTTATAGCCGTCATGATGATTGAAAGTTAAGAGAAAAAATATTGGGTATGTAATAAAACGTTACGGAACCTAGAACGTATACAAAAAACTGTTGTTTTTTCCAATACCCAGAAGGCATTAATACCGCGGCTGTCCGAACAAAATTACAAGTTACATGCATGCGTCAAAAACTGGAGCTTCAGTAATACTTGTTACTAATCATTCAAGTTGAAAACGTCAAATTAATATATTAACAGATAGACTTTAGAATTTATATATTAACATGGCAGAGAAAGAATAGACATTTCATGTAGATGAATAAAAATAATTTAAATATAATCACTCCCCTAAGTTGGAGACGAATCAGATCATCTCAACCCTGAGGAAGAGGGGAAATGGTATCAGGGCCTTGCCCTCTGACCGTTACGATCAGTTCCACCCACGACTATGGCGGCGCCTTTGATGGCGAGATGTCTTGGATATGATGGAAGCCTGAGACATCAGCGTGGTGGAACAAACCAAAAAAACCAGCAAATCTGCGAATGGTGGTGTCCAGGCTCTCGATTCGGAGGTCGCGATGGACAGTTGCATTCCTCACTAACCATGGAGCTAGGGTGACACGCCGAAGCGCGGTATTCTAATGACCTAGAACTTTTGTCTGGAAGAGGGGCTGGTACCAGGCCAGCGCTGCATACGTCAGATGTGATTTGACATAAGTCTTACGCAGTGCGACCTTTGGATTGATGGCTTCAGATGTTTTTAATTAGCTCTTTTATTTCCCGTCTGTACCGTCGTACGGAACGTTATATGCGTTTAGGGTGAAGGTTTGTTTGTTTGGTCGTTTGTGCAAGCTCATGTTGCCATTACTTTCCAAACTTAATTTTAGAGATAAATTGGTTCTTAATAGATTCCGGATTAAATTGTGTATATTCTTAGATATGTGTGAAACGGGTTCTGAACTTTAATTCCCAGCTTATGTATGCCACGACGGCGTTAAATCTTTTACTTTTACGAAAGTTTTCCAAGGAATTATTACAAGATTTTGGATCTTTGCAAGATTTAATGATCTGGCAAGAATATTAATCTCGCATTTAGGAAGATGAGTGTTTTCATTACTAATAAAAAACCGAGTGGAGAGTGGTGTCTTGACACTAGGTTCTAGAGACCTACCCTGCTATATAAATGTATATAATATATTTAAAAAATAACACAATATATCACTATAGTTTTTTTACTAATCTGGGCAAAGATGCTATTTTAAAATATGTTTTTGTTACCTTATCTAGAGGATATATAACTTTTCATCACATATAAGTACTTGTCGGTAAAATTTATACTTTCAAAACTAAAATATCCTTTTTCATATAATTAAATTACAGGTTCATAATAATTGATCAACTTTTAAAGTAATTTAAATTGTTTGAATCGGGGGCGGCATATGCCGGATACACTGCTTTAGCACGGAACCGGAACTTTAGAGTTGTTTTATTTATTGAAAAGGCATTCTTAATTTATGCTTAAGAACTTGATAATTTGTGTTTTTCTTTTCAGATTTCACATTTGAACTAGCAAGAGAACCTCAACACACTCCATTGACCATTTTTCGTTATCCATCGTGTGTTATCTATACAACTTGACATTGGGAAGTGATTTGCACTCAACTGGCAACTCTTTAAATAAAGAAGCGTTTCTTTATTTAAACAGCAAAAAGCTTTATAACTGAACATAACCTAACCTTCCAAGCTATATAAATAATCGAATACCATATTTAGATCGAAAAGTATAATTTCCTAAGTGTGTGCTTGACACTTTAAAATGTAAAAAAGACCATTAAAATGAAACCAATATAATGTTTGACCATAATAAAAGAGAAAAATAACAAAATATTTAATTTGATACAAGGTTTTTAGTTAAACTTAAAATTTAATAGAAATCCTCATACAAATATAAATCTATAACTTCAACACACATAAACACACTACCACTGAGCTATAATATTCTTCCTATTCTTATCTAAACGTATGGATAAAATTAATATAGACTATAGTCTATATATAATGCGTTAAAAGCTCACGTCACGTTTACTTTACAGAGTGCTTTGAAAAACTCCTTTTAGAATCATTGTTTGTATTTTTTACACCTAAAACGGCGATATCAATCGATCTACTTGCTGGTATATTGATTTGAGTATTTTTACAAATGTAAATACCTTTCATTAATTTTTAAGTGCCATCGGGGCGAAGTGGGAAGGCATCTGAGTGCAATCGTGATTAGTTGTGGGGTTCGATTCCGATTCTTGGGAAGGATTTTAATTTAATTGGTTTCATTTCGCCGCTATGGTACAGGTACAAGATATATTCCAGCATAGAGTTTCTCAACACGCAATACCTTAAATTTAGGTGGAAAATGGAGAACGAAGTGTCTTGACACTAGGTTCTTTCTAGCTAAGCAGGATATTGCGTGAAGCTGAAATAAAAAAACGTTAATGGTTGAGTGGCGGAACTCAACGCCGCGCTTTGTATTACTAGAGCGAGATTACATATAATAATATATATTGTATAAAAGATTGATTGTAAGCAGACGCCAGGTGTATTTAGTAATAGACAGTAAACAAAAATGGTGTCCCAAGTTTCTGTCAAAAATAAATATTATATTTAAATTTGTAAATAAAAACGATCATTAAATATTGAATTCTATCGAATAATGACTATATAACTAGTCAATAATATACATAGAAAACTTAACAGGTAGCTGCGTAGGGTACCAAATAAATTACACAGCGGTATAAAAGATATCCAAACATTTAGTGAAAATGTAGCTGTCTGTACACGGAAAATATATGAGAAAAATTATTATTTGCATTTATCAATGTAATAGAACCAAAAACGATGACTTTATTTTTTATTTTCTGGTCGTCTGTTCATGTCAGACACAACTTAACCGATTTAAATTCGGTTTCAACTATGTGTTTCGGTAAGCTTCCGTTAACATTTTGTGGTTATTTTAATTCAATCGGTTCATAAATAAAAGAGTTACTACAATTTAAATTAAATTAAAGCAAACTTAAGTTTGTGATTTAAGTGAGAACGCGGGCACAAAAATAAATTAGTTTACTCGTGTACGCAGGCAATTCCGCGAACGGGTCGCTAGTATAAAATGAAAATTTAAGCTTTACAATAAACTTTATCAACGAGCAAAAAAAATGATCGTTTATAAATATAAAGTAATTTATTACAAAATTATAATATAAATATGAGAAAGTTTACACAAACATGTCCGCGTTTGAATAATGGCTAGACGTTATTGAATGAAGTTCTTTTATTATCCATCGTGGCATAGTGCTTCTGCGTCTGACAGAAATGATTATGGTTGTGTGTTCAATCCCCAGTCGTGGTAAGTCAAAGCAAAGCGCGGCGTTGAGTTGCGCCACTAAACAAATAGTATCTCGGTTTCGGGCAGAAAATGGAATACAGTGTCTGGACTAAGGTTCTATATGCCTACAAAGCAAAAAGGAAGATAAACTAATTGTGTGTTTCTATAACTATGAGTACCTATATAGGTAGTTAAGTAGCAACTACGAGTACATACATATTTAGAAAACGTATTAAAATTTCAACGCAGCGGGATTTGAACCCGCGCCTCTTGAAAACCGTTCAAGCGCTCTGACCGCATTAGATTCTCTCCACCGTACATGGGATGTGTAAAAGAAAGAATAAAATTAAATTTTCACACCAAAACTGAAGACCTTCGTAAATACTTTATATATGTAGAATAGAATACTAGCGCTATTTTCCTTAGATATTTATAGCGACATTAAAAACTGTTTATTTATAGCCTCATGTAGTCCGGTCACATGAGCGTCTCTAGCACGCGGTCATTTTGAAAATAACTTTTTAACAATAATATGGAGCTGTCTTGGCGTTTGTGTGAGGAGTCTGTATAACAAGAGGTATTTGCTTTTGATTCCCAATTAGGGGAAAATTTATATTTAAAAAAAAAAGGTTCTTCTTAGTTAAGTTACATTTAGGTAAGTGATTTAAATTAATATTTTCATTTATGGTTTTATTTTGCGGTGGAACTCAACTTCGTGCTTTGCCTAACCAAACAAATTAATAAAATACATTTAATTCTACCCACAAGGTGGGATCGTACCCACAACCAATCACTATTAAAGTAAAACGATATCCCACTCTTCAACAGTGGCCCAATTTTCATTATATTTTCCTACATAAACAAAAATTTACATAACACAAAATATCTAAATAATTATCTAAGATAAAACATATAGGAAATGTTTTACTGATATAGAAATGAATAGTCAAATAAATAATCCATTACAAGTGGTATGGTGATAAGAATTTAAATAAATAACTTTTTAAAATCCTCATATGCCGCATAGCCAGAGAGAACGTAGATACTCCGTTCTCCACTTTCTTCTTCTTCACTTCATATTACCACTTCATATTACCGTACCTTTTTAGTATAGAAATTACAATAATTTAAATAGAATCATTTTCTTGACTAGGAATTAAACTCACA
This sequence comes from Podotricha telesiphe, assembly GCA_038994665.1. Lineage (NCBI taxonomy): Eukaryota > Metazoa > Arthropoda > Insecta > Lepidoptera > Nymphalidae > Podotricha > Podotricha telesiphe. The sequence continues at coordinate 549,178 of JAOYRR010000110.1, read as the reverse complement.
ATCACTAGTGTGTGGGATTGTCCCACTGCGCCACGAGGACTTCAATATAATTATTATGTATATCAATTGAGGCGATCATTGTGCTATGTGATATCGGATATTTGAATTATTTTAATTCTTCAGCTTTGGTAGGAAGCCAGAGCGCGGCGTTTTGTTTCGACACTCAACACACAATATTTTGATTTCGGGTGGAAATTGCGAAACGGAGTGTCTAAGCACTAGGTTCTCTCTAATGAAAAAGCATGAAGCTGCAAGAAAAAGTATAATATGAACATTAAAATCAATTATAATGTGTATTGGAATTATGGTTAAGTGGCAGACAAGGTATTGAACCCATAACCACCGTGCCACAATGAATAAAACCTACAAATATATACATTGATATGTATCAAGGTATATCTTAAGGTAGCAAGATTTGTGGTGTTGTGATGTCACAACACCACAAATCTTGCTACCTTAAGATAAAATTAGTAATAAAACTAAACTAAGCTAAACACGATGGACGGACGATTAAAAGAAGGTGGCTGGCAGCGGATGGATGCGAGCTGCTCCGGGATGGTTTGCGCATTATATTATTCAGCAGTGGACAGAGAGATGTTGAATCATATGTGTATCATATAGATAGACCATTGACCTCAATATATATTAAGCTACACACAATAATCTCTAAATAGAGAGAACGAGAGAAATAGAATCAACACGCAATGTCGCTGGGATGGAGAGGAGAGTGTCTTGTTCTAATAATTCTCTCCGTCTATATAGGAAATAAATATAATAATTTGTTAGCTTCAGCTTTTCCTACAAAGGGCGGTATACCTAGAGGGAACCTAGAGTCGTTCTTCAAGTCATCCAGTTCTCGACTTTCCGCACTTATCCGAACCATTGCATGTTGAGTTGCGCAACTCAACACAGCGCTTTGTCTTGTCACCCGAGTGGAGAAGATGAAAATAATTTAAGTATATCATTCGCCGAGTGAGAATGGAACCCAGGACCATCGGTGCAGTCATCTGTAACTCTGCGCCACGATGGCCTTATATAATTTGTTTGAATATAAAATATTCCTTTTGAAATAAAAATAAACTCTCAACAATACTATAGCTGTACCTCAAACTTCAGCCATCTGTGAATTATAATCTATAGGCCACCCACATTGAATGTATATACTCGTAAAGCACAAACTTTTCTAATCAAGCCCATATGGGAGTATGAATACTGAGTTTTGTCAATAGTTGGTTTTGAAATATTATCAATTTATAGAAATAGAAGAAACATTTACTGTAAAAATAAATATATATCGATACTTAATATTATAAATGCGAAAGTAACACCAAAGTAGCTCTGTCTGTCTGCCTGTGACGTCGTCACGGTCAAACCGCTAAACCGATTGTGATGACATTTTATATAGAAACACTTGTGGGTCTGTTTTCTTTAATTTTTCTTGTATAATGTTTCCAGATATTTCATTGTTTTACGAAAAGGCCACCAAAAATACGAAACAATTGACACGCAGTCCTCGCTATATAGGTATATATAGGTATGATTTGCGACAAGGTCTCAATTTTAGTCTATCTTAATTCTGTCTTATTAATAAGTTCTAACATTATACATACACTCTTGTACAAAACCAAGAAAATTAGAGGGAACCTAGTGTCAAGACACTCCGACCCCTAGTTTCCGCCTGAGATCGCAACATTGCAACTCAACGCCACACTATGCCTCAACAGAACGGAGAAATGGAAATATATTAAACATTTAGAAAACATATAAAAATATGAACGCAGCGGGATTTGAAGCCGCGCCTCTTGAACGGTTTTCTAAATATAACTTTTTGAATTTTGCTAATAAAATGTTACAAAATAATCACACTTTCCAATCGGAATCGAACCCGAAGTGATATTGTATCGCTGAACTCGTTTCACATATTTCATCATACCTTGAAAATACTACAAAATATTTTTTAACTTACAAAATTTATGGCTCAGCCAGTCGCACTAAATAAAATAATGTAAATAAACCGCCGCCTGCAATGTGTATTTTTGCCGCTATACTAATGAGATTCCTGTTATTGGCGGTCAAGGTTCAACGCCAGTTATATTTCTTTGTAAAGTCCACCGGTCTGTTTGTTTACGGCAAGTTTTTTGTACTACAAATAATTTTTACTAGTGTCTTAGCGACCTTAGCAACGTTTATGGAACACTGTATTGACCATACTTACACACAGATATTGACAACACATAGTAGTGTGTGTAATATTTATCATATATACATACAAATAAATAAAATTGGAGTGTATGTTTGTAATAACCGCTTTTAACTAAATGTATATTATGACACACGGTACATATATCAAAATATATTTTTTTACAATTTTAGTCTGTCTATTTGTTCCGGCTAATCTTTGGAATTAATAAAAAAAAAATTAATATCTGGACCGATTTTGACGAAAGTATCACTGGCAGATATCTCATGTAATAAGGACTAATTTAGGCTACTTTAGTTAGATAAGTTAGTTAAGGAAACTTTGGATCCCTTTTTATGAAAATAGTAAAGACGAAGGTGTATGAAATTTTGAATAGCTAAAGTTTGTATGTAAATGAAGAGCAAAAACAAAAACGTCCAACAAGTTTCAAAAATATATGAAATATTAAAATAAATATCACCCAAACTAGAGTGTTTGTCCATATGTCAAACTCTTATATAAAGTGACACGCACGTTGCTAAGGTAACGCAACGGAGCTACTACTCTTATTAATTTAACATATTTCTTAGTTTTTTGGCTTCTTACACGTCTTCTCCATATAAGCTAACTATCAATATATGTAACGGGTTCAAATTTACAATTACAATTTTTCTTACAAATATTTCATTAAAACATAAATAGGAAGATTTATTACCATATTAAAAGTATTGAGCACACCGTGGTGTTGGTAGTAAATTCGATCCTCAGTCAGAAGAACTATTTTCGCCGCTATAACTGAGACAGCGCGGCGTTAACTTACGCCACATGATTTCGGACCGAAACTACTAAATAGACAACAGGTCATGACACCGGGTTCCCTCTTACTACTCTGCTATACGGGGAAAAGTATGAAGATGCTTTAAAAATATACATTGAAAAATAGAAAGTATTTGATAATGATTAATGGTATATTATATGAGTCTAAGGGACTGACAAGATCAATTTATTACAACTAAACTATTCAAATCCTCTAAACCTGATGAAAAGTCACGGTACAATGCTACAAGACCGTTATCTAATAGATTACAATATTATATTTAACTGTATATCACAAGTTATAAATGAATATAATTGAAGGCTTATCTAGTTAAAAAATAAGTTGGACAAATATATTTAGAAAACCAAGCCGTTGAACGGTTTTCAAGAGCGTGCGTTCAGTTTTTAGTGTGGGAATAACACTTTAAAAAATGTTAACAAAATTGGACAAATATTCTAAAATCCTATACTGTATAAAAAACAAATTAGTTCCATAAAGAAATTTAAAGGAAGCCGATAAAATTTTTGCACTGTTATCAATTCTAGCAACTTGTACATAGTTTTAATTGCATTACAAACTCTAAAATGTCATACAACTTATCATAAACATATGTACTTACTATTTGTATATATTGAACACCATTATAAACCAATTTAGAATAATGGCACAGATTCTTAAACACATATTGTCAAGTGAGTAATGAAATTCAATTACAAACGGAAAAAAAGTGTTATATGGAAAATAGGAGAGTCTCCCTGTATTTCTCATATACTAACATACCAGGTCTTCACAGTTCGAAGAACCAAACATTTATAGTTTCATAATACCAGAGGTAACAAGCTCCTTGACATTTCTTTTTATATTTCAAACACGAGACAATTAAATACGTATTTAAAAAGTATGCAAGGTTTTTTGTTTTTAATTTTAAATATACTAACACGCTTCGAAGACCCAGAAGACAGACAGAAAAAAAATTGTTTTAACATTAAAGCGCTATTCACACACTGCATAAAACGTATAAAAAATTGTACTTAGCGAGATTCAAACCTGCGCCTCTTGGAAACCGTCCCAGCACCGTTACCTACTACACTACATTTATTTTCTTAATATGTTAGTTTTCAAAAAATATTTATTACTCCGTTTCCAACAAACCAAGTTAATACACAAAGATGTCGGAGTGTAAATCTGAAGCGCGAAATCGTTAATTTTCTAATTATGTACATACAATTTCCCCTTTTTTTTATTTGAACCTACAACCATCGTATATAGTGAAACTGAGCTTTAAAGGTGCAAAATAATACAGTTACTTTCTTATCGTATAATAAATAAGCTTTATCAGAATTACTTAAAGCAACTAGCGCGAAGCGACACAGTTTTATTTAGGCGCATCTCGGCGCTGTGTGTGATGAAATTGAATTACTCATAAATATTTAAGCTGACTTCTATTTATACAGATAAAGACTACGTTACGAGGGCTATTTGAAATACGTGTCCAAAATCACGATGGTTTTGAATACAAATCTATCATAAGTCGTTCTATACTTTGCGGCTATTTCTAACCGGGTGCTTTACGGAGTCCAACACCGCGCATTGCCAAATTATTTTTTTATATAAATATTAAAACTTCCATGTGTAGGATTTAAATTTACAACTAGGGAACGTATAATCAATAATCACAGAGTACCGAATTTGGAACTTATTTTTCTTCTTTCTTGGAATGACAGATGTATGCCAAATTGTATCACGGAACCAATGCAAAAGTTTTCTTTAAATTCACGCATCTCACACATATAGGTAGTAATGCAGGTAAAAAGGACCTAAATTTAGGAAAGGACTGTCAAAGCCTCGCTGAGTAATCAGACAGAACAAAGTGTCAAAATACTCCGTTCTCCATTTTCTGCCCGAATGTGAAACATTGCGTATTGAGTGGCGACTTTTGTCTTGTACTAGCTTGTATAATCATACCCCGAGTGGGGATCTAACCCATAACCAATCGCGCTTATAGTCAGACGCTGTCCCACTGCGTCACTATGGCATCTGAGTGGAGTCCAGCCATACATGAAATAGCGCGAATTTGTACGACTCAAGTCACATTTTACACCGTTTTAAAATATCGTGGTTTTTTTTACTCTTACTCATAGTTTCACCAGAAACACTAAAAATATTTTTTTAACTCCAACTTAATATGTTAAACTAGTATATCGTATACTAGTACACGCTGCGATGGTTGTGAGTTTAATATTTACATAGAATAATAAAGTAACTGCAGGTAATATAAAACATTTTTAGAAAAGACATAAAAATTTTGAATTTAACGGGATTCAAACCTACGATTCTTGGTTATCGTCAAAGCGCCTGACTGAACGTAATGTTTTTGAAAAATATTTCAAACCAAAAAGGTATTAAACACAATTAAATCAATCAATTCGTTTATTATTAAAATATTTTTCATCCCCTGAATTTGAATAACCTTTTTAATAATGAAAATAGCTATATATTGAACGTTTCCGTTACTCGTTACTAAGTGACTGACAAAATGTACATACGAAATTACTATATATAGAAAGCTGTGATTAGAAGATAGACGCTTCTCGGAGAGTGATGACGGCATTTAAAAGGTTGTTAAGCGTATATTAAAAAAAACCCCACGTAAACCGGAAAGACTGAGATTTTACATTAAGTCGATACTAAAAAAAAAATCCAAGCAATCGAAGTTGCGGTAATAACTTGTTCATCATAAAATTATTGAAATGTAAAAGTGATAGACTTTAAAAGCAAACGATTTTTTTTTTTATTACTAGTATTTCCCCAGGTATACTGGTAATTCCCCAGTCTGGTTGACGGATTCGATAAAATGCTAAGAGGCTTTAAAAACTACTGTTTTTATCACATTAGTATTCTATGCTTTTTTCTTTTTATTTTGATATAATACCTAATGTAAAAATATAAAATTCTAATTAATATATTTTTTATACATATTAAAAAAAGACAACAAAGATTTTAATTTTGATAAAAAATAATGCCCTAACTGGGAATGGCATTCAACATCTGTAACCGAACCTAAGTAAACCTACAAGATTAACAATGTAGTATATCGTAATTGCTACATTCGAACTGCAATCTTGGAAATTATATATCTCTATACAAATAACTTGAAGAACGGTCAAATTATAGTATAGCTTATTATATCCTCTGAATTGTTTCAGTAGAGGCCATCATGGCGCAGTGGAACAGAGTCTGAGTCTTAACGCGATTAGCGATTGTAGGTTCAATTCCTATTCGCGGAAATTATTATATTTCAATAGTTTCATTAATCCGCTCCGGCACCTAAGACAAAGCGCAGCATTGAGTTCCTCCACTCAACACGCAATGTCTCGATTTCAAACGGAAAATGGAGGACGGAGTGTTTTAACACTATATACTCTCTCTCTCTGCCTATCATAATATACGGGTAAACCCGTGTAGCTGACAAAAAATGCTATGCTTTAATTATTTTTTTCGACACTACTGTGTTATTTTTTTAAACATTTTTTAAAGTGTTATTCGCACACTTAGGAAATTGAAAAAGACATATTTAGAAAACGTATAGAAATTTGAACGCAGCGAGGATTTGAACCCGCGCCTCTTGAAAACCGTTCAAGTTCATGAGGAACGCATAGCTTAGCGGTCAGAGCCTTTTTCAACTACTGTGTTATCCTGTTCCTTAGACAGATTTAATTTACATAATAGAAGGTTGAGGTTTCCCTTTTTGTAATTATTATATTATTATCCTTATGCTATTTTTAATTTGTCCTGGTACAATCAAGACAGTTATTGCCCCAGTCTCGTATCAAACCCGTGACCTTGTAAGTTAAAGTTCTGTAAATTAGTCAAAATACTGAATAATAAAAAGCCAAAATGCTGAATAATAAAAATATATAAATCATACATTTTTTAAAGTGTTATTCGCACACTAAGGACATTTTGAAAAATACATATTTAGGAAACGTATAAAAAAATTAACGCAGCGGGATTTGAACCCGCGCCTCTTGAAAATCGTTCAAGCGCTGGTTTGTTGTTGTTAACAACAAATATAATTAAGAATATCTTCAGATTTTCCGTAATACGGGCTTTGACTGTAACATATACATACATATATAAGAAAACAGATTGAAACTGCTTCTGGGATAAACTCTTACCGATACTCAATAAATTCCAGGAATGTGTGACCGCAAGTTCCCGTATGTAAATATATATACATATATATATTTAAATGCAGGTCCGCATGTCCTATAGAGTATAATAAAATAATATAATGTTGCCATTAACTTGTTATCTTTGCATCTTTAATTTAATTGGCATTCAATTAAATTATACTTTTTTAAATTTATTCAACTTCGATTCGTGTAGTTGTGGGTTCGGTTCCCACTCGGAAGAATGATTGTATTTAAATTTTTCATTTTTCCGCTTTAGCATCTAAGACAGAGCGCGACTTTTTCTCATTCTTTTTTTTTTGACATTTGAATAATAATATATATATTTTTTTTTTTGACATACGAATGCGGCTGATTTATTTATGTATATTGTTATCGTATTGTTCGAAATGCAAATTAATAAAAGGTTAGCTGTACTGCTGTGGTCATCGAATTTACATTAGACAATAACGAAATTTTTTAAATAGCCTTTTAAATATTAATTGTTATTTGGTCATCTATTCTAACAACACATTATATCGTAATTCCAATAATGAATGCTGCGAAATAAATCATGTTTATAGGAAACTTAGCGTTTTTTCCTAGAAGTATATACCGTACTATACATGAATATCAACATGTATCCCAAGAGTCGCAATGTCCTTATATTTATTATATATATTTATAAGGACGCACAGACTCTTGATATACATACATACTTATCTAATTATTTAAGTATACAATAAAAACATTTTGATATATATAGACTTAGATTCATGCATTCAAATCTATACACAATACAAATAATTAAAATTAGAGTGTCTATTTGTAATATTAAAATAACCACTATTTACTAATGTAAATTATGTATACACAGTACATATACCAAAATAAAAAAATTTACAATCTTTGCCTGCCTGTCTGTGTTTGTTCCTGCTAATCTCTTGATTGGCTGGACCAATTTTGACGGGACTTTCAATGGTAGATAGCTGATGTAACAAGAAGTCACTTAGGCTAACAAAATTATGAAAACATCCCTGTACTTTAAAGCAGTTTAGTCATACGACTTGGTCACAAGAATTTGGATCCTAGTTGTAATATAAAATTAATTGAAAGATAGCAGCATTGTTTCTCTTGCACCTGATTATATCCTCTAAAGCAAACGCTTAGTGACGGCATTTCTCAAGGAAAGAGTACTCTCCTCCCTCACCCCGCCGGATGTCACTATCAAGACCTCCACCATCTACAGCATAAACCTCATTTAAAAAGTCCATAATTTGCAATTATTAGAGAACCCTTATATAATGTTAAAAGAGAACTGCTTTTATAAAAGTTTAGATTTTTTTTGTTTGACAATGGTTAGATAACACTAAACAACACCGCAAAATGGAATTAATATTAACCCGTTAAATTATGATTTGAACTTGTTACTATTTAAATATGATGTGATAAGTTCTTCGATTTTCACGATTATTACACATTTTGATATGAAACTATTTTAACCGGATTAATCACGTATAATATTGGTATTCGAAAACACATTTTAGAACCCGACGTTTCGAACACTTCACAGTAGTCCGTGGTCACAGGTAGGCTGAGGTGGCACTTGTCTGTCATTTGATACAATTATTATCTCAAACTACTGCCCTGGATTCATGCAAAATGAGCTTACTGTATCTTGCTCTCTGGTGTGATCGGATTGAGACTTCAAAGTTACCAGTATTGGGTCCCAGGTGGTAGAAAGTATATTATGTGATGTTTAAACCAATGGCGATTGCATTGGAAGAGGAAAAAGTGATTTGAACAGTCCAAGTTAGCTAAATAAAGAAATTTTTAATGGATTTCAACAACGATACGGAAAAAACATTGACGTCAATGAGATTTCTTAAAATTATTTAAATGAGTATATACTTAGTACCTACCTACATTTTTTTTAAGTGACTCAAAGTATTTGTTTAGATATACATATACAAATTTGTAAGGCTGAATTATGTAGTATTAGAAGTATTAGATCTTTGACACTTTCTTAGTTGATGAAAATATGGTGGTTCAATTCACTATAATTAATTTACTTACTGAAAAAAGAGTAAACTTGCTGAAAAACAATTCTCTGATGTTCTAGATCCCCATTGGCCAAAACACAACTACTGAGTATCCGTTTTTTAACATTTTTTAAAGTGTTAAATCGCACACTTGGGAAATTAAAAAAGGCATATTTAGAAAACGTATAAAAATTTGAACGCAGCGGGATTTGAACACGCGCCTCTTGAAAACCGTTCAAGCACTCTGATCGCTAAAGCATGCGTTCTACATCCAGCTACGTCGAAATTCTCATACGCTTATTACAACTTATATTTGTTGTTAGCATCTCTGTAGAGAGATTTTTACAAATTTCTGCTACCCAAAGATTATTCTACGAACAATCGTTTGACAAGAGACAAAAAGAACATCAGAGAAATTCCACGTGTGTTTTCGGATTCTAGCGTGAAGGTACACTGAAGTCCATTGCTTGGACTTTTTGCTTTAAAATTTTAGGCTAAGAGAAAATCTCAGCAGGAAATTTGTCCACAATTTGCATGGATATGGATAAAGGATATTGGCATTATTAATCAGAGCCAATAGTTGCTTTACATACAACTTTTGATCTAGAAAAGCCCTATAACTTGTTGTGGCCCAATCAAGGTTGAGACCTAAAATTTAGGTCCAAAGTGGTTCAACAAAAAGATGAAAAATGATGTCTCTTATAACGTTTTTGGAACATTCACGTCGCGTATTACTTAATTGGACTAGTTTGCTCACGCATATGCAAATTAGACAAAAAACATTACAATAATATTTACCTTTGACCTTAAAACAGCTCTACAACCGGTTTGACAATAATATTACAATATTTTTTTATATAACTTTTTCAATTTAATTTATATAATAATGAATAAATTATCCTTCCATAAATCTAACGGATCCATCGTGGTGCTCTGTGATAGTGTTTGTATGTGTGATGGTTGTGGGTTCGATTCCCACTCGGGTTAATGATGGTGGTGACTAGACAAAAGGCGGCGTTCACTCACTACTCAACACGCAAAATCTCGAAATTGGACGTAAAGCGAAGTGTAAAGTGTCAACAACAAAGCGTAGAGCTGAAAAAAAAAATATTTGTTTTGCATTCATTTGTATTTGAATTCTCACCCTCTTAGATAATACCTCCAAATCCTCTAGCTAACTGGGCTATACGATAACATCCAACTACACTTCAATATTTATTATAATTATGGGTTAGACTAAGCTACCATAAGTTTTCTCAGTAGAAAAACTTAAGTTTTGCTTCTTAAAGAAGTATCAATTGGTTAAAGATGATTGATTTTAAATTTTATTATATATTGAAGTATTGTCCACTTCATAATTATACACATATTGACTAAAGAACTGATCTTGATTTTGCAACAGAGGTCGGGTCTTGTTTATTTCCAGATAACCAGTCCCAGTCCCACTAGTTTGGTTTTACCTCGCCTTTTGATATATAATAAAATATTCCAATTTACTTCAATTTAATTGAAGCCACCATGTATTTTGAGGCCATCGTGGCGCAATGTGATAGCATCTGACTATAAATGCGGTTGGTTGTGGATTCAATTCCGACTCGGGGAAATGATTATATTAAAACTTTTTTATTTAAGTGTTATTCTCACCTTAGGAAAATGAAAAACACATATTTAGAAAACATATAAAAATTTGAACACGGCGGGATTTAATTCGCGCTTCTTGAAAGCTTGACTTGACACTCGGTTTTGCTTGACTTCCGTAATAGACGGGAATTAGCGTGAAGCTGTACTAACATTAAATACTTAAGTATGGAATTTATTTGACATGCTTTCGTTTAATTTTCTCACGTAGAAAAGATGGGTGATACAAATATTAAAAACAGATATAGTAATGCACTCGTGGCACAGTGGGGCAGCGTCTGTCTGTAATCACGATTGCTTGAGGTTTTGATTCCCATTCGAGAGAACGATCATAATTTGAATATTTTTATTTCTCCGCTCTGGTGAAAAGACAAAGCGCGGCGTTCCGGTCCACCATTTAACATATAATATCTTAGGCGGAAAGTGGAGTATAGAGTGTCTTGGCAATAGGTTCTCTCCGCGTGCAAAGTAGTAAGCGGTAATAAATGTGAAGCTGCGGAAACCATTTGTTGACCTCCGAGAATACAGTATCCTTGATATTGTAGAAAGGTCACCAGGTGAATCCATGGGGATCCCTCCAAGAGCTGTACCTTTCCCGCTCGGTATAAAATTTTAAATTAAAAAAATAAAAACCTGTATTGTGTGTGAAAGTTATTACTAATACTTTGTATGAGTAGTCTCTTTATCTTAGGAAAAACCATACCGCTCTATCAAACAGCCTTATCGATATACGTGATTGAATTAAAGTGTTTTATAAAAAAACTACTGAACCCATTATATGTATATAGATATCCACCTTTCAGGTTTTATGCGGAACGCGACAAGAACTATACTAATATTTAGATATTTGTATGACTGTGTGATTTTCTCGCGTTGGAAAGCCTAGACTAGATTGAGAAAATTATTTAATTACTATTATTCTATAAAAAACGTATAATCTTGTTTTTTATATCCGTAGAAATTTTAAAAACTTCACTTAATTCTCTCATACACTTCCTAAGTACCTGCAAGTATATGCCAAATTTCACATTCAATCCAATTTAAGGATTAATACAAAATACTCCCCCAAGTGGAATTTGAAAGCTAAACCATCGCTCACAATCAGCCATTTTGCAAATATACAGCGATTCTATCAACTCATTATAAATTGCTTAGAAAAACAATATAACAACACAATTAGCTTTAGTAAATTGGTTCAATTAAATATCCTATGACTATGTACTATTAAAAGTTTTGTTTTTATTTAAATAATGTAAAGAACTATTTTTCGTTTGACTGCAAGCAAACACGATGGTTTTTGATTCAATCTCCACTCCGGGAATGATTAGGCAAAGCCCGGCGTTCAATTTCGAAATTGGGTGGAAAATGGAGAACGAAGTGTTTTGACACTAGCTTCTCTCTAACTACCCTTCTATTTTTCCTGCAGCCATATAAACCAATATTTATATGTTATTGATAAGTATTATTGATTATTTGGATATTTAATCAGGTTAGTTGATTTATGATGCTAATAACTGTGGCGAAAGCACACTTTGTGTTATGAAATGATCAATTCATTTGTTGTCGCCTATATTTTAACTACAACTAAGCTATATATAGCTTAAGGCCATCATAGTGCAGTGTGTGTATTTGATTATATACATTGTACTGTGTCCCCCGACAATATTATACGATTATATTTATATTATTTTCATTTCTGCTCTCTGGTAACACGACGAAAGTGGAGAACGGAGTGTCTTGACACTAAGTTCTATCTTACCTTATGCTAAAATAAAAAAAAATATTATATATATATATCATTGTTTAAATATAAATTGAATCAGGTGCCTATAAAGAAAAATTGAATAAATATTGTATTTAGTTTTAATGTTTGGTAAAATAATAATTATTATATAATCAAGATCAATATATAATATACGTGAAGGTACTTTCGAGCCCTTTTCACTAAAATTACGCGGACAAAGGAGTATCAAATTAGGCACAGCTATAGTTTATACAGAAAAGGAGTGCAAAAAGCAAATTTTTCTTCTAAATAATGCAAAAAAATATATTATATTAAATGAATGAATGTAACGCAGACTGCTATATATTTTGACATTTTATAATTTTGTATACAATTACATAGACGTTGCTAAGGCAATGCGTATTTTGTAGGTCAACGGGGACACTGGTTTACTAGTCAGTTTAAACTAATATATATACCGACCAATAACCGACTATGATATAATATTTAGTTTTTACCCTCGTCTGCGTTCTCACTTAAGCCACAAACTTCTAATTTAAATGAACCGATTCAAATTAAATAAACACTAAATGTCAAGGGAAGTTTACCACAATAGAATTGTCAAATTGCATTGGCGTCGGTTAAGTGGTTTCTGAGATTAGTGTGCACAAACAAACAGACAAACAACAGGGTTCTATTATATTGATAAATGCCTCTAGTCATTTTTTTTATATATCTCTCATGTACAGACAGCGATCAGTTACATTTTTATTATATGTACATATTTACATACTTATATCTAATCTTACAACTAAACTCTACAACAACTGAAATATTGAAGAAAATGAAAAAAAGACAATTTCTCTGACTCTGAACTGACAAATATTCGTATAACAAATATATAGACACATTTATATCTCCTAATACGGCCTTGTATTAAACAAATAAGAGGCCATCTGACTGACTGTAAACGCAATTGGTTGTGGGTTCGATTCCCACTCATTGTAATGACTATATTTAAAAAATATTAATTCCTCTGCTCTTATATCTAAGACAAAACGCGGCGTTGAGTCCCGTATCTCAACACGAAATGTCTCGATTTCGAAAGCGGTGAACGGAATGCCTGGACACTAAGTTACTACTACTAAGACTACGGAATAAGCTTAAAAAAAACAATTACAATATTAGTTATAAACTTAAAAAAAAGAAAAGCAAAACTTAAAAAAATGCTCCATACTAATCAATTTCCACACGAACCCTTTATCAAAAAGTGCAATAGTGGGGATAGCTCGCTCACTTTATAATCTACTGAACGCTCGCTCAGTCTCAAATGAACCCTCGTGTAGAGCGACACGTCGACGAACGAATAGATATTAAAATGTGCAACGTTTGTACCCGAGATGTGGAGGCGACTCCAGCGCCTGTAAAGCCTAACAAGTCCTTGGAAAGGCTGAAGAAAAAACACAATATTACTACTAATCCTACTGATGAGGGAAAGCAGAGGGAGGTGGAGTACCAGCCTGATCTCCTCGCGGTCTCCACTCTGTACTCCAAAATTGCGTACGATTTGTTCAAGCAAGCTGTTGTTAGGCTGCAAGAAACTAAGGCCTATGCGTAAGTTTTTATTTTTTTTATTTTTCTTACATAGCTTTTGTATTAGTTGAATTTGAATTTAGTTGTTTTATTTGATAAATAGTTATTTGACTATTTATTTATTGTTATATGTTTAAACCAAATATATTGAGCTATTTAAGCAAATAAATTTAGAAACCACAGTTTCCACATTTCATATATATTTTTTTAACTTTTACATCTCTATCTAGAGATCAAAGTTTTATCAACTAACAGTAATATCTAAATTAAAAAAAAAAACTATTATTGCATTTTACCTATCCAGTCTATTTTTAAATGTAAATTTTTATGCCCAGTGACGAATTATGATACATACAACTATATATTAAAACAAATTAAGTTTTCAAAACCCAAAAAGACATTATCGAAATTACACCAATAATTTTGACAAGATATACTCAAAACTTAATATGAATTAATGCCTGTTAATTATTTCCATATACAGACCGAAATCCGTTACTTTCTCAATACACATATCACATATACGTATATAAGTACAATAGGCGACGTATAATGATAAGAATAAATGAATCAAGGCTGAAGTATACTAAACGTCCCGTTAGATTTCGCATTTAAAGGTCACGGCACCTCTGTAAATGTAATATTCTAATATCTAATAAAGTATGAGTAAAAATAATAAAAAACTAAGTTGTAATAAATGTATAAGAATTATATAGCCAGCCACCATAGCTGTTTAGACCGTATGGCTTAGTGGTCAAAGCGATTGCGGTTTGCAGGAGGCGTGGGAGCGAATCCCGCTTCGTTTAATTTTTTATATGTTATCTAAAAAAGTTTGAATGTGAGATTTCGTGAGAAGAAAGAGTTAGACAAGAAATTAGTAACATAGGAGGGGGTTAGGTTAATGGTGAGGGGGTTCTTATCTAGATTAATATGTCGGTAATAAAGGTTTTACAAATGCTTTTATATTTTTCTATTAACACAGGACGCTATAAGTTGGTGACATATAACTGAAAAGTATAGCCTCGCCATATCCGGTACAAAAAATGTCAACATTAAACTATTAATGTAAGGTATTAATAAATTAATGTAAACTATTAATGATTTTCAAATCCGTTTCTATACATATAATATTATAATAAAATAAAAATGTAACTTATCGCTGTCTGTACATGTCCGATATACGAAAAACAATAGTATTGGGGGCATTCATCAATATAATAGAACCCGAAACAATGCTTTTTAATTTTCTTTTCTGTTTGTCTGTGTGTCTGTTTGTCCGCACATTTGTGCACGCTAATCTCAGAAACGGCTTAACCAATTTTAATGCAGTTTTACTATTATATTTTGGTAATCTTCAATTAGTGTATATTTAATTTCAATCGGTTCATAAATTAAAAAAATACAACAATCAAACATTATAAGTTAAAGCAAAGTTTGTAATTTAAGAAAGAACGTCGTTCTAACGCACGGATAAACTAAGAAGTTACTTAAAGTCGTGTAGTTTACGCAAGCGAAGCCGTGAGCGGGTCGCTAGTCTTATAATATACGAGTACATCGTTCGGAGTGGGACGACATCTCCTGAAAACGCGACGGTTGTGGATTTGATCCCCATTCGGGGAATAGTTTATTTCAATTATTATTATTTTACTGCTCCAGGAAGAAGAGGGCAGCGTTGCACTCCACATCACTCAACGCGGAGAACGGAGTGTCATAACACTAGATTTTTTTTTATATTTTATGTACTCTTGATATTTCCTGCGGTCATAGACCGGGTACCATGTTTTTGAGTAACTAAGGTTCATTTATATTCGGGAGTGCCATGGTTGTTAATATCAATATAGCAATGGCCTCTGACTTTATAAACATCGTAAATTGGTAAATCGTTATTGGTAATTGGTAAATTGGTATCGTAATTTGGTCAAATTTTGAAATATATATGTAATTTACAATACGTAGTGTAAAAACGAGTCTAGTACAAAAGCGAAATTAAAATATTGTCTATCGACTTCCAAGGCAGTCTACGAATATCGAGATACCGGTCAGTTGTTCTTATTTTGTAATAAGTAATTAATATTACATTTACGAGGCCATCGGGGCGCAGTGGAACATTTACGACTGTAAGCGATTGTGGATTCGATAGCGATACGGGGAAATTTTTGTATTTAAATTATTTCCATATGCACTCTCTGGTAACGCCAAACGCGGCGGTATCCGCTATGCAGAGTACCGTGACTCTGCCCATCTATCTTGCTATGCAGGTAAGGTGCAAGGCAGTGAAAAGGTGATTTTTATATTATTTATTGCACTTTTCTACATTAATCTCATGTATTTTGATAGGCAGCTAGATTAAGTGTAATGACGTCACTATTTACCATTTTCCATTTTTTATAGTTAATTTAGTGGAGAACGGAGTGTCTTCACACTAAGTTCTTATTGACGACACTGATATGCGTAAAAAACACGAAGCTGCTTTGCATTGTGTTTGACTAGTAATTTAGAAAAGTCCCATACTTCAAAATATATTTGAACCCATAACCATTGATTAAGAGACCAATGCGAGCCACAATTACGTCGTCCCCTTATTATTTAAACTATTAATACCCTTAAAGCTATATACTTGCCAAAGAATACAAGCTTGATCTAAATTGTCTTTACGGTAGGCGTCGAAATTATTATCTTCGCATAAGAGTATGACAAAACCAACGTTTTCCGAAATAACATTTTCATTTTCAACTTCGGCTCTTTGCCAGTAATTACTGAGGCAAAGTGTATTTTCAATGTGCATTATGTATATAGTATGTACGTAATACTGTTGTTTTATAAAAAAATATATAATTATAGCTAGCTAGCTACCCGCTGGCGGGTCCGCCCGCGCGGACTGTAGCTATTTCGTATTTTCGCCGGCCATTTTCGTGAAACAATTAAACAAAAATGGGAGTTAAAACTACCCTATGTTCATTCCAAGTATCTCTTAATCAAATGTTCCCTCAAGTATCTCTTAATCAAATGTTATAACAATCAGTTATGACGTTACAAACAGACGGACAGGATTATTTTCGCATTTATAATATTAGTATGAATTTGCTTAGAAATAAAATTTGCGCTACTTTAGAATTTGAATTTTGCGGTTAGAATTTTAGGTACGTTCAAATACAAGTAAAACTTAAACTGAACTTTATTATGTAAAATAATAAAACATTTTTGGTCCAATTAGATATCTTAGAATTCCAACAAAGTGCGCGTTCCCTAGCAACTTGTAATGTCACTTTACATACAAAAGTTATTGCAAACACATGGTAGTGTGTGTGTGTGTGTAATGTTTATATTATTAATTTAATGTAATAAAAACGTTTTGTCTCGAAGATAACTTTTTTCACTTACCAACAAAGAAAGAAAATTAATTTGCAAATGTTATCTAATAAAAAAATCATATAATATTTGCAAATATTTTGGAAGCAACCCAAACATCACGCTTCTAGAAGGTTACTTGAAGACATTTTAAACGAGCCGTCGCTGCCAAAGCATTATATCTTCTATAATACCAAAATACTTGACGATCGTGTGTAAAACTTATTTACATATGTAGGATTTATTACAATACTGTAGTATATAAGAATTACTACAAAACGTTTACAATAAGTGAAAAAAAACATATATCTTTTTAAATGGAATTTAATATGCTTCGATTATCTTAAAATAACATTGTAAAGTCCTAACAAAATCGGCTTGATTTAGCCGATTTCAAAACCTAAAATGGCTTGAAGTCATTCGGCTATTACTATTTCAGTCAACGTCTTATTATCTCCATAGTTAAAGATTGTATGGAGAAAAAGAGCAGAATGCCTTTTTTGTCTTCAAATAAATGCAATAAAAATATATTAAGTTAATAAAATAAATATTACACACTAACATCTGTTTGACGTAAACTTCTGTATAATACATGTTGCTAAGGCAACTCGTATTTTACGCGTCACTCAGGCTACTAGTGATGTCTAATAAACCATGTATTTAAATTACCGGTACGAATATATATCAAGGAAAACCGTAAAGGAGAAATTATAGGGAGCCGATTGTAATGAATTATCAATTGTTGTATCTTTAAATATATCTTTCCGAGACATAATTATAGTGTTTTTTGTAATAAATTTTGTAATCAAATATCAGATTTTTTTTTAATGTGTTTTTTTGCTTTTGACCATAGTGGCCTCTACAGCGTAAAATTTAAATAACAATAAGAAATAAATCGTGTTACTAATACGTAATAAGCACTTTGAAAATAAAAGATTTATTATTCACTGAAAAAACACATTACCTTACACTAAGTTCTTTGACTAAAATATAATCAAGGGAATAATAAAATGGCTTAATAACTTTTAATTAGCCAGAAAGAATCTAGTGTTAAGGACACTTACTCGTAGTTCTCTATGTTCCGACATAATCCAAGACGTGTTTTTTGAATGAGACTCAACGCCGCGCTTTTTCTTACTAGAGTGGAAAAATTTAAATATATGTAACAAAACATTCGAGTGAGGATGGTACCCGCAACCATCGGATTTGTAGTTACACACCATCAGTTGAACACCACTGCACCACAGTGGCCTCAATATTAAATAAATACCAGGCGTGAATATTGATAAATCGAAAATGCATATTTTTAGCATTTTTTAGAGCAGGAATAAAAAGGCTAACCTAACCTAACCAAATTCTAGGTTAAAAATTTCTAAGTTTCATTTTTATTGGTAAATTCGTCGTGTATATAAAACAAATCCCATTGCTTATTAATATTTAGAATATTGCAAATGCCATTCGACTTATCAACCTATTTGAGTCTTATATGGTAATATTATATAATTTCATGAAATCCGGACAGAAGTTTAAATTTTGTGTAAAGTTTATGGGACGGACAACAACTGGCAGAATATATCGTTAAAATGTATAAAGGCAGGTGAAGCCAAACGTGGTATAAGGACGACGAACTAGTGAAATTTGAACTTGCTAGTGCTCGATTGAAGTGAATGTCTCATGAGTATAATGAATGTTTGTGAGTGTTTGGGGTTCTATCCCAGTTTGGGGTTCTAGCTCAGTAATAGATTAATATTTTTTTGATACAAAAAAAAAATTGATTTTTTAACGTCACTCTCGTATATCGTTTTAATTTTGTTATCATGTAAGTAACTCTTAATGGAATTCTGAATCTTGGATCAACAACTTTTGACTAACTAGAACAGGCAAAGTGAGAAAAAATGTGGATAAATATTAAAGTTTCCATATAAATAAAAAAAATATACATGTAAATATTTAATTTTTTTATTACACTTTAGCCCAGTATAACTCTTGGTTTATATTGTAGTCTCGTAAATTAGCAGGATAAGGGCCTCTTGGATACTGTTCAAGAGAGTAACTAAGTTAGGTACACTTTGCCATCTCTACATTTAAACTTTATACTTTCATTACAATTTTTTAATATGCGAAATATGGAAATAATTAAAAAGCTGTAAAATAAGTAAATTAGGCCGGTTTTAGACTAGGCTCAGCTCAGCTCAAATCTATCTATGTCTATCAAGGTTTAACCTTTAAGGTTTTTTTCTGCATATCAGGGTATCCAGTGACAGCCTAGTGTCAAGAAAGTCCGTTCTCCACGTTTCGACCGAAATCAAGACATTGGAGTGCCAGAACTCGACGCCTAATTCTAATCAGAGCGGAGAACTGAAAATAATTTAAATATTATCATTCCTCCGAGTACGGATCAAACTCACAACCAAACGCCTTCACAGTTAGACGTCGCTCCACTGCACCTCGAGGACCTTTAAATTCTATCTCAAAAGTCTATAAGTTTTTGAGTCTAATATTGACTTTTAATGAAATCTTCAATAATCGGGCTACGGAACTCTCTAAGCCTGTAAGAATTTTTAAACGTATCGTAAATATTTAACATCGTGTGTTAGTTGATTATATAGATAGCAGTGCAAAGATAAAGAAATATGTTTATATCTTTTTTATTTATACTGATATCCTTAAAATTGCTATCTACAAGCGGAAATCTTTTGTTACATCTCTATATAGGGCTTTGTCCGTATTTAAGAACGTAATACAAAGCTGTTCTATTGATATCCATCTCAATATATATATATATATATATATATATGTTTAATTTCTTACATCTTTACGCTTTTTCCCGCATAGCAGGGTAGTCAGCGAGAACCTAGTGTCAAGACACTCCGTTCAACCATTTGTCATATCTTTAACAATTCGTTTTTTTAACTCCACACATCTCCAGACAAAGAGTGATATATCCTTTTGTGTTTCGTCCATATGAATGACCAGGGTCTGACTGTAGGCGCGATTGGATATAGGTTCGAAAGCCACTCGGGACAATATTGAAAATGTTTTTATTTTTCCCCTCTGGTACCTAAGAATAAATTGACTCCACTCAATACGCAATATCCCGATTTAGAGTGTAAAGGTTCTCTCTGACTACCCTTCTATGCGGTATAATGGTGCTAAATGACTAGACTTAAAAAACCTTTGCCTCAATAATATCGAACCTATTACTTAACAAGAAAAAAAAAGCACCTGCTATTTATTATCTACATACAACATCAAGCACCATTATCGTCACGAGTCGTTGAAACAATCGCTTTATTTGACAGCTGATTGCAAACTGCATTGGATTGCAGTAACAAGAGAAATCATAAACATACGTACGTGAGAGGTTTCACGTTTTTCAGCACGTATGCATGCAATGTAATGCAAATTTTACATCATCTAACGACTTGTTTTGTATGTAGAGCTCTACGAAATTGATATACTATGGGTGCCCAAGAAAAATACAAAGAAAAACCATACATATATCAAAAATAAATAGATAATAATAATGTACAACTTACACATTTTGATAAATTAGAACAGACAAAGATATACGTATTCTAAATATGTCGTTTTCAATTTCCTAAGTGTGCGAATAACACTTTAAAAACTGTTAAAAAAAATATAGAACAGACAAAGTAAGGAAGGAAGTTGTTTAAATATTTATGATACTTTAAATTTGTTCAATTTCAGTATATTTTAACTTTTTGGTTTATATTTTAGTTTCGTTAAGTTAACGGGGTATGATCGCTCGCTTCTTGGACACCGTCCAAGGTATATTTTGACATTTTGTCAGTAATAATATAGAGTCACAATTATATTTATATATTTATATAGATATATTTATTAGTTTACAAATTTTTTCAAGCTTAATTTGTCCTAAATTTTCACCTAAAATAGATTTAAAAAAACTCTAAAATAAAATTTAGTGGCAATTTTTTTTACTGATTTATCACTAAATAATTTTATTTCCTTCCTTCAATATATTGTGACTCTATTTATAATATAACAAGCTGTCAGTCGCTTATCTTATTACATTTACTTAGATTTAATTCGTTGAGTTCCACCACTCAACGCGTAATATCTCGGTTTCGGACGAGTAGTTGAAAACGGAGTGTCTTGACACTAATTTATCTCCGATCCTGATATGCTATAAAAATCTTAAACGAACATAAAAGTACGTATGGATTTAATCCGTCGACCGTCGTCCCTAACCGATAGCCGTCAACAAACCATTTATCTCAATTGAAGTAAAGCCCTATTGCTACTATCTAATGCGGCAACTCTTTATAAGATATCATTGTAAGTAATGTAACACTTAACATGATATACGTAGTTCATACGCAAGAGTTTTTGATTTATATAAAACTAGGTGTGCCCGCGACTTTGTCCGCGTGGAAATCTTACATCAGCTATTTGCCAGTGAAAGCCCCGTCAAAATCGGTGTAGCCGTTTTAGAGATTAGCCTAAACAAACAGGCTGACAGACACTAAAATAGCAAAAAATAATATTCTGGTATATGTAGCGTGTATCCATATGCATTTAGCAAATATATACCATAATATTAATTTATTGACTACAATGGTTCACTATTTTGGCTTTAATGGCTTGAACATAAGATACTTACTTGATATTTTGGTCAATTCAAACAATGTCTTTATAACTTGTAGCCTATGTGTTATTCTGATATATAAGCTATATTATTGTAAAGTTTCATTAAAATCCATACAGTAGTTTTTACGTGAAAGAGTAACAAACATCCTCACAAACTTTCGCGTTTATAATATTAGTAGGATATGAGTAAAAGAGGCACAATGAAAAGCGTCTGATTATAGGTGGTAACGGGTTCGAATGTCGCTTCAGAAAATGATTATGCAATGTTTTTAAATTAAGCTGAAAGTTGAGAGTATTTTAGCACTCCTGTTATTCCTGCTTAGTGCTGTAAGTCCTTCCGTTTTGCTTAATATGTAAATAATTCATCTACATTAATACTATAAATGAAATAGCAGTACTACAGACTTAATTCTACTAGTATCACATGACTTAAGAAACAGTTAGAAATAGATAGAAATAGAAACGAAAAAAGAAAAAACTAAAATTTGAACGCAGCAGGACTTGAACCTCTTGGAAACCGTCCAAGCGCTCTGACCGCTAAGCCATGCGTTCTACATCCATCAACGTCTAAATCTTATACGCTTATTACAACTTATTTATATTATTACTGCGTTGCGGTGCGTTAAAAAAAATATACGTTTTCTAATAATGTTAGTAATGTTAGTAAAAGTAGTTAGTTAGTAACAGTTTAGAAATGGTAAAATAAAAAAATAATGTTATTTTTACCCATTTTTATTGCAACCGAAAATACGTTTTGACACAAACGGATATTGGATTTCGTAGTATTTCCCAAGAAAACGCCACTATTCTCAGTTTTGTTCCAGATATATTGCGTTACTGTATCATGTTTCAAGTTTCCTCTATATGTTTAGTGGCACTTCCTGCTTGTTTCTTGACAACGATAACAAATGCTACAAGAAATGTATTTTTGACAGCTTCATGCTTTGTCCCTTATTCATTTGAGACGCAGTGAAGCCGTCTGTAAACTAGATTAGTCGCGGGTCCGATTGCCACTTAAAGAAATGATTATATTTACATTTCTCCGCTCTTGTACTTATGTTCCGTCGTCACAATTTCGGGCGGAAAGTGAAAAACGGAGTGTCTTGACACTAGATTCTCTCTCACGGGGAGAGCTTGCGGAAAACAGCATAAAGCTGAAAATAAAAGTTCAATACAAAATATACCATGAAATATCTTCAAGAAATGTGTTTAGATTTCTTCGGACATGTAGCGCTTTTACTCAATTATGATTAAGAAATACGAAAATATATTAAGGTCATATGACCATTTTAAATGAGATTGGCCCAATTCTTACAAAATCTTAAGAAACAAGACGAATTAAATTTATTGTTTTCTTATTAATCATTCGTCATTAATTTCCTCGGTAACTTTACCGATTATAAAAAGAAAAAAAAATAGCTTTCTATCTGGTTTTTTAGTACTATACTAATTAAGCTCTTGTATAATAAAATAACTTAGAGCATAAGGGATGCATTACAAGTTTAACTAACTATTAGAGATAGGCGCGTAAGCCGTTGCCTCAGCAACGTGTACGTCACTATACAAAAATGTATTTCGAACACATGTAGTGTGTGTAACATTTTCTTTATTAATGTATTAAATTTTTTGTGCTATACCATCTGATGTGTAAAACTTATCTGATTTAGAGATATTGTAAATCAAGAATCTAAAGTTTTTTTTTTCGCTATTTCCCTGCATCTTACGTGATTCTGCTACATCAAAGTTGTCAATAACCATTTGAAGATAGAACATCTACTTTGCCTATTCAAAGGAAACTAAACCAAATGTCGATTTTAATAAAGTTTAAAATCTAATACCGTAATGCATCGTGATAAGATATGTAGACGATAAGATGACTTTGATTGACACGTGTTGATAAAATTTGCTCAACTTGCCAACAAGTGCGAGGTCATCAATCCTTACAATATAATAATAGACATAATCTTTTGTTTTTTTTTTGCAATATAATAGAGTCCATTTTGAAACGAAACTATTTTTAACCGGATTAATCGCGTATATTATTGGTATTCGCAATATATGTTTTAGAAAACCGACGTTTCGAACACTTTACAGTAGTCCGTGGTCACAGGTAGACTGAGGTGGGCATTTGTCTGTCATTTGATACAATTATTATATCAAACTACCGCCCACAATTTCTTAGTTGCCTCGCGTACTGCCCTGGATTCTTGCAGAATGAGCTGATTGTATCTTGCTCTCTGGTGTGGTAGGTTTGAGACTTCAAAATTGTGTGTTAAAGTGCTTAAAAAAGTATTATTTACATGCGAAGTCCCGTTTTTTTTTATTAGACCGGGTGGACGGAAAGAACCCAGTTTCAAGACACTCCGTTCTCCATTTTACCGCCGGAATTGTGCTGAGTGGCGGCACTCAACGCGGCGCCATGTTTTACCAGACAATACTTTCGATCCAGTACATATCGAACCCACAACCAGACGCGTTTTTATTCAATCGCTATCTAACTGAGCTATAATGGCTTCCAATCTATATTTAATGACAGCTAATATATAACCATTGTGATCAATTAAAGATTATTTAATGGTGCCATGAGGAGTTTATTAAAGCATTTATCAAAACATTTTCTACTTTACTTAATTAAAGTATGGCTAAATTTTTATTTTATTAATATTTGTTTACACGAAATTAAAGCTTTTAAAATAACCTCAATATATATTTTTTTATTATTCAACAATCTTGGAATAATATGATTTAGATAAGATTATAGTCTCCAGTTTTCAAAGAAAACTGAAATACGGGTATTTACCGAATTAAAATTTACTTGATACTGCTGTCTAGGAAAAAAGAGAAAAATTATGGCATCATTCTTACGTAAATTAGGCGGACGCAGTATGGAATTTGATATAGTTAAAATTTATGTGGAGAAGATATAGCTTCAATCACGCTTTCTGGGGTCTCCAAATACATTAATATTATGATAAATAATAATAGTTGATTCAGTACTAGCGACCCGCTCCCGGCTTAATTTCAATCTTTTAAAACTCTAATTTAGGTTAAAAAAGTATATTTTGAATAATTATAATAATATCGTAATACAGATGTAACGAGGTCGCGTCGCTGTATTGTCTGAATAGTTATGTAACGTAAGGGGGTCCAACTTGTATCTTTTGTATGACACTCAATATAAATCTCGACGCCCGCGCCTCTTGAAGACCGTTCAAGCGCTCTGACCGCTAAGCCATGCGTTCTACATCCAGCTACGTTGAAATTCTTATACGCTTATTATAACTTATATTTGTTGTTAGCATTGCATTGAACGGTTTTCAAGAGGCTCGGGTTCAAATCACGCTGCGTTCAAGTTTTTATATTATTTCTAAATATGTCTTTTTCAATTTCCCTAGTGTGCGAATAACATTTCAAAATTTTTTTAAAAAATATTCGTCTTTAAGTAATTTAATTTTTTGCATACTTTACTCTATAGTCGATTTTTTTACAGATAACTACATCAGCTTTATTTATATAATTTTAAAAATTCACTTAGTAATGCCCAAAAAAAAAAATTTGATGCAATAAAACAGTAAATTTGCAATAAACGACCGGTTTTTTTACTCCACCGACATTTGTTTGAGCTTGCTTTATTTTATTGAACACGTTTAGGTTATTCGGGCAACTGTATTCGATGCAGCATTTTATTGGTTCTATAAATAAGTTTTATAACCGTTTTTTTAATGCAAAACCCAAGTTACTTTTTAATTTTGCTGGCTTATGTATTTTGTTTTATTTAATTCTATATTTTAACATTCTAAAGTGTTATTCACATACTTGGAAGATTGAAAAGAAATATTTTTAGAAACGTATAAAAACGACTAAAAATATTTAATAAATAGGAAATAGCTCTCTTTTCAAACGAATGTTCGTAGAATAATCTTTGGGTAGCAGAAATTTGTAAAAACTCTTTTACAGAGATGCTACCAACAAAAACAAGTTGTAATAAGCGTATAAGAATTACGACGTAGCCTAAAGTCGAAAACGAATGGCTTAGCGGTCAGAGCGCTTGGACGGTTTCCGAAAGGCGCGTGTTTAAATCCCGCTTGCTGCAATCCTGAACTTTTATACGTTTTCTAAAAATAGGACTTTTTTAATTCTATTTTCTTTTAACCATATTGCAAATGAAAGGAAACTAGTGTCAAAACACTCCGTCCTCCATTTTCCACCGGAAACTGAGACGGACCTCATCTATGGATTTTGTCATACTAAAGCAAGAAACTGAGCATACTTTAATTATAATTGTTTCTCTAAACAAGAATCGAATTCACTCCAGCTCCATTTCCATTTCTATAACCGCTATACGCCGCGATTCTTTAATTTTAAGCCCTGATATTATCAGTTATTGGTGTTACATACGCACTTGCAGACATTTCGTTTAAGGGCCCTTTATTTTTTAACTTAATTGAACTAATTGGATACATATTTTATGTCTTGAAAATATTGCCACATATACAAAAAAAAAAAACAAGCTCATTAAGCCAAAAGCTTATTTGAAGTTAAGAAAATGTTTTCTTGAGGCCACAGTGTGGTAGCGTACGCAATGGTCGTGGAATCCATTCCCACTCTGGAAATGGTTATATATGAAAAACATTTCTAGAAAACGTATAAAAATTTGGAACTTTGTATGGAAACCATTTTCATTTTTCCGATGGTGACAAGACAAAAGAAATTAATTTTGAATCCAACGTCTATATATTAAAATATTATCAGTATCGCCATAGGGGCTCCCCCCTATATATATAAGATTTATATTGAAAAGTATGTTTCCATATGACTTTATTTATTAAAGAATACGTCAATGAACGTATATAATAACAATATATTACGAATCTGTGACGTCATGGCCTTGACGCTTTCTGTCATCGAACTGCAAACAGCGACTGTAATAAACTGTACAAACAAGTATATGCTAAAATGAATTTACAATGCAAAGTGTTCAATTGAAAAAAGAAAATTACAACAATATGTAACAGAAGTGCGGAAAATAATATACTTCAAATAACAATGCATTAAGTACACATAAATTAAACACATGAAATAAATATTACACATACTAATGTGTGTTTGACATACACTTTTGTATAAAATAACGTCGATAAGGCAACGCGTATCTTACGCGTCAAAAAAACGCGGGGCCTGTAGTAAATGCAAATATTCCCCTGAAAAGAATTTGAAACCACGATCTTCTATCATGTGTAACATAATTGCGCAACGATGGCTTCGGTCTTCAACCACTTTATTAAGAAAATATTTTCTCATTATCCTGGTCATCCTTACAAATCGGACACGTATATAATTTTTTATAATATATACATTTTTATGGTACGTCTGATATTGATTTATAGGTTTACTAGCTGTGCCCGCGACTTGGTCCACTTGGAATTCTAAAATAAAAGTAGTCTGCCAGTGAAAGTTACAGCAAAATCGGTCCAGCCGGATCAGAGTCCAGATATCTGGAAAGATTTTGGCTGAAACAATCCGACAAAAATTGTAAAAAATATTATTTTAGTATATGCACCGTGTATGCATATACTTATATATGCATTTAGTAAAAAGCTGTTATTTGAATATTACAGACACTCCAAATTTTGTTTATTTGTATATATATATACATATTCAGCTGAACGTGTTTAAAGAATGCTTATTTACAACAATACGATACGAAAATATTTAAGTGGCGCCAAGCATCCGTATTTTTCTAAGAAACCTACCATTGCAATAGAATAGTGTAACAAAAACAAATAAAAAAAATATATTACCACATATATTTGTTACGAGTAAGTCGTAAATGATACTAGAATTGAATTTCAACCGCATACAAGGCACTAGTATATTAGTGCAATCGGCAAATTTCTCACTCTAAGCGTAATGGTTGTGGGTTCGATTCCCAATTCAAATACTGCTTATTTATATTTTTTTTTAACATTGCTTAAAGTGTTATTCGCACACTTAGGAAATTGAAAAAGACATATTCTAAAAATGTATAAAAATTTGAACGCAGTGGGATTTAAACCCGCGCCTCTTGAAAGCCGTTCAACCCTCCGTTCTTAAACTGTTTTCAAGAAGCGCGGGTTCAAATTCCGCTACGTTAAAATATTTATACATTTTCTAAATATGTATTTTTCAATTTCCTAAGTCTTTTTCAATAAATAATATAGGTTACAGGAACTTATTAGAAAGTGGCGAAGCTAGTCATAACAGTACTAAGCCTTTAATATTGGTTGACATTGATAAGTTAACGAAACCGTGTCGAAATCGATTTAATGCGTTACGGTATTTGGCTAATGCTATAAATAAATTATAATGTAAAGAAACAATTATAAGATATCTTAATTTTAAGTTATTTACGCTTAAGTACGGACTGGTTAAAAGTAACAAATGACACTTTATATAGCCTTGCTGCTCATAGCCAGAAGAAAATTGGTGATATACGCCTTTTCTTGTATAACAGCCCGTTCTTCACTTGCCTCCTGTATATTCACCACAATGTGTACTCAGAAACGCAACTCTACGCTGCGCTTGAGTTGATTTTAAGCTAAGTTTATTTTTAATAGAGCGGGAAAAAAAAAAAGAATTTCAATATAATCGTATCTTGAATTCACGACCTTATTTACAGTAAGATGGTGTTCTACTGCCCGCCACGATGGCCTCAAAATTCATTTAGAAAAAAATATTCCTATGAGTGGAGATCGAACCTATAGCTATCGCGCGTCAACTCAGACGCCGCTGCCTTTCCACGCCACGGTGACCTAAAAAATTTGTATTTTTTTGCTCCGCGCTTTATCCCTAGCGGGATAATCAGGGGGGGTCCTCCTTGAGAGCACCAAACAGTACGGTCCCTGCATACTTCTGTCACCACTGTCATCAACCTCTTCATACACACGCTCTCCGAGAGGTCCTTATATGAGACCTTTGCCAGTATCATCGATACTGTGTTCTCGAAGGCCAACTTAGATTTCTCTAAACATTTTGAAAAAACATCTTATATATAATATAAAAAAATGGTACATAATTCTATTAACAATCTATTAATTATATTCTCCAAGATACAGTGTAACGTGACCATATATTCATTTTAAGTATTAAGTACTTAAAAAGAAGCTTAAAAATCATATAACTTATCCAGATTTATAAAGAAGAGATGTTTTATAATAAATATAAATAGATCCTTCGAAAAAAAAAACCATTTGATCCCTCCCAAAAGAGGATTAGACGAAATAACGTTATTCTATATCAGCTAGAGACCTCTTATAAATAAATTGTATGGAAAGTTATAAGCTTAGTTTACACTATAATGAAATTTGAATAGGCTTTAGTAGAGAACGCGGAGGTCGTAGTTCCAAATACATGCATATTTACTTTTTTATATTATACCTAATATATAAGCTGTATCGTTTTTAAATGGTATTTTCGTTATTATTTTAAAGGCTATCCGTGGCGCAGTGGAATAGTGTCTGGCTGTGACGTGATTGTGGGTTCGGTTCCCACTCGGTGTAATGATTATGTATAAATTAGTTTCACTTCTCCGCTTTGGTGACAAGACAAAGCTCGGTGTTCCGTCACTTAGCACGTAATGTTTCGGATTCGGGCTGAAAGTGGAAGAGAACGAAGTGGAACGAGATGCCACAATTTTTTTTACAATTAAACTACTGGACCGATTTTGATGAATATAGACATGAACAAAAAACAAAAATATTCAGAAATGGCTGTAGAGTTCTTTTACATCTCGGCGAAATTATCATATTTAAATTATTTTCATTTCTCCGCTCGGCTGAGACATAGCGCGGCATTGCCTACCGCCACTGAACACGCATCGACTCGAACATGTCTCGATTTCGGATTCGAAGTCTAAAGTCTTTACCTAACTCGCTATTCAAAACGTGAAGCTGTAAAAAATATTGAAAACAACATTGTTATTTTTTATTTTAATATTTAATTTCCACGCCATTTTGAATATTATGATATGATACAAAATGTTGTGAGGAAAAGGCTATTTATTATAGCTATAAAATTCCCTCATATCGTTAACATGTACCCGTATAATAAAGCTTCAGTAGTCCACATATTAAGTTATTAGACGTATATTTATATTTATTACTGACTGAAGTACTTAAATGGATATTGGAACTTTTTTTCCTTGGAGCTTTTCCACATACCGGGGTAGTCAGAGAGCTTATCATCAACACACTTCGTTCTCCACTTTCCGCCCGAAATCGAGACTTTTTGCGTGTTGAGTGGCGTAGAATCAACGCCACGGGGAGTTTGTTTGATAATAACGGGAAAATAATTTTAATATAATTATTGCTCCGGGTGGGAATCGAACACACAACCAATCGCGTTTACAGTCAGGCGCTGTCCCACTGAGCCACGATGGCCTCTAATATTTTCGTATAATATTTACATAACCTAGATAACGACATAATAATCATTATAATTAGACATATTTAGAAAACGTGTAAAATTTTTAACGCAGCGGGATGTAGAACGCATGGCTTAGCGGTCAGAGCGCTTGAACGGTTTTCAAGAGGCGTGGGTTCAAATCCTGCTGCGTTAAAATTTTTATACGTTTTCTAAATATGTATTTTTCAATTTCTTTAGTGTGCGAATAACACTTTAAAAAATGTAAAAAGATATATAATCATTGTAATTAGTTTTCTTATAATTAATTTGAATTTTGTACCTATCAACCTGTTTAGACGCGCAATTTTATTTATATAGGTATAATCTAAGATGTTACAGTATATGAATGAATATACAAAAATAATATATTATAGCGCAGTCATCAAAAATATATTAACTTGTAAAACGTTTAAATATTAAGCTCATCTCTGTGTAAAAGCCGAAATAACATGTAAAAAACCAATTTAATTAAATACGAAGTGTTTTAATGCGTTTTATAACTTCACCTTGAAGTGTATTTATAACAATTTGTTAGCGTCTCGCTTTTGCCCATATAGCAGCACAGTAGGCAGATAGAACCTAGTGTCAAGACACTCCGTTCTCCACTTTCTGCCTGATTCGGACATTGCGTGTTCAGTGAAGAAACTAGATACCGAGCTATGATATGATACTAGAGCGAGAAAATAAAAATGATTTTAATATAACCGTTCCTAAGAGTGGTGATCAAACACACATCCTCGTTGTTCTCGTTTACATGTCAGGCGTATCACTGCGCCACAATGGTCTTATATCAATCAACTTATCTCTGTGTAATAGCGGTACATAATTATTGTAAAACATTAATTACATGTTATTACATACAAAGTTAATATAATAACGAATTTTATTGCTTCTTGACTTTTGATTTCTGTTTTTTTCTGTTGGAATGCTTCACGAAATTATATGGCGCGTAAAAATCTTAATATAGCATTTTTTTGAGATTTTTTTAAGTATTTGCAATTAAATAATAATAATAATATGGCTTCACGCGTTTTCCCGCATAGCAGGGCAATTATTTAATTTTCTTAATCCAATTTTAATTGAGGCTATAAATATACTATGTTTCCCAAAGCGGAGTTTGAATCTTAACCCATCTTATACTTAGACAGGACTGAGCCATGACGGTGTATTTATCTTAAAATTTATAACGAAATTCATATATTTCAAATTTCATGCGGGAATACGCTAAATTATTTTTATTTTTGACTTTTTTGCTCAAAGCAATCAAGTCGCATCCGTAAACATTAAACTAAGCTTTTTTTGTTCCACAAATTTCAATTCGCAACGGCCATTTGTAATTTCTTATTATTGTTTTAGGGTTGAAGCAAATAATATTGGTATCTCTTCACATTTCATTTTTTTTCTTATGGCGCGTAGAATACGTACATTAACATTTATTTTACTATACAAAAGTTTATCTCAAACACAAGAGGGTGTGTATAATACACATTTTATGAACTCCGCGTACATATAATAGCTTTCTGCATTCCCTTTCCATATAAACTTTAAGTAGAATAAATTTTATACTCTTCAGTCCTTAAAATTTTCTGTTAAATTAAAACGAGCATAAACTTTTTCGATATATAAAGATAATAACATAACAAATGTAATGTGAAAACATCTGACTGTAAACGCAATGGTTGCAGGTTCGATTCCCAGTCGATGGAATTATGATATTTTAATTATTTACAATTCTCCGCTTTCAAAGCAATTCAATTGAAAAGTACAAGCAATTCACCATCCCTATACTTCCATTGATACTTTATACCGAAACTTGAATACAAAACTTCTTTTCTTTTAAAACATCAACAAAACCTTGCTTTATGCTTGCAAGTAAAAGAAAACTGAATAATTCAATTTAAACGTCGTATTACGCAAGTCTCAACCACCGCGTCGTGTGAGACATTTTGATTTGTACTAAAACAGGCAATGTTTATTTATTGTTCGATTACAATGGACGCGGCCAGAATAAATATATAATAAGAATTTTGTTTTGTAAGCTGTATGTAGGTATATCGACTGTCATTTTAGATCGTAATGTAATGTGTGTAACTTAAGAAAACGTATAAAAATTTGAAGGCAGCGGTTCCACGTTTGAACGGTTTTCAAGAGGCGCGGGTTCGAATCCCGCTGCGTTCAAATTTTTATACGTTTTCTAAATGTTTTTCAATTACCTAAGTGTGTGAATAACACTTTAAAAAAATGTTAAACATGTGTATAACTGTAATGTATATATATGTATATTTCGGCGCATAGCTATAGCATAGTTTTTTTTTTGTTAATATATATTTAATAAATAGCATTCTCTCTTGCCAGACGATTGTTCGTAGAATAATCTATGGGTAGCAGAAATTTGTAAAAATCTCTCTACAGAGATGCTAAAAATAAATATAAGTTGTCATAAGCGTATAAGAATTTCAACGTAGCTGGATGTAGAACGGCTTAGCGGTCAGAGCGCTTGAACGGTTTTCAAGAGGCGCGCGTTCAATTCCCGCTGCGTTCAAATTATTATACGTTTTCTAAATATGTATAGCATAGTTTCCGATTTTACTTAGTTTAGCGCCATTTATTATTTACTTTCAGTGGGATACGTATTTTCATAAATATACATATATTTGTCAATAGAACTTTTAAAATTTTCGAACCAAGACAATAGATAACATGAGTGCAGTGTTGATAAGCATAAGGCCGTAGTGCCGCAGTGGCTATAACCGTCAATGATTGCAGGTTCGGCTTCCCAATCGGGGGAATTATTATATTTATAGTACATAAACCTTACGCCTGGCTCGCCTATAACGGACACACTCAGTAAATGAGGCTAAATACCATTGGTTAAGTTGAGGCGATGGCCTTCACCACTCAAAAGACCATAATAAATCCAGCCGAAACAACAACAAAAAAAATGTACATAAATAAACTAAAGCGCCGCGTTGAATTCCGCGACTCAACACCCAATGTCTCCATTTCTAAAATCTAAGAAGGAAGAAAAACAGAGAGAGAAGAGAAGTGAAGAACGGAGTGTCTTTACATTTTTGGTTGGTTTTCTCAGACAACCCGTTAAAAGAGTGAAGTTATAAAAACAACAATAAAATTTAAATATGGACGTATGTTTAGCTATAAGTATGGTAACTTAAAATGAACTTTTAAAGTGAGCTTATTATCTTATAACTGAAGAATGCTTTTAAGCCATTTAAATCCTTTCACCCGTAAATTTGTCAGGAAAATGTGGTATTTTGGTAATTATCAACAAATTCACTGCTTATCGAGAAAATAAACGTTTCGTGTCATTAACCACTACGTATATATATTTTAAGTATTTTAGTATGCATTAAGTTTATATAGTATATATATATTTATTTGGTAGAAATATTTTGTTTCTTGCTTTGTCTCGCTTTGGTTGTCTTTTTCATTGTTTTGAGTTATATAAATTACAAAAAAATGTATGTCTAATGTACAATAAAGTTGGAATATTATCAATTTAAAAATAACATAATGAGTCTGTATAAAGCGACATACACGTTGCTATGGCAATGCGCGTTTACGCATCAACAGGGCTACTAGTGTAGAGAAAAGTGTCATTATTTACGCAAACGTGTCATAGTGTACGCAGGCGAAGCCGCGAGCGGGTTGGTAGTTTATATATACATTTTACAGCTTCATGCTTGTTCTCATGTAGCAGGATAAAGAAGCTAGAGCTGTGATTAAGATTCGTGACAAAGTATAGATTTAAGAAACACCTTATATAACATTCATCGCCGCTCGCCTCCACTGTCCGAGTTGCTCTATCAACTTAACATAGGGCTGCCAATCGTTCTATATAGTATAGTACTATATTATATACATATATAGTATAATACAGTACAATACTACAATAGAACGATTATATTATAGTATATATATAGATATATAGTATTGTACTGTATTTCGGGGCTCCGTACTTGAAGTACTAAAGAAATATACAGTACGTGAAAATTTGATTTTATACTTCAATACAATAGAGCAATCTTAGTTATATAATGTAGAATATTTTGTTACTAAAATAACTTACCAAATTTATTTTCGGCGTTTCCACTTTATTTTCGGCATTTCCAGAAAGGATATTTTGTATTCTGAATTCGAAATGGTGTGAAGAAAGGAACAAAGTTAGTAAAACTGGCTCTTGATTTGTATTAATTAAAAAAAATACTGCGATAGGGCGGGCAGTGAAGTTTGATTGAAGACTTTTTTAAAGAATGCAATGATATCTTTAACCTAGTCTTTTTTTATCCTTGCCATTAAAATATTTAATTTTTTGAAGCGCACAATATTATTATAGCTTTTTCTCTAAAATACTACTATTCAGACAAAATGTTGCCAGCCCTAAGCTTTTTTTTTTTTAACGTGAGGAAATCCTGTACTGATACCCGCCCGATTGGGTACTCGGACTCGGTTATGTGGGACTCCGGACCGGCAGATGTGGGCCGTCCGTTTACCCACCAAATCCTCACGGTGCTCCTCCTCCACCGCCACTGGCCAGGGCCACAGGGACTACAATCTCCCGTGAAGCCAGTGCCAGCCCTAACCAAACAAAAAATATTATGATGATATACAAATATTCATTATATCTGATACTTGATTTTATCGTAGATCGTATCGCATCTTTATATAATATTTACACCTCGTCATACATCACCAAAGATAAAATTGATAATACGCCTAAGTGTGACACAAGTATCAAAGTGACACGCCACCTACGCGAAAAAGTTGGAAAACAAATTAAAAAAAAACCAGATAATCTGAAACTAAGTAAACTCTGTGCTGTAGTAATAAGAAATGGACATATAGAAATTGAACTAAGGACTTTCGGCTAAACCATTAATTAATGTATTGAAAGGACTTTAGAAAAAAAAACTTAAACTTAATAATATTACAAGACTTGTATAATGACTTAGGTAATTTTGCCAATGTGCGAAAAGATGGCAGTGTTATCGAATTAAAATATTTAAAACAATGCCTCTGATTTAATATTATACAATACCAACAACAAAGCGCGGCGCGTGCGCAGACTAGAATTCTAGGTCTTAATACTAGGATGTCTCAAATTTTAAAAATATTCAAGTCATCATCATTTTTTTTTTACTTATCATTATTTTGACAGTTATGAATTTATTGTAAAATTATATTCAATAGAAGTTCAAACTTAGAACTTCTCGCTCGCTCATCATTGTCATTACATAGTTGGCTTCATCTTAAAGTTTATGGTTCTTTTATATTCAGATCCTATAAAAATAACAATTTAGATTTCTATATATATGTATATACTACAATAAATATTTACAATAAATGGATGAATAACACTTTGAAAATATTACAAAAGAATTTACCAAAATTGAAAAAACTCTCACCAAATATACTATTCTCCACGAATCCTAACGAAAAATGCGTAGAGAAAAGTCACTAATATATTTTTTTTGTTATAGAATAGCAACAAAAACAACGCAGCCGTTCCACGTAGCGCTTGCTGTATTGGTAGTTATAGCATGGATATCTAAATCAGGTTCTAGTGCTAACTTGAGAGGCTGGAAAGCGTTGTATGTGGGTGCCGTCGCGACCCATCTAGGAGCCCAGATATGGATGACCTTAATATCAGGTATGTTGGTTTTGTGGAAAATGACCTTTAAAATGTAAAATCGGCTATAAAAACAATAGAAGGAAATTCTCATAGATTAGCTATAACACCGCGAGGGGGCAGTGTGGGGCAATACGTTAATGGATTCCGGCATTAACTGTCATTAGAGACATAATTTTCTGTATCATTTCCAAAATTTTGTCATAGGTCATTAAATTTTGTAAATATCGTCAAGAAGACTTTTCCTTTAAATATCAACGGCAAGAGCTGGAACAAGAGCTGTTCTGTCTTTTTCCGCCCAATTATGGCAAGGCAAAGGGGGTTTATGTTTGTTTGTCATATACATACCTAATTTGTAACGTGTTTGTTCGTCAGTGCCCTCATAACTCAGAAACAACTGGACAGTATTGAAAAACACTTTTAGAAAACGTATAATTTTTTTTAATCTGGTTAGACGGTCTCCAAGTGGCGCGGATTCGAATCCCGCTGCGTACAATTTTTTATACGTGTTCTATAAATATTTTTTAATATCCTAAGTGTGTGAATAACACCTTAAGAACTGTTTTAAAAAAAAGCTGGACAGTATGTTTTCATCATATTTATTTTTTAAATTGTACCCACCTATATATTTTTTTTGTTAATTTATATTTTGCTCTGTTTTGGTTTTTGATATGGACATTTTGTTCAATAGTAGCCTTGTGTTAATTTACGTTTAAAATAATAATATTAACCCTTATTTTAATAAGACAATATTTATTTAATATAAACATAATATTACCTGTATACTTAAAGAATTTTTTTTTGATCCTTATTACGAAAATTATGACATAAAATGCAGATAGCCAATAATTGTTATAATAATGCATTACAAATATATACATTAAATTAATAAAACAAAATATCACACACACTTCTATATGTTTGACATACACGTTTGTACAAAGCGACATACCAGCCAACCCGCCAGTGAGGAATTAGCTTATCGTTAACATACACATAACAAGCAGATATTATGAAAAATGATAATTCAAAACGAACTAGACTTTTTTTATCAGATAAAGCTGAAATCACAGAATGATTAATTACTGTCTAACCATATATTATGTAAAGAAAAGGTATTTTTTTTTATTTTCTAACCCAAAAATGATTCGTGGTGCAGTGTAATTGCTATTGGTTGTGGGTACAATTCCCAAATTGGAATGAGCATTATATAATTCATAAGTTCTTTGATTTCCACGATTATTATACATTTTGAAATGAAACTATTTTAACCGGATTAATCGCGTATAATTTTGGTATTCGAAAATACATTTTAGAACCCATTACCGCGACATCTTTTTAGGAAATTTATGGATGTTAAATATCTTGCACGTTTTGTTTTTAGACACTCTAATCGACGTATTTTATTTGTGTTTTCCAGTCCGTACTGGTTTACATAATAGGTTCTTTGATTTTCGCGATTATTACATATTTTGAAATGAA
Organism: Podotricha telesiphe; assembly: GCA_038994665.1. Lineage (NCBI taxonomy): Eukaryota > Metazoa > Arthropoda > Insecta > Lepidoptera > Nymphalidae > Podotricha > Podotricha telesiphe. The sequence continues at coordinate 511,463 of JAOYRR010000110.1, read as the reverse complement.
ACGATTTTAACCGGATTAATCGCGTATAATTTTGGTATTCGAAAATAAAATTTCTTAAAAAGATGTCGAGATAATGGGATAATCCGGTTATAATAGTTTAATTTCATTATATAATTATTTTTATTTCTACTCTTTGCTGACCAAGACAAAGCGCGGCGTTTAGCTCCGCCACTCAACACACAATGTCCCGAATTCATGCGGAAAGTGCTATGAGGGAAAAACGTGTGGCTGAAACAAAAAAAAAAGCCGAATATGATGTATATATTTGATGCAAATTTTAAAAAATATCGATTAATCATAATTATTTTACTTATCATTATTTTGATAGTTACGAATTTATTATAATTTTTTTTTTTTTACTTTAGGAAATCCTTTACGGATACCAGCCCGATTGGGGAGTAGGACGTGGTTATGTGGGACTCCGGACTGTCAGATAGGCCGCCCGTATTTATTCGAGTTATATTCTATATAAAGAGCAATCGTAGCTTCTTGTTCGCTGAGCACAGCTGAACTGCCGAGCTGATGGTAGCTTCCTGTTCGAGCAAGACTCACAATATTTACATTTTAATTATTTTATTTATTTTTCCATAAAAACTATAAAAATAAACCAGTAAAAACCGTACAATAACAATTCTCCTTTAGTATTCAAATAACAATTTTATCGATACAGGGGCTTGGTATAATAATCTTTTTTCCGGTAACGGTTTTATCTTAGTGTATTGGTTTTTCTTAGAAGGCTTTTGTTGTTGACGCTTTATATGTATCACGTGTATGTGTTAGTGCTACTTTTATCTTTGGTTATATTGAAAAAGTACTATCAATGGAGTTTTTACGTAGAGACGTTTATTATACCTAGCCCAAAGAAAACCGTAATAATGGAATGTTCGATCGATGAGTCCTACTCAGACTGGTATAATAGTGTAAAAACACAAAATTACAAAATGAGCAATTTGAAGTTCAAAATTAAATCAGCGCGGAGAAATGAAAATAATTAAATTGTCTACTAGGCGGGAATTCAAACCTCAACAAACGTCGCGATTACGGTCAGACGCCGACCTACTGCGCTACAATGGTATCTGAAACTGAACCGTGCAATGTTTGGAATTGGGGCAGAAAATTGAGAACGGAGTGTCTTGGCACTAAGTTTTCTCACTGACCTGTGGAAAAATATATATATTTTAATAATATAAATTTCGAATTTACAATGAATTCTAAAGGTGGAAGTTTATATGCTTATAGTTTATCACAAAATAGATTAGAATTCTCCATAGTATAATAAAAAGTTTATAGATTAATGAAATGGGTCCAAGCTGTCCTTTTTCAAAGGCAGGCAGACATTTGTTAGTCTATTAAAAATTGTTTATGGCTGAAAGTGTCTATGATACTGCAAAAATTATTAAGTAAGTCAGTCTTCTTTCTACTATATAGGTATGCATATTTACTTAATAGGTTTAGTCATTAAAATAAATTATTTACTATATATAGAGTTTCCGTTTCAATCAACTTAGATGTGATCAGTCCAGATGGTGCTAGAAAGGAAACAATCCAAATAAGAACATTGATTTATTAGCAATTTTATTGCGTAATTGCAAAATATTTTTAAAACTGCCATTTTACGCATATTCGTTGAAAATGGTATTTTTAACAAGCTTGTAATGGGTTTAAGTACTTATACTTATATATATTTAAAAAATAGTGAAACACTGGTTTTTCCTATATCTTGATTTATTTGAAAATTGTACATAACCCAAACCCTATATCAGACCTATTGCCAAATAATAAGAAAATAACTTTAAGCGTATTACTTTTAGTCTAATTTATTAAATATTACTTTAAATGTCTTTAAATGTATGCCAATCGCGTGGCTGTGGGTTACACTCTCAAATGGGGGTATTTACAATATTTTTATTTTTCCGCTCTGATACCGTCTTGATTGCGTTCGGCCACTCAACACACAATGTCTCGAATTCAGGCGGAAAGTGGAGACACTTTATATACTACTGTAATACATGTTACATACAAACAAACATATAATAAGAACCGGATTTGTTTATATAATTAACTTTTTTTAAAAAAATAAATGAATGAATTGAGATCTCATTTTAAATATTTCTGAGAACAAATTAAATGAATTCAGATTTTTGAAAACCATTATATAATAGTCCTTGCGCGTTTAAAATCAAGGTTGTTACATATATGAAGAGATATTATGCTCGCATGGCGTGTTTTTCAAGTTATTGTGAGCTTGTGTTATAATTTATGCAATTTGTTGCACGAATTCTTTGTCAGCTGATTCGATCAAAAAAAAAAAAAAATATATATATATATATATATATATATTATATTTTGATTTTCTACATTTATAAAATAAAAGGCAGCTCCTCGCTTTTTCTGAGTTCTCTCATTTAGTCCATAGGAGAGTGCATAGGGAACCTAATGTCAAGACACTCAGCTATCAGCTCTCCGGCCGAATTCTAATCCAAGCATTGCATTTTGAATGGCGGAAATAATGTAAATATAATAATACTGCTGTGTGGGGATCGAACCCACAACCATTGCGTTTAAGTACAGTCGTGATGATTAATAATACTATATTTCGTATTATAGGAAGTGAATATATAGTTTCAGCTTCACGCTTTTACCCGTATAGCAGGGTCCCAGGACCAGTCCTCCACTTTCCAGCCGAATCCGAAACATTGCGTGTTTAGTGACTGTCTTGTCACCAGAGCGGCGAAGTCAAAATAATTTAATAAAATAATCATTCTCAGAGTAGAAATCAAACTCACAACCTTCGCGTATATAGCCAAACGCTGTCACAGTGCGTCTATGCGTCTTTTTTTTTTAAAGAATTTTATTTAGTAAAACAAACTAATTTGGAGCCGGGAATTGAATGCACGACCTTTTACTTCATAAATATTTATTATAACAACATCATTTTATTATATAACATTAAGAATGCAAGGTACAATGTATGAAGGCCATATTAATAAAATTAGGAAGCGTTGTGTCACCAATTGAATGAACTGCAATTGAAGATTAGTAGGGGAAGTTCCTTGTATATGTATATGCCATTTAATTTATATAACATACGCTTAGTTTAACATAAATTGAAAGAAATTATGTCCTTGTTAGGGAATGACCAGTGTAAGGAGCTTCAAGCGCGTTTCCTTAAGTTTAATTACACTAATTTATCATATTATTTTAAACTGTCTACTGTATTTGCGGGATGAGCCGAAAAGGACTGGTGAGAGACGTGTTTCTCAGACTGACAGTTTTGCTTATTTAGGTAGATTTCAAATAATACTAATCAAGCTATTAAAAGTAAAATAAAATCAATAAATTAATGGCCTGACTGTCCCACAGTCGTCAAAAATATGCAATCCGTGACCGAAATTATCCGAAACCGATATAGTATTCTTCCCATATCCGAAATGTTACATCCGTAGCATCCGTGATTTCTACCCGTGTGTTCTTTTGCATTTTTTTCTCTTTACTTATATTAAAACTTAACTTAGAGAGGTCAAGCGTTTAAAAAAATAATGAAAGTTAAACATATGGATTTAATTTTCAGAAAAAATGCACTAACAATTACTCAGAACCATGAAGAGTTTAATTCATGTAATAAATCTGCTTTTGTTGAGTTGGTATGTGAATTTGTATATTGTAAAATATTTTCTATATATAGCTACGAGTACTCTTACATTTGACTAAAATGAATTGGAAGCTATATATCAGGTTAAGTATAAGCCAAAATAGATAAGCCTTTTAAAAGAGTTTGATGAAACTGTTATAAAGCTTTTTAGTGAAAGTAAAAGCTATAAAACAAAAAGTTTCATTCGAATCCGTTCAGTAGCAACGAAGTTTTGCGCGTACATACACAAAACATTTTTAAAATCATCGATTCGTTCTATATTTTTCACATTCTTAAAACTTACTTTAAAATATGCTAAAAATAATGAATAAATAATATTCTCACTTGCTAAACGATTGTTCGTAGAATCTGCGCATAAATTTGTAAAAATGTCTCTAATGACATGCAGACAACAAAAATAAGTTGTAATAAGCGCATAATAATTTTTAAGTAGCCGGATGTAGAACGCATGGCTTAGTGGTCAGCGCTTGGAAGGTTTCCAAGAGCCGCTGGTTTGAATTCCGCTGTTTAAAAATTTTTATACGTTTTTCTAAAAAGATTTATTCATAGATTCATATTCTATTGCGGTTTTTCCATTCCCATTCCCCCCTCTATAGTTTTGAAACCGTTTCTTTAATGTACAAATACAATTTTTTTACTGTTTTATAGAATTGCAAATATTATTTGAGAACACTTTGTCAGAAATACACATTAGAGAATGCGAAGAAGCTTGTATAAATCTTTCTTTAATTGTCATATTTATTATATTGTATGTTAGTAATTGCTAAGGCCGAATTGTGTTTTTCCTCAAAACTTTATATGAAACACTCCCTAAAAATGTTAAGTATTTGTATAAAGAAAAGGTTTAGCTTATTATAAACAAATACCTGTAATTCATAAAACAAATATGCAGTATTGTTACATATAATAATAATATTAAAGACATTGTTAACTTACGCGTGATTTATACGGGACTTCATCATTTTGAATCTTATTTTGACGTATTGGCGCGTAAAATACTAAATAATGTACATTAAGTATCGTTGTAAAGTGTAAAATATCGTGGATTTTCTTCTTCATTATTAATTTCGCAATAGCCGCCCGCCCACGGCTTCGCTTGTGTAAGTAATTCGTATTCCCCATTCTATAGAAATTCCCCCGGAATTCCGTCCTACGTCCAGTAGTTTCAGCTGCGCTCAAACAGTTATGTTATTTTTTTAACAATTAAAAATATATGTAAAAATATCGACGTTAGTCAAATTAGACGTGTCTAAATAAACGATATTATCAGTTTTCTTCAAAATCCTGTCAAAAATCTCATCAAGAATCAAGTAAAAAATTAATATTGTTTTTATTTAATTTCGTATTCATTCTTTTAATGTCAACAATTGTCCTTTAGAAAGGACAAAGTATGGATAGGACAATATAGGATAAAAATCAAAAAATGGGTAACAGGTTCAAAATAAGTAATTTCAAAGTTAAATTGAACGTTATGCGTAAAAAACTGATTTGCAGTTCAAGAACCATGTGTTTGTTTATATGTGTAATAATCATTGTTCTCTTTCCAGGCATCGTTCTATACTTCTCTATACCGAGACACGAGTTCGGGCGCGTACAGACGGTGCTCTTCCCCGTTTATTACGCCTTCAACTCCTTAGTGAGCCTTTTGGCAGCCCTCGCGTACTTCCGCACGCAATGTCTTACCCGTTTTGAACACACCTCCTGGGTACAAGTAAGTTGAAAATGTATTATGTTTTAAATAATCTAATTACATATATAAATTAGTGTAAACAAGAAGTTTAAATAAGCTGATTATTAAGCCTAGTTTTCAATTTGAAATTTGTGGATTGGATGTAGAATATCCAATCCACAAATATTTTCAGACTTGCCAATTGAACAATTTAAGAACATGTTTTTAAAGAACGTATAATATTTTGTCCAAGAATACTATTCTGATTTTCATATGGTGAATTAAAGGCGGTTGATGCTGGTTCTTCAAAACTGCCTTCCAAGCCGGTGGTAGCTTCCGCTAGCAATCACAACTGACTGACTGACTGACATTTTATGTTAATTAGCGATTCTAAATTGCTTGTAATTGTGTATTTGTACATTTTACAAATAGATTATTACAAGCCCTATTATATATATATATATTTGTAATTATTTGTATATTTGTAAAAACAGATAAAATATTTAAGTTATATTAGCCATTGATGAAGGTCAAGACCGCGTTTTTTACCTTGACAGATAGAGTCGCCATTCGCACCTTAGAAAGATAATATAAGAACATAATTAAATTATAATATTTTTATTTAATATATAATTATGATAAAAATATATGATAAGAAGCTGTATATTAGCTTTAGTATTATATCAAAAAAAGCAATAGGGAAATCGAAGAGTTAAACGTGTATAAAAAAAAATAATGTAAGTTATTTAAAGTAAACCTTAGGCACAGAAATATAATGTCGACTTTTGCAATTAAAAAAAAACTACAGTAACAAGTTTTGTTAATTAGACAAAAGTACTTTATTCTTTAAACACCTGCTAACCAGATATTTGCCTCCGGGGTTGCCAATATTTCTCTAAGATGCATTAATTTTATTTGTTTATTAAAAAAATATTTAATTCAAGTAATAAAAAGCATCTTAAAATAATAGAAGTTTTGTCAATATTATCAGGATAAGTTCTTTGATTTTCACGATTATTACACAGGTAGACTACCTGTGATCACGGACTACTGTAAAGTGTTCGAAATGTCAGGTTCTAAAATGTATTTTCGAATACCAATATTATACACGATTAATCCGGTTAAAAATAGTTTCATTTCAAATTATTATCAGGACTTAAATTTTTTGCTTTTATATATTTTTTAAATAGCAACCCACTTTAAATATCCAATTAACATGGCGCCTACATTACCTTACACGTTTGACTTTTCGCTGTACTTAAGCCAATTGACCTTTAAGTAAGGATTAAGGCACGATAAATAAAGTGAAATACAGCTATCAAATAAACAAGGAAATTCATTTAAATATTTACAAAAACATTTAATAAACATTTATTTATAATATTGACACTTTGAATGGCAGCCTTCAATACCTACCGGGATTTTGACTATTACGTATGTTTTTTAATTAAAAGTACAAGAGAAAATAAATATGAATATCAAATAGAAGTTATTATAACCCATTTACTTTATAGAAGCCAGTACATCATTTACATCTATCACACTTTGTATAGCTATCAAATAAACAAAGAAATTTATTTAATTATTGGAAAATCTGGTTAATTAACATTAATATATTGACATTTGAAATGACAGCGTTTAAAATAGGATTAAGTGTTTGTTTATTAAAAGTTCAAGATCAATAATGTATACTATTTTCACTTATAACAGTCCCTTAATAACACTTTGTGTCAAATCTATCATATAATATATTCGCTATTCGATATTTTAAACGATCACAACTCATATCAATCATAGCTTTCATCTTCATACAGCTTTTAAACCTATATTTAAAACTTTTTTGTGAACGTAAATTTGAAGTATCCATTATAAATTAGTGCCAAGGCTTAATGTAATGTAACATTACAATATTGCAATATTTAATTAAATATAACTGAAATAAAATGGCGGTTTTCAATAGATGATTAGGACGTAACGAAATAAATTGATGTTAGTTTAATAGCCTTATCATCAGTCAAGGTTTTAATACAAGATGAATATATTTTTATTCTACTATTATATTGTAAATTAAGTTTCTTCCTATCCGTTTCACGCTTTTTCACACATAGCATAGTAGGCAGAAAGAACCCAGAAACACTCCGAAACTCCACGTACGAAACTAAACGTGTACCGGAACTCAATACCGCGCCTTGTCTTAGGCAGCAGAGCGCAGAATTGAACAGAAATGAATTTGAACAGACCAATATACTTTAGCCTAAACACGTATTATATATTATGTATTTTACTTATTTGCAGTTTTGTGTTATTAATGGAGTTTACCATTTTCATTAATAAGATGTAATAAAAACAAAATAGCTTTCGCTTTTTCTCTCGTTCCGCAGGTTAGGTGGACAGGGCTTAGTGTAAAGGCACTTCGTTTTCCACTTTCCTTGCCTGCATTGGAGACAGTTCGTACCAGTTCAGTACCAGAGCGAAGAAATTAAAATAATTTAAATATATTAATTCCGCCGATGGCCATATAATAAAAATAATTTAAGTACTTATTCATGAATGAAACAAATAATTTAATGTTAAAATTACAATAATTCATATTTTGAGTTTTAACATTCATCTACTATCGGCGCTATCAATAAGTGTCAGACAGAAATAGCATCTTTAAGATCTTTTCAATCAATCAATTCTAAGTAATCGTATATTGTTGTATATATACCTATGTATATATGTGCCTCAAGTCTATATTTTTGATTAAAAATATATATTTGAGACCATTGTGGCGCAGTGGTACAGTGGATTGTAGACGCGACAAGTTGTGGTTTTGTTTCCCGCTTCTGTTGAATTCTGCGCTCTGGCGCCTAAGACAAGGCGCGGTATTGAGTTCCGGTTCACGTTTAGTTTCGTACGTGGAGTTTCGGAGTGTCTCTGGGTTCTCTCTGCCTGCTGTGCTATGCGTGAAACGGAAAGGAAGAAACTTAATTTACAATATAATAGTAAAATAAAAATTTATGATATTTCTTTATCAATGTAATAATAAGCTTGCTTGGAATCATTAAATCATTAACCGCGACCAACAACTGTATCCACGTGTATTGAAGTACCTTAATATTTCTATTTTGTTACTAACACATAAAAAATGTTGTATAAGAAAATATGCAATTTATGATTTATTACATTTTCTTACACAATTAAGGAATAAATTCTGTTATAACTGTATAACTGTTTTTGTCACAATTTTTGTGATAGCTGAACTGCACTTTCTAACTAGAGCGACTTAACTTATTAAAGTAAAGGTAAACAGGTAAAGATATATGTAATGTAATAATTCTTAATAGACAAAAGGTACGGACCACGTGTCCGGAGTGTTTATTAGACTCATTAAAAAAAAATTAGCGCTCGCAACTACCAACAATAACCTCTTTATATACTAAACGAACGGAACGAAAGGTGGAATTCTGTGGAATTGTGTGGAAAAGAACGCACAAAACTCATTATTTTACACAACACGTTTCTAAGGCAACGCGTAATCTACGCGTCAATGAAACCTTTATCCGCATATACATGTTTATTATCCAAAGTAATATTTGAAGCTACATATTTATCTAGAAAATAAAGACAGACAGAAAGAAATTTATCAAGTTATCAAGATTTTTACAGAAAATGTTTTTGCTTTTACGAATATTACAGAACTAATTACAGTATTTCCTTGTTACAGCTAGCCCTGTTGTTAGTCGTATTCAGTATAGAGGCGTATGTACGCCTCTGCCTCGTCAGACCGATGCTGCGCGCGAAACATGTCAAAACACAAATGGAGGAAGCTGCCGGCGGTGGGCAGGAAGTGAGTTGTTTTTTTTTTATATTAAAACTAGTTTTAAATAGCAAAGGAACTTGGTTATTCAGCACGCGATGTATTTAAATGTGCGTGAATTGGATAATGGAGTGCCGTGGCAATTAATTTTGTAAATGAAGAAAGAGATTAATAATATTTGTCTATGGTCTTAATTTTTGATGACTAAGTATAGTTTAAGGGAAACCAAGAATTGAGACTTATGACGATATAGTAATATACTTGGCCTTTCTTAGTCTGTTCGACTAAGTTCGAGATATATTAGACAACTAAGTTCATCTGTCTGTAATATAATTTTATTATAATCAAATATACAAATTCAATGCTATAATATTTTATTAAAGCAAAGGAATTTCTTTATTAATTTTCATCATATTCAACAGATTCAGTAAGACACGAACAACTAATATCTACGTAGGTTTTCAAATAAACATTCGTTACACTCGATTCTTTTAGATAAGCGAAAATTAGTTGTAAAGTCACGACTTCTATTACAGTTTCCTTAAACGTATTTTATGAAATGTTAATCAATGAACGTATGTACAAAAAATATAATAGTCCAATTTGTTCGGCACCGTTTTCGATAAGAGCCAGTAGGTACAAGTTGAATATTTTTATTGTTACAGCGATCATCATTTTCGTTCTTATGCATTTCATTTGAAATATTAGTAACTTAACATTTTATCTCTTAACTAGCGTCCCGCTCGCCCGTGTAAATTATAGCTCTTTCGTATTTTTGTCGGCCTTATCGTAAAATAATTAAATGGAAAAACTAAAAAAAATAGTAGAAAAAAGTAGCCTATGTTCATTTTAAGACCCGTAAGTACCCTCTATATAACATTTTACACAATCGGTTCAGCGAATTTGCCGTGATGATGACACAGACAGGAAGCATTTATAATATTATGTATAGTATGGAATATGGATTAACTCTCTTATGTATTATATTAACTATTATTTTATTAACTATTTAACTATTATTATTATTATAACTTATTTATTATTACTTTAATATGGTTACACTTTCGATTATATCGCAACTCTATTTTATAAAACCCTAATACTATTATATTTTTTACTTTTAACTAAATAGAAAACATTTATTATAATAATAATGTATTTTAACAACAAAAAGAGAACATAAAATATTTTTTATAGCAAAACATATATCACTATCCAAGTATACAGTATAAAAAACAGCCAACAGATGACAGATGATACAAAATCAAAAATGTTTATTTGGTAATGTCAGTATTTTAGTACATTTTCAAATTAAATCCACGCTGTAATGATTGCGAACATTTCATACAGTAATTAGTTTTGGGGAATTTAAATCAAGTGTGATAAGTTTAATTTAAAATGATTAAATAATAATAGATTGGCCGAATGTAATTAATATATGTATTTAAATGTATTTCCACACTTTGGTAAGACAGCACGGCGTAACCCAACACTCAATGATTTTGAGCGAAAAGTGGAGAACAGTGCCCTCATACTAGGTTCTATCTGTGTACACTTTTATGCAGAAAAAAGCCTGAAGCTGCAATATTATTTTTTCTGATTTTAATAAATTATAAACATGGTTCAATGAAAGTCTTTCTGATCAATTTAAACAGCTCACTGTATTAAAAATAAAACCCTTATATTTTTTTAAACTTTTTTAAAGTGTTATTCTCACACTAAGGAAATTGAAAAAGACATATTTAGAAAACGTATAAAAATTTGAACACAGCGGGATTTGAACCCGCGCCTTTTGACAACTGTTCAAGCGCTCTGACCGCTAAGCCATGCGTTCTACTTCCAGCTACGTTGAAATTCTTATACGCTTATTACAACTTATGTTTGTTGTTAGCATCTCTGTAGAGAGTTTTTTACAAATTTCTGCTACCCAAAGATTATTCTACGAACAATCGTTTGGCAAGAGAGAATGCTATTTATTAAATATATATATATTTTTAAATAAAACCCTTATTACTATTTTATAATGCTATACTACATTTAATATATAAATGTATAGACGAAAACTGAAACGATTTAACTAACTGACGATATCCCACTGACATTCATCTGCAAATGCAAAATACGTGTTTGGTGTTTAATTTCAAAAGACTAGCGACACGACGACATGTCATTTAAAACGATTCTCATAAACATTTAGTGTACTATAAATATATTTCTTAATATTTTACATTTCATATCATTAGCGGCCCTTGTGGTGCAGTGTGGCAGCGTTGGTAGTGGGTTCTATTTTCTTATTATGTTTAAATTATTTTCAATTCTCCGCTTTTGGTGACAAGACAAAGCGTGGTTTAACTACCATCATTCGAAAGTGGAGAACGGAGTGTTCTGGAACTAGGTTGTTCGTACCTACATTGCTATGCGGGTAATGAATGAATGAATATGGAAAAATATAACTTACTAACATAAATGACGTCAAAGTTTCTTTAGGTAGCTAATTTTTAATTTATCTTTTAAATATACATAAAAGCAAAACTCTTAAAAAACATTTTCCATAAACATATTTAAACAGAAACGTATTAAAATAGAAACCATCTCAAATTATTTTTTAATAACTGTAACTAGCGGTTTACAGTAAACAGAGAAAACCTGGTGTAACATCACTCCGCTCTAAAGCATACAAATCCAGATATTGTGTCAAAATGGCGTTTTATATAATTCAAAAAAAAAAAAAAGAAAATTTGTCAATTATACATAAAAACAATATTATTAAAAGCCTTTTTTGTTTGTTTCAGGTCGGCCGCTTAGTCCTCGGTGAGCTGGCCCACTGCCCTCGCTACCTCCGCGTCTTGAAGACCTTCAGGGCCTACCATTCTTGTATAGCTATGGGCACCATGATTACTTTAGGATGCTCCTTCTATTCCACCATGATTCTGGTAGACTCAATGTGCACTTAAAAAGCCCAGCCTAACTAGCGCCAACTCAAAGTCTCGAATTATATTAGAGTTTATTGCATTGTTATGGCCGCGGAATTTATAATATTATTGTTGATGTAATATAATTGTCGTTGTTGTTTCAACAATACTCAAGACTAACACATTTGCTGACAGGTATTTACATCAAAAACGGATATCCTTACCTCTTTAGTAAAAACCAATGGCATTTTAAAAAGAAGAATAGCAATGGTTTTATGAACGCTGGGTAAAATTAGCCCTCGCTAACAACAATCCATGGTCCCTGATTATATATAAAATAAAGGGCCTTACTACTCCAGAGTGTTTCGTCGTCAACTGTTTTATTTGTTTGTAATACTATATGAGCCATATACCATACTATAAGAATATGCAGTAAAGTAGTATATGTGTATATCATATCATGATTAAATAGAAAAGGATAAAGATATATCTTTATCCTTTTCTATGTCATTGTTTACGTCATTAAACATTTAGCTGGTCTACCGGGACTTTACTTTTTTGCATTTATACAAACACTGCACAACTTATAGATATAAAACGCAAAAATTAACACAAATCAACAAATACACAATAAATCAAATAGTATAGAAATATATATGCCCCTCTAAACAGACTCAAAAAATTAATATAGTGCATACAATGTCAGCTTTCATAAACCATTGCCATTATTTTTTCTAATATAGCCTATTAAGTATTCTAACGAGATATCGAATACAAATTGTGCGTGTTTCGGTGAAACTAATTTGAAATAAGCATCAATGTTTAATCAATCATTAAAATATAATTTCAAAACTGTACCTAAATCTTTTCCAGTAAAAAAATAAAGTTCCCGAATTTGTCATAAAAATATCGATTAAGGATGATATAGAGTGCATTTCATGAATCGATATCGGGCTGTGGTCTATATTATATATGTTTAGATATAATCAATCGACTTGGGTGTTTGAGGCGCTGGTCGCACGAACTGAGACATGTGGAAATGTGAAATTATATAACAAAATAAGCTAATTAACATATAAAAAATATTATGTACACGATGTGGATTAGACTAAAACTCATTAAATTATAAGGGTTTCTAGTCTAAACCATACCTTAGTAGATTTAGCATAGAAGATATTTAGCATTGAAGAAATATGTGTATTTAATTCTATATAAGTAATGTGGCCAATTTAAGTAAACTGGCCAATGTATTCTTGCCGTAAGTTATGTCACCGTCAGCCGCAACCGAAGCTGTTCGATTGGATCTCGAATCGACTGCTTTCTTTCGTCTACTGCCATATAAACTTAGCTTATAATATAGGATAAGTCGCGTGTAAGCGGGGCAACAGTCGCTAAAGCAGCATCTACGAGGTCGCCTACAAGTTGAATGACTTGTCCAAAGCTGTCAGACGCTTTATTGGAAAAAGCTTTAGTCGGCTGCAAGCGGAGAGTGATAGTTAAAATGCAGTATTAAACGCCTTGTACTTGGAACTGAACCCTGAGATCGCACTTGACGCGACCAAGCAGCTAACTAAAAACAGTTAGGCTGAGGTCACAAATTTGAAATTTCTAATTATTATTTTCAATAACTTAGTTTTAACGTGTGTAGCGATGTATTTAATCTAATATATTGATGATCTGAATGTTAATGTAAGGTTTTGTTATTTATTCGAGAGAATGAAAGTATTAAAACAAATGAAATATACGATTGAAATTAGGCCGTGTCGTTCATTTCGCAGGTTGTTACCTGTTAGTTACCTTATAAAATATACAAAATTCCAGTAACTCAATCCTTTTAAAAAAAATCTTACGAAATATCCAAAACAAGCCCCTTGTATAATATGCAATGAAGCGTAATTTTTCACTCATTAAAATTTATGTCAATTTTAAATATGTATTAAGAAACTTTGACTGTGGGTTGATGAGACATGTCTCGTCCAGAAAGATCGATCATTTAAACAAAAATAAAAATTAAAGGAAAAAAAATTATATACAAGAACTTTACATCATCGGTAACATAAAATTGTTATATTGTAAAGTCTTATTTTATATTCGATTTACAGTATATATTTAGTAATTCAAGCAAAATTTTCAAAACTGTGTTCAATATATAATATAACCTCGATGAGACGTCGCAGGAACGCTCGTGCATACTATTACCATGCCGCGGTGGACGGCCCACCTATTGTGGGCCACCGTCGCCTCCAGGGTACTCCCGGGGAGCACCCGCAGCCTCGATGACTTGCAGGAGGATCACCACGATCCTCCCGCAGTAGATCATCTAGGATAGGGGGAATTGGAGATGTGCGTTCCGCCTTCTGCTCGCCCCTGGCCTACGACGGCGAAGTGGGTCTGCATTCACGCTGGACTCGCGCTCCTTCTTCGTGGTCTCCTTTCACACAGACCAGTTTCTCTTACTGTCCAGCAAAGGGCGCCAGCGGCATTCTGCGCAGGCTGAGCGAAGTGATATATACTTCATCAAGGCCCTTACCTCCACCTTATGCTTCTGGATGCGCAGAGTAGCCCTACGGGGGGTCGCCTGCATTATGATAGACTTGTCGGGTTCAACCCTAAAACAATAAAGAGGTATATTAGTAATATACATATGTACAAAAACGATTAAAAAATTAAGTGATGCGATTATATCAATTACAACTTAATGTCCATTACGTACAATAAACTAAGCAAGCTTTCTAATAAAAGAATATCATACAAAGAGTATTTATGTTTATGGCAGTTAAACATAATGTGATCAGTAGAGTTGACACTTGACAGTTACTGAAAATTCCAGCTGTTTAATGTCACTGTCAAATGTCAAGATTGAAGTACTTGTCGAGCAATGGCCTTACGTGTTTTTTTGTTATTTGAGTTTGGAAATTTTATTGCATTACACGATGAAATCTAAATTATTTACAGTGTTTAAACCTCACATTTTATCAGTAAGCTTTAGTTTCACTAATAGTAAAAATGTTGTTCTTAGATAGAAGTGCACATACCGAAACGATGAAGGCAGAATCTGGGAATTTCCGTGTGAAAATGATTATAGATAAATGTAAAACCGTGTTATTTTTGTCTAGTGCAATTTGTACATTTGGTGTTTTAATTTCATTGCACAAACTACTGAGCCACGATGTTAGATTATCGAAGCCCTTTTCACCTATACCAGCCGGGCTATATGGAAACTATTTGGAAACTTTCGTTGAAAAGTCTCCGCTTCCCACGAGAAAAGTGGACAAGGCTCGAGACGCAGAAGCAGTAGTGTCCTTGAACGCGGCGTTAGAAATGAAGAGACACGGTAAAGCTGATAAAGCTTTGAAACTTTTTCAACATGCATTCGCGCTTTCTCCAAAACATGCAGACATATTAAATCATTATGGGGAATTTTTAGAGGAAACTAAGAATGATGTAGTAAAAGCTGACCAGTTATACACATTGGCACTTAGTAACTTTCCCCATCACACTGCTGCATTAATGAATAGGCAAAGAACAGCAAGCATTGTTGAAAACTTGGATAGAGAAATGTTACGAAAAATCAATGAGAAACGAGACACTTTGCTGTCAATACCAGAAAATAATGCAGCTTTATGCAGAGCTAAAAAAGAAGCTTACTTCCAACATATATACCACACAGTTGCCATTGAAGGAAATACAATGACACTACAGCAAACTCGGAGTATCTTAGAAACTAGAATAGCTGTTACTGGAAAAAGTATTGAAGAGCATAATGAAATTCTAGGATTAGATGCAGCTATGAAGTATATAAATACTACTTTACTGTATAGATTGAGGGATATTAGTATGGGAGACATCTTAGAGATTCATAAGAGAGTTCTAGGACATGTAGACCCAGTGGAAGGAGGTCAGTTTAGAAGAACTCAGGTGTATGTGGGTGGGCACATACCTCCAGGGCCATCAGAAATACAAAAGTTAATGACACAGTTCTTGGAATGGTTGAATTCTGAGGATGCAGTGGAGTTGCATCCCGTAAGGTCAGTTCATTTTCTTTTTTGTATATATGTTTCTTGTCATAGTAAAAAATATAAATTTTGAATTCTAAATAATATACTTAATCTAATCAATAAATAAACATGTTACCAATTAATTAGTATCATTTTTATTTCATAAACATTTTTATCTATAGAAAAAATAAATTACGTGATAAAATGTAAGAGGTATGTGTTAAGATAAAAATCAGCAATCTGCCAATTACAGGTAAATTGGCAAGTTAATATTGCCATACAAAGTTCAATATTCATTTTGCAAAAAAGAAAGCAAATTATCATGTCTATCATATATATGGTAAACTGCAATATCTCCTAACTAACAAAAAACTAAATAAAATAAAAGGTGTCAAACACAAAAACATATATTGTCATGTTAATTTATGTGGTATTATCTCATTTGAGGCATTATTTTAAACCCAATTCATTTTTAAAAAATTACACTAGTCTTTAATGTTTTTGAAATACCTAATTCATTCGCAAAGTGTGTCAGTATATCTATTAAGAGTAAAACTCCTGAGCATTTTATAAATTCACCGCTCATGGTGGAGTAGTGCGTAGAACTTGTGACCCCAGTGTGCAACTTAGGGGAGCTGTTTCAAATGTTCAAAGATCACCTATAATGTCTAAGCTTGACTCTCTACTTATCTATCTAATCTTATAGCCATACAATCTTATAGACATACAGTTTGCAATAAAAAACTTTTACCAACTTACATAACACATATTAAATCATTTTCTAGATATGCAGCTCTGGCACATTACAAGCTAGTATACATCCATCCCTTTATAGATGGCAATGGCAGAACCTCCAGGCTTCTTATGAACCTGCTCTTGATGCAGGCCGGCTATCCTCCTGTCATAATTGCAAAGCAACACAGGCATTTGTATTACCAGCATCTACAAACAGCTAATGAGGGGGATGTAAGGCCTTTTGTTAGGTAGTATTTCTTTTATTTTTGAGCTTAAATTTGTTTCATAGTTGTACATAAAGTAATAAAGTAAGACAAAGTGCGGCGTTAAGTTCTGCTACTCAACAAGCAATGTTTTGACACTAGGTTTTGTCTGATTACTCTGCTATGCAGGAAAAAATGTCATGCTGAAAAAAATCAAAGTAATTGACTGTAGATGTACAGTCAAAACAATTGGTCATCACTTAAGTATGCAGCTTCACGATTGATTGATGACAAACAATTGTTTGTAGAATAATCTTTGGGTAGCAGAAATTTGTAAAAATCTCTCTACAGAGATGCTATCTATAAAAAGTGATTGTAATAAGCATATAAGAGTTTGTGACAGACCACTCGGATGGTTTGAATCCCACTGGAATTAAAAATATATATGTTTTCTTAAATGTTTTTCATATACTAAGTGAGTGAATAACATTTTTAAATTTGTAAAATATATAGAAAAAAATGACCTTAAACTTTTTAAAATGGTGCTCGGACACTTGTAAGGATTATTGAAAATTTATATGTATTTTACTAGTAGATACATATCTAAAAGTACATCATAGTTTAAGTTGATTTGGTGCACTATGCTTATCAACATTATTTAATTAGGTAGTTTAAGGTGCTTGTTCCCACAGGGCAGGACATTCAGGGATACTTTAGTGGCAACACATTTTCCACCCGATTTGGAGACCCATTGTTTTTTTTATATAATAATAATTATTGTATATTTTTAGGTTTATAGCTCAGTGTACAGAGCGAACCTTGAACTTATATCTTTGGGCTACAAGCGAGTATAGTCCTAGTGTCCCAGCCATAGGTGACCCACACATACTTACTGGGGAAGGATTTGAAGAAGATATAATATAGAAGTTATTGTAATAGGTAATGAAATATAGAAGGAATTATCCAAAGGATATACATATTTTGTGGTATATAAAAATTATGTATTTAGTAAATTAAAATTAAGTTATTTTAATGTATATTAATTTGTGGTCATGATATATTCTTTTGAACATAATATTTAAAACATTACTTATAAATTTGCTTTTTGAAACTTTTGGCAATGGTTTTTTTCCATTATTGTACGTGTTTCTATAAAAACCTTGATGTTACATAGTTCCGTAATATATGTAATATTTATCATATTTTTTATTGCAAATGACTGAAAACTCACAACATACACTCATAAATACCTTAATATTTTTAAATTGCGTTTAATGTTCAGGTTTTTAGGTTTTTAATGACATAACACAAACTGCAGACATCGCTATAGATAATGCATTAAATGCGACACTGTAATTGTAAGAAAAAAAATGACAAGAAATTAAAAAGTAATTTTAAAATTACTTTTAGATATGTGAATATTGTATTTAATTTTATTTTACATCTAGGAATGTTCTGTGATATTCACCTAAATTTATTTATTTATTATAGTGTAGTACTGAGTAGGCTAAAGTCACAAATAATAATTAAAAATTATTTTCTAAACCATTTATATTTAATTATATATGTTTTTAATATTCCTTGAACGAGAAGAAATTATTAGTATAGATTTCGCAATGGTTTATGAACGCTCTGTAAAATTAGAGGCGATGTTTGCGCAATTGTACAATCGCGAACAATCCTTGGTCCCTGATTATTTATATGATCAAGGGCCTAGTAAGGCCTGGTAAAGCAGTAGCTTTAGCGTGTTTGTCGTCAATTTTGTGATTTGACTGTTATACTATACGAAGCATATTCCATATTATATAAATAATCAGTAAAGCAGTGTTTGTGTATTTAATATGATGATAACGTAGTGTGAAATAAAAATAATATTAATTTAATTTTTATAGATATCCTTTTTTTACGTGATAAACATTCAAATTTATTAACCATTTTATAATTAAAATGTATCTGTGTGGGACTGTACTTCAGGGACGCAAGACGTGTGACCGGGGCGCGGGAATGGCAAACGGCTGGTCAAACCAATAGCACTCCCCCCGACAAACAAATCCAAAAAATGAATACAGCGCAATCAAAGTCAGCGTTCACAAACCATTGCCGTGTTTATACTCTCTAATATGTATAAAAATAACTTTTGACTTACTGATAGACTAAAATTGTTTTATATTCACACGACTACTAACAGAGACAGAGAGTGGAATAAAATATATATAAAATTGAGCATTACAACAGAGCTATGCACGATGTGTCTTCCATCGCCTTCCCATTTCAACTTATATTGATGAATTTCTGAACTAGTACAAAATCTACAATAATTTTACATTTAATAAACAGCATTGTGACATTATATTGTTTTATTTTATCTTCCAAAATTATTTAAACAGTGTTTAGATTTTATTATTAAAACTAACGAGGCCATCGTGGCGCAGTGTACGTCTAACTGTGAGAACGCAAAGGTTATGGGTTGCATTGCCACTTGGAGAATGATATAATTATTTTCATATCTCAAGGTAAGGTACAAGACAAAGCGCGGCGTTGAGTCTCGCCACTCAACACGGTAGACTTGTGTAGTTCGCGAATCAAAAAGTTCTAAAGAGCGCTCCCACTGATGAGCTACGCGAACTAGATTCAAAATTTGTCGCTCCATAGTTCGCGCTACAGCTTTTTACTAAACAAGCGAAAATGGCGCCAACTGAACTGTCACTGAAATGTCACGTTCACTCGTAAAAATATAGTAAGATATTTAAATGACACCTAACCTAACAACAGGCCTATTCATTTATAATAAAAAAAATATATTATTCATAGATTCATTCTGTTTTTAGAGTCGAAAGATTTAACGTAATGGTACACAGTACAGGATTTCTTAATCTTGTCACAGCGGAGCAATATCAAATAAATCGAACGATTTGAATGAATTAAAAAACGTTAATTTGTTCCTTAAGGAGCTAAGCTAGCGCTAAAACAGCGAACCAGTTAATTGAGAATTGGTGACCGAAACTGAGCTATCTCAGTTGCTAACAATACGCCCAAGAAAGACTAACTGAAGCTATAATAGATGGCGCTAAACTATACACGCCGACAAATATATGTATTGCTATTAATATACTTAACTTATTTTTTTCCAAAGTAACTCAAAAATCAATTTCTTATCAATGTTCATACTGATAACACCAAATACCTAAAACAAAAGGTTATTAAAAACAGGTAATAAAAATAACAGCCAATTCAATTTTGATTAATTTATTATAATGAGCGATGTTAAAATATGTTATTATAATAAAGCATTTCACTAGCACTCGCGTCCAGTCCACGACCACCTATTCATTTCAATGCAAAGAAATAAGAATTAATAGATCGGCGTATACAGTCTCTCTGATACAGAGAACCGATGTTTTTTTATTATTTATTAACAAGCACTATCTAATAAAATGAAGGTGTGACCTCGACGGATAAGGTTTAAACGTTTTTATATATTTATTTTATTTCAATATATTTGAATGCAGGAACAGAAGACTTTGGCATAGGCTGTTTACGCCACGCCTTAATCAAATTTAGGAACATTGAATTAAAAAAAAACTTTCTTATAAAATTCGATACCGTCGAGGCTTAAACGATCTTGTATCCTAGCACCAGTATATATGAAAGAAAAAAACAATTAGTTCACAATCTGTCCATAAAGAATGAAAACATAAACGTTATATAATCTGTAAAATTAGACAGATACTAACAACAAAATCAAACAATTTAATATTACAAGCGATATTTATTGAAGGCGCTGAACGAACGCTATTCAAAGTACAAATACGTTTACAATTATTATCACAACATAATAAATAAGTCGCATTACAAAATCGAAATAATATATTGACTTGAAAAAAAAACCTACAATCAATAATAATTAGTCTTTTGAGTGTTTTTACTATTTTTAAAGTTATAATTTTACGATTTTTATGAGATGAACAATATATAGTTAAAAACACAATATATAGTTATAATAATACAATATATAGTTAAAAACTTGTGTAGGTATAGAAATTTATTTCACCGTTTGTCTAAAGGCCACTTAGCAACCGTCATAAGCATATAATACATATATAATTGAGACTTTTAAATTTACGATGGCAATTATCTTAGCAGTTTTTCTTTTAAACGGTTACATAACGACAAAGGCTATGGATTTAAAAAATAAAATAAATTAAAAAAAAACGTATATATGAAATGTAATGATGGAATGAAATACAGATAATAAAATTAGCCTTGTTATATTCACACCAATCAATCGAATCTATCTCACAACTGCAAGAGTATTTTTTTTAATTCAGAAACTATTTCAACAAAAAATTTTTACACAGCTTTATTTTTATATAGCAACACATGCATTTTTCACTTGGCATCTCTAAATCTACTAAGCCACTGACACAAAAAACAAAATTTTAATAAAAACTAGTTGAAATAGTCTCTCATAACCAAATTCGTGACAAAATTTTCCATTTTCCATACATATACATAAATGTCATGCGAATGATTCTTGGACGAAGAGGAAGTCCCCGTTTTATACAAACATTATATATAGGCCTTTAGCGCGAAGTTAAATGCATAGTTAAGGGTCATTTGTCTCGATTTATATTAATGTGAGTAATGAAATTGACTTTTATGTAGTTTTATTATTAGTTTAAGATAATGCTATTGACATTGAAAAATCTTTGTTTAAAAACAACTATTTCTGTTAAATATAACAATAATACTTATCACAAAAATATAAATCGAGTTATATTAATTGTTAAAAAAACATCTATAAATTATACGTCGCACCACACTGGGTAGTCAGAGACAAAAACGATAGAAGCTTAAAATCGATTTAGAATCGATTTCGAGACAAGTCCATTAGACCTCGTCCCTTTTTAAATGGAAGGGCACGATATATCTTTATCGTAGTCTATCTAGAAAAATCGCATCCACTAATACTACAACTTATATATAGCAACCACTTGTATGTCTGTTTGATTTATTTTATACGCAGCCTCGATTTGAAAGAATTATTTTAAATGGGAATGCAAGAATATATTTTTCTTTTTACAATATCGGTAAGGCCTAAGATGATGGCATAGAGGCTTTGTGCTTAACCCACTATTATTATATTAAATATGACGGCACTCATTACTTTGAAAACTAAGCTTTCTAGGTTTTTGTCATTTCACTTTAAAAGCTAATTTGGTAGGCCAGCTACTATCCGACAATTTGTTTAAGCTCAGTCTAGAAGTAAACTGTACTAAGCCACAAAGTGAAACTTGTTTAAACTCAGTCTAGAAGTAAACTGTACTAAGCCACAAAGTGAAACTTGTTTAAACTCAGTCTAGAAGTAAACTGTACTAAGCCACAAAGGGAAAAAACCAAAGTTGGTATAATAACCCCATTATGGACATATTTCCTTTACTTGTATAATATGTAAATATTTTTTTATTACCAAACAATGGTCAATAACTAACATTCCACCACTCTGACTTAGCACATTCTCAGACCGAGTTGCAGTTACAAAGAAAGACCGAAATCTAGACCAAAAACAAAGTCTGCTTTAAACAGTCACATACACAGAACAAATCTATATTGTATCAAAAATTAACTTCCCAACATAAAAAGTTCAAAAACAAAAATAAAAAGAAACTAAAATCCAACATAAAACAATACACAAATGTTGCACAAATGTATATACAATTAGGAACATACAACATTTAATTTTTTTTTTACATTTCATTTTACAAACTGTCATAGACTATATAACAGCAGAGCATACAATATCGACATGACCGTGTGTATATGTTTGTTTGTTTGTGTGTGTGTGTGTGTATGTGAATGTGTACGTGTAGGGAGAGGGGGGGAGGGAGGGAGGTGGTGGATGCTAGTGGTGTCGCGAGGGTTGTATGCGCCTGGACATGTGCTCCTCCTGCTGCATCTTGGAGCGGAAGTCCGCGACCAGGTCACGTGACTGCGCCAGCACCGCCAGCTGCTCGTTGAGAAGCTCCTCCCATTGGGTCGCGTACGCTGGGGAAAATTAAATTGAGCTTAATTTTATTATTACAGTAGGGTATAAAATAAATTAATTGTCATAAAATAAGGTTATTATTACAATTTACACACACAAATTTAAATGAGTGTGTGTGTGTGTGTTCAGTTTGCAACATTTGTTTTTTCTTTTTCTTTAATATGTCTATGAATTGTCGATTTCTTCTATTATTAAATCGCAGTTATATTGAATAATCTACTAAGGTTATATCATTATTTATTGAAAAATCGAACCAAAATAATATGTGTAATGTCACTAGTAAAGTTATAAGTAACATAATAATAATAAAAAAATTTAATAATTGAAACTTTTCATTTCATAACTAACACCTTAAGTGATATTTAGTGTGGTAGTGATTTAGTGTAGTGTAAATTGATTAAGTTAAATGTAGCTGATTTGTAATATAATTTAAGCGTTTTTAAGCTTTATTAGAAGCAATATTGTTTAAAGAGAAAATATTGTTATTCAATACACGATATATTATATATAGAATGTTCTAAAATTTACATACTGTATTTGAATATATATTTATTTGACACAAAACAAAAGCAAACGAAATTGTTAAGAACCGATGACATCAGCGACAGCATTGGCATTACCGGAAGCGATGGACCGATGTTAATAGTTCAAAATTTCGATTTATATGGTAATGTCACGCTAAACCGTCATATAATTTATTATATATTATATCTATCTGTTCAATATCTGTTGTTGTTATTTATTTATCTGATATATTGATATTAAAAATATAAAATAAAATCCCTATTACATCTCACTTCACTTCAAATTTAAGTCAAGTTAAACAAAATGAGGCATTTTGTTCGTCTATAGACAGAAAACATAGACCAGAATAATAAAATCTCAATTTTTGTCTATTTGTATGTATATATATATATTGGGATAATTTAAAATATTGAAAACAAGACATATGTCTGTTATGTCTATTATAAAGACACTACGATATAGCGTACACAATACCCCATAAGGTACCCCATATAATAAAAAATGAATGTTACAAAAAACCATATTGTACAGTAATACTGTGCAAACCAAACATGCGGCCATTCTGCCGCCTGCCAAGGCCAAGGCCAAGGCCAGGGCCAGGGCCGAAGCCCGCGAGCGCGCGCTGGCGCTTGGCGCGACGCGCCTCTGCGGACAACACACACTGCCGTATTCGGGCGGAAAGTGGAGAAAGGATGTCTCCGACTTTTGAAGCTTTATTTAAATTGATTTTGCAAGCATTTTTGAATCGTCAATCGACAATTAAGCACACACTTTATACGTAGAAGCCGTTGCAAAGCAATAACCACGTAATATGTAAAAGATATTCAGTTGACACGTACACCAGAATCGAAAGCTCGGCCAATCATTTCGGGAATTTCACCCATAATATGCTGAAGATGAAAGTTTGATCCGAATTCCTTCACAACTTCAAAATAATGTTAAATCACCTATATTCATTTGGCCGTCCAGAAGCAACAGGACAGTGTCTGGCTGCACACTCGGTGGTCGTGGGTTCTATCCCCATACAAATAAGACACGCAAAAATAGAAAAATACTATTTAAAAAAACGTAAAAGAGGTAGGTTTTTATGTAGAATTCACATCACCAATAATAACTCATATGTATGAAGCAATAATTGGAAGTTAGGGGGGGGGGGGGTCTCACCGTCCTGGTCGTAGTCCACGTCCTTGGACAGCGCCAGCAGCGCGCCGCAGCGCTGCAGCGCGTGCTGCATGTAGTCGGAGACGGCCTTGTGGTTGTCCAGCACCTCCTCCTCCACGCGCTGCATCTCGTCGATCGCCTCGTGGAAGGTGTACATCTCCGCCGACATGTCGCCCTCCTGCGAGCGACAGTTGCGTATTTACGACAGGCAGCTACGAGAGAGCGCTCAACAGAGGGGAGGGGGGAGGGGGGGAGATACGCACGTTGAGCGAGCGCAGGTGCGCCAGGTCGTCGTGCGCGGGCTGCATCTCCACGTCGGCGAGCGGGGACTCGGCGCGCCCGCGGGAGCCCTCCGACGCGCCCAGCTCCTTCACGCGGTCGGCGTAGCGCAGCGTGTTGAGCGAGTGTTCGCACGAGGACATGGCGGGCGAGATCATGGCGATCATGCAGGTGCGGCTCTTGTCGCCGATGAAGCTGTCGCGCAGCACCTGCGTCAGCTTGGACACGCGGAAGGGCAGGTGGTTGTTGCCCTTCATGCCCAGCGCTCGGATGCACTCCTTCAGGGCCAGCAGCGACTTGTTGATCTCGGCGCTCTCCATGCCTGCGGTTCGCGAGTGCAAGTGCGTTAGCGTTAGTGGTGCTCGCGCCAGAACGAGACAGACGACGGGCAGGGAGGGGGAGGGGGAGGGGAGACTCACGCGTCTGCCGATTGGCCGAGGAGGTGTCCGCGCCGCGCTCGTTGCCCGCCAGGTCGATGAGCGAGAACTTCCCGTGCACGCGGTGCATTCCGGGCGAGCGCACCACGATCTGGAACACGGCGTGCGAGCGGGACGAGTTCGAGTTCGCCGACGTCTGCCACAAACAAACAAACACTAATTACGGTGGAGAACAGACAAAAAGGATAATGACATTTTAGGCTCTGGCCTTGATGCACAATAAAAATAAATATTTAATTTAAAAAAACGTATAAACATTCGAACATAGCTAAATTCGAGCCCGCACCTCTTAGAAACTATTCATACGTTTTATATCCAGCTACATTGAAATTCTTATATGCTTGTTACAACTTCTTATATCTAGAAATATGTTCTTGAAAAAGAGAGAAGTTAAAGAAAGTTAACGTACAATAGGTGGTCTTATCGCTAAAGTAGAGATTTCTTATTGGCAACCTTAAAGCTTATGAAAAAGCAAATTAAGAATTGAATAGAGTTAAAATAATGAAATTTTCTTAGATATTGTACGGAAAAAGATCTTTGTAACATTGAGTAAAAGTTTATTTATATATAACCTGTCCCGAGGTACGCGCGGCGTTCCCGTGCTGTATGAGCTTGAGCACCTCGTCCACGTTGTCCACCACCTTCTCCGTGAGCCCCACGATCTGCACCTGCTGCTTGCCGTCCTCCAGCACGCGCAGCTTGGCCTTGTCCGCCAGCAGGTCGAACACCTGTTCAGGTCAAACAAACTACTTGTTATTCATCGACCTCGGCTTGCGTCGTTGAACGGGCGGGGGTTAATTACTCTAACTTTGTTTCCGTTCTCCGCCCGAATTCGAGACATTGCGTGTTGAGCTTTCGCTTCGTCTGAACGGACAAATGAAAACAATCTGTATGCAACCATTCTTCCAGCGGGGAATCGAACCATTCCACCGTCCCGCGAGAAATGAAATGCCATTCTAAAGCTATAAAGCAGCAAGTACCTTCCCAGAGTATATTTCAAAGAAGGAGGCGGACACGATGAGGTTGAGCGGCTTGTACTTGGGCGACTTGAGGAAGGCGAACACGTCGCGCGCCGCCATCGCGTAGATGCCCTTCTTGCAGTCTTGCATTTTGCCCTTGGGAATACAAAACATTATATTTTTACATATGTGTAAATTGTCATCTAGTTTTGAGCCTCGTAAAACCTCTGATAGAAGATGTCTGACGGACAGTGAAGAGTCTCTCAAATACAATCTATTTTAAGGATATAGGAATGAAGAGTACCTGGAAATCGCCCCCCATGGTGTGCGTCTTCCCGGAGCCCGTCTGTCCGTACGCGAAGCACGTGGCCATCCCGCCCTCGAAGATGGTCTGCACCAGCGGCTTGGCCGTGTACCTGCACGTATTAGCTCATACAAAGAGAACTGCATGCCATCTATTATAATAAGCAAAACCATAATATCTGCAGCAATTCAACTAAACCAAAAATAAAATACTAATCTTACTTATAAACAACTTCATTAGTGCAGGAATCGTCGAAGGCGTAGTCGAATCGGAATTTTTGATTTTCGAGGTATTTCGTGAGATCCACTTTGTTTTTGGGCTCGTGGACTATCATTTGGTCTTTTGTTGGAACACTGATTACGTCCACCTGAAAATTAAAAAAAAAGAAGTTCTAATTATGTGCAAAATTATTTAAGCCTTTTTTTTTCATTTTTCCACTTTTTCTACAACCAAAAACCTAATGCCAGAATCCGAAACTTTATGTCTTGAGTGAACAGGAAGCGGAACTCAACGCCAACATTTGTCTTGTATTCACAGAAGATTTTAAAATTTGGTTTTCTTAAAGTTTATGTAATGGGGAAAAACTCAAATATTAAATGAAAAGCTAAATATTACCCTAATATATATATAAATAAACTCATGTGCTCATTAACAAACAATTTGGCATAAGCTAACATACACGGTTGTCAACGTAAAAAAAGAACATACTTCTTTCTTGGTAACCTCCTTTTTGTTGAGCGGCCGCTTCCTCACGCAGACGGTGATCTGATGGTCCTCGACCGGCTCGTTGCCGATGAGGGGCCTGAACTCGATGCTGTTCTGGTACTCCCTTATCATTGCGAGGAACTCCCAGTTTGGATTGCCCGGGTCCATGTTCATGAGGGCTTCCTGCGAAGTAGAAACAGCCGGTTCGTACGTTTCTTGGCTAATACATTATATTTAGTAATATTTTATTTTCGACATTACTTAGAACTAAACTTATATTGCTACATAGATTGTTATTGTTTTTCTCTTATTGCTTTGTTTCGAAATATGTTAAATAAAATTAAATGGAGTTGTACTGAAATATAGATTTATTTAACCATATTGCACTATAATAAAAATATCAGACGTATACATCTCTTACTTTTTGAAATACAATGTGGTTGTAATCTAATTTTGATGACATAAAAGAACTCACCTTCTCCTCCTTCAGCTCGGCCTGCCGCTGCCTCCGCTTCTCCCTGTTCTCCTTGAGCCGCTCCACCTCCTTGACGACGTTGGAGCGCCGCACCGCGCCCGACGCCACCGCGTGCGGCACCGACACCGCGCTGGAGACCGCCGCCGGCCGCGCTGACGTCACCGGTGGGTTGAACTGGAAACGTATTCGTTGCAATGTATGACCGCTAATCAGTGACCATGCGTTCTACTTTCAGCTACGTCGAAATTCGTATACGCTTATTACAACTTATATTTTTTGTTATTCGATATGCGATATAATTTTAATATTCGATAATACGTTTCAGAAAATTCGACGCCTTTACCATTGCGTCATTTAAAATTTGTAAAAATCGCGAAAGCCAATTTAATTGTTTCAGTTAGATATCGCAATGTTGAGTACATTCTACGTTTTTTGATAATTTGATTTTGAAAGAATTTTTATATTACATATAATTTTACAAATTGTATTTTTTTTTATAATATCATAAGCAAAATGAAATGGGATAGGGATAGTAACCTCTTTAATATTATGCATCCGTCGATGCGCTTGCATGGGCTGCATGCTAGGCACTACTGAGGCCGCACTGGGCGTGCTGCTCGTCCGGGATCGACCACCGGAAGTGGGCGGCTAGGAAAGGAAGGGATTGTGGGAAACAGTGATATATGGGAATTTGCGTTATGTAACTACTATAAATAAAATGCTGATATTATAAAAGCGTAAAAATAAAGCTGTCGATACCTACCTAGGGATATACATTCCCAACTAAAAAAAGAGAAACTAGAAATCGAAACAACAATTGTGACGTATCATTCTAAATTGAATTTTTCTAAAGAATGCTTAATTTTGTAACATTAATTATATTTATAATATTCAAAGCACCCAAACGGTTGTCCGGAACGTATCTTAAAACTGTTAAATGAAACTACTTTAACCGGATTAGCTATTTAGTAGTCCGCCGTCTACCTGTGACCACAAGGACTTGTGTAAAGTGGTCAAAACGTAGGGTGTCCAAAGCAGCTCCAACCCTTTTCCGCATAGCAGGGTGGTCTTAGAGAAAACCTAGTGTCAAGGCGCTCATTTCGCCACTTTGCACCCGAATTCAAGAAGTTGCGTGTCGAGTGGCGGAACTCAACGCTGAGCTTGAGTGGGGATCGAACCCACAACCAATCGCTTTTAAAGTCAAACGAAGTCCCACTGCACCACGATGGCCTTGTAGGGTTTTATGATATCATTTAAAAAAATGTGTAAAAATCGCGACAACCATTATCTCTTCTTATTATATCACAAACCTCATCTACAAGCTACTTCTATTCTACATCCTTCTATTCTACATCCTTCTATACTATTCACACCTGTTGTGTAATCCTAGAGTTTGGCGCAGGCTGTGTTTGCGGCGGCGGTACATTCTCGGCGCCTCGCCGGCCCGTCGTGTCACCGCCGTGGCCGTTCGTGTATGCGGCTCCACCTGCGTTGGAAACCCGCATTTGATTGTTGCGGGTGACGCGGGATGGTGCCGCAGCTGGAATTGCAATAATATGTCCAATTAAAATATATAATATTTAAAATATTTTAATGTAATAAGGAGAAAAAAATTAAAAATGGCACTAATTAAAAAAAAATCAGGCTGACTGTGTTAGAATATAACAACGATATATAGATAAAAGCGAGATTATTTCCTTCAATTAAGAACAACAATTATGAAAATGCTGAAACATCACTTTACATAAATTACAATCGTAATTAAAATAAACATAATAAATACATGTACTACTCACTTTTGCTTACAAATAAATAGCTCAAAACAAAAATAACAAAATAGATTAAAAACAATATTAAAAACCTATCATTAATAACAAATGAGCGTTGATAAATCACCGTCTCAAACAAAACGTGCGCTCTAAGAATCGCCAATTGACCATATATCGTAAACATTATTGTATAGAAATCAACGGCCGAAATGCTTGAAATGCCGAAACCAAACCAAATGAACCGTGCACAAGCAATAAACATATCGTGCGATAACATCCAACGTCTTACATGACTTTGGCTTTTCATCCTCCGCCGTCTGTTCGGGGATGGGAGACTTCTCGAACGCCTCAGTGGGTTCCGAGACGTCTGCCGAGTCGGCCACTCGTCGTCTGCATCGCAACCACGAGCAACACATTTTTTTTTTTTTTGGCAATATCAGTCTCTTATATTATATATCGGACGAGAAAATTATCCTTGACAATTCATTAAGTTCCCATTTTTTTTGTTATTGTACATATTCTTCTGTTTCGGCTAGATTTTAATCAATTGACATGTGTACTTTACTTGACGGACACTTCGAAATGGCGGTTGTGCGTTGGCGCAAGGCAATCCTGCGCCTGCGCCGACCGCCATATTAGGATCTCTTTCCGTACTCAAGGCAATGAACCGTGACGCACGCGCACCTCGGCCGCGCGCTAAACTGCATATATAGATTAAACCCAAAACGAGACATACGGCGACCTTGGTAAACAATAAAACTACTTTTGGAAATAGTTTAAGAACTCGTAGCCAGTAAGACCAGGTGTCCGAAAAAAAAATTAACTGCCTTCAATTGTTCTGGTCCTGTACTCTATAAATAGCCGCTGAAGTCAATGTCGCACTGAAAAAAACACAGGGTACCCTAATATAGAACAATATGCACCATTCACGGTAGACACTTTAAAAAGAAGTTTCGAAAGGGCCAAGACGTAAAAGAAAAACAAAGCGCACGACACAATACCAGACACACAACTGATGTCACCGGTTGCTGAACAATTTGTATCAATTGTACGAGTTAATTCATCAACTGTACCATTAATAGTATAGTACCCACCCACTGAAATTGGATAATAATGACTAGCCACCTAGCAACGTAAGTCCAGTCGGCTTTCGAAGCGCAGCGAAAAATGTAACGCTGACGTCAGATAAGCATCGATCGATAGGCTTTTATGATTAATGTAGCAAAGTTCTTTTACTGAAAATAGACTCCATATATATATATATATATATATATATATCAACGTACAACCAGTATTTTTGTATTAAAAACTGTGTTGTGTTATTTAGAAACTGTTTTTTTTTCTTTCAATAATTAGGTATACCATTCATAATATTTAATTGAATAAAAAGTTGCAGTCCGTTAGTTGAGTTACTGTAACTATAAGCCGTTTCAAAAAAAATACCGTAATTTCGTATATAAAGTATATAACATGCTTTGGTTTCTATACTGCTGTTGTATTCTCTATTTTGCACTGAGCAATCAATAACACAATTTCTCATACTGTTCGTGGCAGTGTGATTTGAAATCCGAATCGAGTATAAGTTCATATTCAAAGTTGTCCATTGCCCCGGTGATGTTAGACAATATAAAATTTCAGTTTAACACAAAAACACAATGGTCATTTAAGTTATATACAAAAGCATGTAACGACTTACTTAAAAAATAATGACTTCAAATTATTAGTCTGACTGACTATATATTTTCCGGTTTCAGCTTCAAGCTTTTACCCACATACATAGAGCAGCAGGGTGGTCAAAGGTACCTACTTTAGAATTCGAGTTCGAATTTCGAATTCGAGTTCGAATTTCGAATTTCGAATTCGAGCGGGGAAATGGAAATACTTAAATTATAACCATTCAAGATGGCCTCTATCTACATACATAGACGGTATCTACATAAAGTCGAATTTTATGATATAACTGATACTTACTGTAAATTACAGAGGTATATACCTTGGCAAAGAACGTATTATAATATTTTCATATCTTAATGAATTTTCCTGGTCGTACGGACTTTTAATGTCGCAACTATGCATTATGCATATGCTACTTGATTCCAAAGAGCATTCAAATAATGTGCATAATTCAACTCGTCGATTCTATTACGGTTTTAATTTGTAACTTTCTCCCGTTTTCACTTTTCATACAAACTCATACAAAAAATTATAAGTGTTCAATTCGAATATATTATATATCTTTATATACCATACATAGTTTGCGGATATAAATTTATTAAGCCACAAGCTTGACGAAATTAATAACAAATTTTTTAAACGTTTTTCTAAAAAATGTTTTTAATCTTAAGTGTGTAAATACACTTGAAAAAAAACTGAATATTGTGTTTATCAAACATAAAATATATATTTACACCATTATGTTTCATACATAAAGTATGAACCTTTATTTTATGAAATGTATTGAGTTTTTTCTTAGCTCGTTTCCAACATAAGTAAAAAATACGAGTAGATATACAAAGCTTGAAATCTTCAAAAAAAAAAATTTTAAAAAAAGAAAAAAACCAACATTACAACAAACAAAGACTATATAAATCCTCGCCGTAGTAAATCCAACAGAAACACGATACGAGTAAATTGAGATACGCTCCAAAGGCGTTCAACTAGTCAACGGCGGGCAATATCGCGCGCGAAACCTGCCCGCTTTCGCGCGCTATATTATATTGCCCGACGTTGATGATCAAGGGACGTCGGCCTATTTATGCACTTCTATTGTAATTTATCAGCCTTACGGACTTATCGGCGGGGAAACTCGTACTAGTCCATTTTCAAATGAATTTTCTTCATAGTTATATAATTAGTTTACGTTTATGTTTTTAGATGATATAGTATTTAGTATTATATCATACTTACATCAAATACTGCTAGTACAATATGAATTATGCATATCATATACATTACAAACTTATCTATACATTGAAAAAGACATATTTGGAATACGTATAAAAATTTGAACGCAGCGGGATTTCAACTCGCGCCTCTTGAAAACCGTTCAAGCGCTCTGACCGCTATAAGCCATGCGTTCTACATCCAGCTACGTTGAGATTCTTATACGCTTATTACAACTTATATTTGTTGTTAGCATCTCTGGAGAGAGATTTTCACAAATTTCTGCTACCCAAAGATTATTCTACGAACAATCGTCTAGCAAGAAGAAGAAGAAGAAGAAGAAGAAGAAGAAGAAGCTTAGTGTGGGAATATAACACTTTAAAAAATGTTAACAAAATTATCTATACATTTTCAAATAAAAAACGGATTAAATAAAGCAAATATGGCCATAATATATTTAATTGTTAAAGTAATCTTATGTAATTAGATACGCTGCTTAATCAAAATTAGCAAAGGTCTAATTAATTATAGCAACCGTGAATCTAAAGTAGAATTTCACTTGACCCTAAGGCGTGACCGTCTCCGTGACGAACGGACGCCGAGACCACAAAAACAAAAAATCTTTGGTTCTGATGATCTCACGATCTCTTCAAGCTTTTATGAATAAGTTAATTGATTCTTGTCCGAAATTATGCCTGTTAATTAATTATTTAAACGTAAAATTTCAAATAACAAAATATGGGTTTTCATTTTGAAATTAAACTAAATAGTACTGATATATGTAACATTTATATTATTATTCTTATACCTACTAAGAAATAAAACGCTGCCGTCTAATCCGACATCAAATTCCGCTATCGTCAACCATTTCATAAGCCTATATTTTATATATATATATAATACTTCGACAATAGATAATATATAGAAAGAACGAGCTCGTTTTAATTGCATGTATAACAAACACCTATTATATCATAAAACTACAGTTTTAATTTGGTTTTCTCCATAAACTATATATCTAAACTTCAATATAGACCATCCATTGAACCACTCTGCAACTCTAGCTGCCCTGTCTTAAATCTACCTACTATATTAAATCTTTAGAGTGCTATCGACTTTAATTCCGTTAAAATGAACAGAATTAAGGCATAGTAATATAGCGGTAAGAATTCAATTCCTACGCGATGCGTTTTGAATCACACAATACGGTACGTTTTACCCGTTAATAAATAAAAACTCGACGATTGTATGCGCAATTTCATTGCAAGTGGGTAGATTGCCATAAACTATATTTAAATACACACAATTAGATGAAAAAGATATAAAAAAAATGTCTATTGTAAAGTATCTAAAATGTACTTTCGAATACAAAAAATGTACGCGATTTTTATCCGGTTAAAACGTTTAAACAGCCAGTACCTAAAGAAATGAAAATATAATATATCAACAACTATCAAATTATATCCCATAACAACTCTAAATACACTATAATAATAAAAAAATCACAATTTCGTATATAGCCTTGCTATATACACAATATGCACCAACCAAACGAAGAAAGTCGGGAAAAACAAGACACATTATGCACTTAAAACACATTCAAATCACAAACACTCCCTAACACTTACGGCGGGAATTCGTCCTGATTTGCCCAGATGATTTCTGATATAGGGAAGGCATTATGATTAAAACGATATCGTCAAAAGTCAGGATTATATATATAGTAGATAGAAGTGATGGGTACACTTCCGATAGGTGTAAAGCGTTCGTATCGGGCGGCTGTGTGGTACGCGGCCTGCCGCGCACTGTCCGTAGCGCCCCCATTCTCTAAACTTATACCTGCTGACCGCCCCCCGTACGCCCTATATTATTCTACCCTGAATAACTATTATAATTCAATAACGGTGGTTAAATGACCGACGTCCATTTATAAGACACGTTTAAATACAAAATATAATATTGTAAAAACAAAATAGATATATCGATTTGATTTATGAATTAAAATAACAACAGTTAAAATGTTATAAAACTTTGGATGAATGATGCTTTCGAAAAAATTTGGATCATTAATTAATGATGAAAGTTGAAAATCATATAAGAGTAATGATAATGCAGAAAACAAAACAATTATTTTTAAACGTCTTAAATAAACAAAAGAACGTTGAGTAGTCAATATATATTTGACTGCAACCGATGGTCTTAGATTCAAATCTAATTGATTTTTTCACGCTTCACGTTTTTTTTCGCATAGCAGAGTAGACAGAGAGAACCTAGTGCCAAGACACTCCGTTCTCCACTTTTAGCGTGAATCCAATACATCAACGCCACGTATGTTAAATATAATTAAGGTAAAGTAAGAGCGGAGAAATTAAAATAATTTAAACATACCTCTTAGTGAGAATCGAACCCACAACCATCGCGTAAATAGGCGCATGTTGTCACACTGCACCGCGACGACCTAATTGAATATTTATTTGCACTTGAATCATGTAAAGAACAAAGTGCTACCTTAATAAGTACCTACTACCTGTCTAAAGAACAAACCAACCATCGAATATGTGTGTCATATGTGAATAAAATTAATTAGAAACAAAATACAAATAAAAACAAAATCAAAATATAAACATATAGCTTTATGTTTATATTTTGATTAATCTATTATTAAATATCGTTATTATAGTTTCGCTTGAGGTCAGTGCACCCAATATAAAAGCAGCAAAGGTGGGTTGGAGAACACTAAATTTATTATGAAGCCTGTATAATTGTGGGAAGCATGCCATCAGTTCTATCTTCCGTTCTACGGCATATTACTTTTTACATATACATAAATAAACAATTATTCAAAGCTACAACACTCTGATCGATCACTCTTTACTGCATTTGCTAAACGAGGATATTTCAAAATGGTAATGCTCTTAGTCTAGCCATAAATACTCTGTTATAATTAAAAATAAATAAAATGTTACATTTGAATTTGGAATCTGTTATTCTTATAAACGATTGTTCATTTTGTTTTCTTATTTTTGCGCCAATATATTGTAAATATATATTAAATGATATTAAAATGGAGTGAGTGAGTAATACATACACACATATGAAAACATAACAAGACTGTTCTACGACGACACCCAAATTGAGTGAGACGTTGAAGGAGGTTGCCTTATACCGTTATTTTTATCGTATGAAACCGCGGTACTCTCTGTCAATAAGACTCGTAATTGCATTAGTCTTACTTACTTAAGCTATGAGCTCAGGTTTCGCTTTTGGTTTAAATGTGGACTTTTCCTTATAAAAAATGGTACAGAAATTATTTCTCACATTTTCTATGCTACAGATACGAGATCTAAGGCCCATATATAGATAATTTAAAATATATTATTATAACAAATATTCAGTGCGAACATTTGTATACTTTGAAAACTATAAGCAAATAACTGTCACTGCCCACATCCCATTATCCATATATTTAATTGCCATACAAAAATGTATGTGAAACACATGATATTGCGTGTATTATTTATTTTAATAATTATATCTGAGACTATGATAATGATTATATACACTACTTCTTAATATAAACTTTAAATGTGCATAAATTTAATCTTCTCTGTTTTCGAATCGAATTGATTTTGACGAAATAAGAGGCCATCGTGGCGCAGTGAGACAGGCGTCTGAATATATACTATATATAGTGATTGGTTGTGGGTTCGTTTAAAGAAAGATTTAATAAATACATATTTAGGAAACGTATAAAAATTTGAACGCAGCGGGATTTGAACCCGCGCCTCTTGAAAACCGTTCAAGTTCAAAGAGGCGCAGGTTCAAATCCCGCTGCGTTAAAATTTTATACGTTTCCTAAAAAAGATTTAATAATTTACATTTCTCCGCTCTGGTGCACAAGACAAAGGCGCGGCCTTGAGCTCCTCCACCTATCACGCAAGGTCTCGAATTCAGGTAGAAAGTGGTGAACGGAGTACTATGACACTAGGTTATCTACCTATGCTGCTATGCAGGAAAAACCGTGAAGCTGCAAACAAGTCTTAAGTTCTAAATATTCAACAAAAAAAAAATATTGCTAAGATTGCTCCTTTCTCCATCTATACTTACCACTTAGCCTAAAATTGTTGTGCATATATTAGCGGCCTTCAAGGCGGCACAATGTCAAGATATTATAATACGCGACCCTGACCCTAGGCCAGGATGTAAGTAGCGGACGCTAAAGAGTGCAAAAACGAGGCAGCCGGCTTTCAACATTTCTACACGACACTTGTGAGATAATGACCGGAAATAAGTTCAATTTGCGCGTTAACAAGTATAGCTAGTCTAGTTTGACTAGAATCATGTTTGTTTTCATTTCACGTTAAGCAAAGTGGGATTGGGATTTGGGTTAAAGATCCAAATTAAAAATATTCCTTATTGAAAAAGGCTATATAATATACAAGATTCGAAACTTTATTTAAATTAACATAAAAAGTCTTTCCGAAAGCTACCACCGGCTCGGAAGGCAGTACTGCAGAGAAGAGCCCGAGATGAACTCGACAGTTGTTATTATGGATATACTGTTATATTTGTCAGCCATATTTATATAACACATGCAGTTTAATGAATAAATTGTTAGAAATATACAATTTGTCTAATTGGTACCGTGTTACAAATAGTTACAAAGTCAATAGGTGCTGACAGCTCGTATCGTCTGTTTAGTTTATACATACTACTGCATGTGGGCTCATCCGAGGGGGCGAATTCGAATTGGGGATAGAATAAACAAGGGTTGGTACAACAGAAGTTAAGCTATTTTTCTTTCATTTTATTTAGCCGCTCTGGTGAGTGGAGTTTGATTCCGCCATATACGTTGCAATGTTTGTAATCTTAGCAGGGAGTGTCATCGCATGTAACATGCATGCAAAACATGAAGTTATTCTTTTTTTTTTTTTTACATTTTTTAAAATCGAATAACACTTAGGAAATTGTAAAAGACATATTTAGAAAACGTATAAAAATTTGAACGCAGCGGGATTTGAACCTGCGGGTCTTGAAAACCTTTCAACCGCTCTGACCGCTAAGCCATGCGTTCAAAGCATGCGTTTTGTCAATGAAGTTACTCTGTTATGGGTGATAAAGCGAGAAGTTATTATATTAGTTTAATAACTATTTATCCTGAGGATCTATTATATATTTTAAATGGAAATGCAATTCTAGTATGTCATATATCATGTGAATCTTTCATGAGGTGATTAACTAACATATGTCTGAACGATTAAAATATAGAAAGGTTGATTAGATCTAAGAAATAAACGCATCTGTCAAAACTTGTATAATGTAAGCTTGCCTTTATTTACTTTATTTTATTTATTTTGCAGCTTCACGCTTTCTCTCGCATAGCAGGGTAATCAGAGAGAACCTAGTATCAAGACATTCCGTTTTCGACTTTGAGTGGCGGAACTCCACACCGCGCTCTCGCTTTACTCCAGAGCGAAGTGAATTATTATTCTACCGAGTGGCAATCGAATCGACAATTAATCGCGTGTACAATCAGACGCTGTCTCATCGCGGAACGATTGCCTCATCAGATGTCTTATCATTTATTTGAATTATTTATACAAAAGTACTGTAAATAAAGAAAAAATAATTAAGAAAATGAACGTCTATTTTTCCATAAAATTTATTTTACTTTCGAAAGGAAACTGTTTAAGGTAGGGTCTACCTGTGACCACGGACTACTGAAAAGTGTCCGAAACGTCGGGTGTCTTAAATGTATTTTCGGATACCATTAATATACGCGATTAATCCGGTTATCACGAAAATCAATGATCTTATATATTTTAGTTGTGCCTTGAAGTATAAATTGGAATTGCTTACAATAAAAATACGATTATTTTATCCCATTTGGAGTAAAAAAGCATGCATGTGGTTTACATTTTAAGAGTGACACTCATATATATATATATACATATAAATAAATTTCGTAAAATTAATAATTTAAAATTGAAAAATAACTTATTAATTAATTTAACTTCTATAAATAAACATTTCTATTCGTGTTTAAACATATTTATCATAGTAAGGGCTATAAAATGCCTATTGTAATTATATTTTGGCAACGGTTGTTTGTAACAGTTGCGCTGCTGACATCTTGTTGCTTCTGTAGTTTCGTGATCTACTTAAGATATTAATACCATATTGTGTAATTAAAGTACTTGTAATACTTTAATAGCTAAAGTGAATAAATAAAGAGATGCCTTTGTGGCGCAGTGGGACCGCGTCTGACTGCGAATGCGATTTGTCGTGGGTTCAATTCCCATTCGGTGAAATTAATTATTACGGTATTTAAATTATTTTCATTCCTTCGCTCTGGTAAAAAAATGCGCGGCGTTTAGCCCTGCCACTCAAAGTCAAAAACGGAATGTATTGATACAAAGTGCTCTCTGACTACCCTGCTAGGCGAGACAAAAGCGTGAAGCTGACGGAAAACAAAAAGGATGATAATACAATACATTTTATGAGAGTTCATAACCTCTTTATTTACCAGACGAGTTCAATAAATAACGAATTGACTAATATTGTAACGTGTATCGTCATAAGAGTTTCCGTTGTTACGAATTCATTGAAATTCCATATATATTTTGTGTAAAAATCTTTGAAAAGGCAAGTTTAATAAAAATTGTAATAAATCTTATAAAATAAAATAACTTTATATTGAGATTATCTCTCTGCGTATATACTTTAGTTTACTACATAATAATATAAAGCTTAGAGAAACCTAGACTCAAAGAGTCCGCATGAAGACGAGACATTGCGCGTTGAATGGCGAACCTTAAAGCCGCGCTTTGTAGCGCTTAGCTAAGACGTTAAAATAATATATAATAATTATTTTAAATTTTTTCATAAAAATTTATTTCTGACATTAGATACAATGAATAAATGTATGTATGTATGTATATTCGCGATCACGTTTTGAGCAAACAATCGCGACACCTAGCCAAGGTTTGATTAGCGTCACGTGTGACACCGTTGGTGTACGTTGCCCTCTCGATTTGTATTTAGGTACTATACATGAAAATAACTTGTTCATTGATTTTTATTAATCGCTTAGATTCGATTAGATTTAATAGCTGCTTGGTGTTTTACAACAATACATATTGTCTACATTATGAGTTATTACAATATATATTATAATATAATAGACAAGCTGCGCCCGCGACGTTACTCCGTTACTCCTTATTACATCGGCTAACTGCCAGTGAAAGTCCCGTCAAAATCCGTCCAGCCGTTCCGAAAAATAGCCGGAACTACTAGACAGCCAGACACACAAAATGTAAAAAAATGTTATTTTTGTATATACATACATATGCATTTAGTAAAAAGCGTTTATTTACTAATTTTACATACAGACACCAGTTTATTTGCATAGATGACCTAAACACAAGACATACCCGTATAAGAAGTAAATAAATATAGGAAATATTAATATTAACATCGATTTATATTCAAGTATTTATACTATAATCGCTAATTCATAAGAGTTCAAGTTATAAGAGTATGACAGTAACGTTCACACATTTCATGTTTATCTAAGAAATGACACGAACCATTGACCTCCGGCAATTGATCATTCAATCTTTACCGACTGACATGACTTTTCTGAAGCTTAACGAAGAATACACTATTGTATTGTGTATGTCTTTATATATATATATATATATATATATATATATATATATATATATATATAAATATCTATTATTCGTATATACGAAAACTACGAGTACGAAGACGTAGATGGAATGCGAATAAATGAAATAATAATTATTACTAGTAAAATATGTTAACCGTTTCATTTGAATACATATTTAACAACTCGTTTGACATACACGTTGTTCAAGACACATGAGTATTTTATGCGTCAATAGGCCACTACTAGTATTTACAAACTACTGAGGCCACCCACCACTGAGGACATTCCGAAATTACCGATAACATCCCCGGCATAGAAAATTCAAGAAGCCCCCGGACTTTAAGTAACAAGATCAGAGGTGGAAAAGAAGAAAACAATACACTACTATATATACATACATACATTAAAAAGTAATAACTCACACTGTCAAATGCAACTTCTGAAAAATATGCAGTCAATATTTTGAAGAAAAAAATGAATAAATTATTAATTAATTTGTATCTGTACTCGTACATGGACAACCGTCATATTTAGAAAACGTACAAACAATTTGAACGAAGTGGGATTTGAACCCGCGCCTCTTGAAAACCTTTCAACAGGCGCGGATTCAAATCCCGCTGCGTTTCAATTTCCATACGTTTTCTAAATATGTATTTTTCAATTTCCTTAGTGTGGGAATAACACTTTAAAGAAATGTTAAAAAAATATGGACAACCGACTACTGGACTGCACTATAGATTTATTAGCTTTATTGCTGACAGAGAAATATACCTGACGTGTGTTGTACACGGTATGAATTTACGTGTGACATCAAATAAATCGATTAAGTTTAACCTATTTTGTTTTTACAAATCAATATTCGTTGGTATAATTCAATTTAAATATTTTTACTTAGTTGCGGATACAACTACCAAAAGGCTTTTAATAAAAACGTACAATCTTTCCACAGTTACAACATACAAACAAAAAATTTAACACAATATGCAATAAATATCTAGATGGTCGCACCGATAACCGACCACGAAAAGATGCCTTTACAGATAACATAAATATTTCATTAATTTATAAAAAAAAAAAAACAATTAGTTTTAAATAAAAAAAAAATCATTTCACAATTACTCCCGCATAGCCGGATAGTTAGATATACAAATAGAGCAAAGAGAATTTTGTTCTCCATTTGCCGTCCGAAATCGATACAATGCATAATGACTTGCGAAACTCAACGCCGCTTTTTGTTTTGAATGGTTACAATATTCAGCTATACCTATAAGTTAAAACGGGCCAAAAGCTAAATTATTTTATAGAGAGAATACTAAAAAATCAATGCGAAAATTAAAGGTAAAATGTAAAAAAAAAAAATACACACTATTTGAAACCAAAAAGTAGGACAATCAAATGAAACCTCTGACAAAGAAAGTACATATAATAGAAGCACGTCATACAACCAAAAATAAACCAAAGAAGAACAAAGCACCTCATAATGTAAGATCGTCGTCTGAGATAAGTTTCGGACCGTTAACGTGTTCGTCGAGTACAGTGGTTATGAATCACGCATCGAAAAACATGTCCATACATGTTAATAAAACAGTATTGACGTTTTATACTTAATTTATATGATAAGAAGAAGGCACAGTAAAGTTTTATAAATATGTATGACAAATTAAAATTACTAGTTTAGGTGTAAAATAAGCGTTGCTTAGCAACGCATATATAACAATATGACAAATAAACTTTATTGATTTAATGCATGCATTAGCATTACTAAAAATTAAATTGGACTCCGCATTAACTTTTTTCACACAATTTTCTTAAAATCTAAATGTAATCTATTTTTTTTTTAAATCTAAATGTAATCTATTTTTTTTTTAAATCTAAATGTAATCGATTTTCTTTTTAGTGTTAGTACTAAAATATCGAAATGTTAATCGAAATGTTACTCGGGTCTCTATTGACGGGTCTAAGGTTCATATTAATGAACCCAAGCGATGGTTTGTAAACCTAACGTGATAAACCTAACCTAAAACCTAAATTGAGAGCTAAACATAGAAAATATTTTTTCTAGTTAAAAGAAGCCTGCACTAGCTTGTTATCTTATTAATTACCACAGAGTAAGCAATGATACATATATAAACATATTAGTGCCAACATTAGCTTCTCAACATTTCTCTGACAGAATAACTAATTTGTACGCGTGCACATTTACAAGCAAATCGCACTCGGAATCGAAAGTGGGTCAAATTAGATTCTCCTGATAAAAAAAGTAAATGCACTCTATGTGTAAAACGGGCGTTTAAAAAGAAAATGTACTTCATACTACAATAATAAAGGCTATATAGCTGTGGGTAAATAAAAGGCTTTTAATATAGTTATTAAAACGTCATTACGACCTATTCGTGATTGACATATCATTTAAGATCAAAGACAAGAAAGATTCACTGCTGTGGTGAATCACGAACAAACACTATTAGATTTCTTGTAAAAGATATATTTAGAAAACGTCTAAAAATTTAAACGCATCGGGATTTGGACCCGCGCCTCTTGAAAACCGTTCAAGAATATGTCTAAATATGTCTTTTTCAATTTCCTTAGTGTGGGAATAACACTTTAAAAAATGTTAAAAAAATATATAGATTTCTTGTAATTTCCCTGTCAACGCGATATATAAATAGAACATCCTATATACTGACGAACCATATCTTCAGTCATTCCTATATAATAACATATACGTTTTGCATAAAAAATATATATTATTATGAATACTTCAGCATTTTCACAATTTTTTGTTACTTACATATTTAGAAAACGTATAAAAAATTTGAACACGCGCCTGTTGAAAAACCGCGGGTTCAAATCTCGCTGCGTTCAAATTTTTATACGTTTTCTAAATATGTATTTTTTAATTTCCTAAGTGTGCGAATACCACCTTAAAAAAGAAAGATGTTGAAAAAAAATTTTTGTTATTTCTTACCTTTAGTTGCTACCGGGATCGACTGCCGTGTCATGTCCTAAAACAGAAAATATATATTACAATTATAATATAACAAGAACCGTACAATCTAATACCATCGAAAAAATTAACTTCAAGCCAAAATAGACAAAATAATAAATAAAAAGATTAGAATCTATTTACAAAAGTATAAAAAAGTAGCCATGACCATAATATGTACTTATAGACAAAAAGAAAATCCTAGTGGAGCAAAATAAAAAGATACAAAATAAATAAATAAAAACTATATATTTATGAATACCCGCATGGTACCTATATATATTATATACCTATAAAAATTGGAAAGCATATCGTCGCATGCGGGTCGCTGTAGGCCTAAATATATCGAATTTAAGCTATTAATGATAAATTTAAAGGAAATAAAAAAAACCGAAAACGCTTCAATTTTTTAAGCACTTGCATGAGCTACAAGAAACTTAGTTCGTTCATTAAAACATGATTATGTTTTAATGAACGATTATGACGAAATAATACAATTTAATAGAAAAATATACCTATTACTTACACTCTTCGTAGCTTAGTGTGAAATCGAAACACTAGGATAGGATATTATCAGTATAGTTATCAAATCAAAAAATAAAATTTAATGAATAAATTCAATGCAAATCACATTTATTGACATATTATTTTATCTGCTTGACAGACAGACTTGCTACTGTGTCCAAATAAACGAAAGCAACTCCAGTAATTTACGATCATGGTGGCAGTTATCGTGAAACGAAAGCAACTCGCAGCCATGGGAAAGCAAAAAGTTGTCATTATTCAAGTTTTACGGCAAAAAACAAACAGTAATACCCTGCAATTATGTGTCCTAAATGCTTAATCGTCTTATTAACATTTAACCCCTTGCCGGTATAAGTGTGACGGTCTGTGGGTTCGAATTCCACTCGAGAAACTTTGCGTCTCCATAAGTATACATAAGGGTCTATGTACTTCGCAAAATGAAGAGGGCTTGAAAATAAAATTAGTAACATACGATTTTGTCGTCGAATATTACTAGACGCTTTCATTCATTCAATAAATAAGTATAAAATATTTAATAATAATTCAAAAATGTAATGTGTCATAATTAACACAAATTGCCTAATAATGACCTTAAAACTATTAATTTACACTTAAAAAGATATAATATATTATATAACCTCTAAATTTGTGAATGTAGCAAAAAAATATGTCGTCAGAGAACAAGTCTAGAGACAACGGAAGCAATGCCTTTTTATAGACAGAATAACCATCGCGTAATGAACTGATGACTCACATATGAGGGACTGTTAGAGCAAATTCGACTTTCTGTCAATTAATGTATGGTTAAAATTTTATAAAAACTATATACGTTTGTTTGAAAGTTTATTTATATGACCAGTAAAAATTGACTTCATATACCGTATCATTGTATGAAAAAAATTAATTTCAAATAACCTAGTGTTAAAATTCACCGTTCTCGACAGCATACAGTCTGTATTCGAGGCATTGCGCGTTAAGTGGTGGAACTCAACGTCAAGCTTTATATAACCAGAGCGGGGAAAAGAAAACCATTATAATATAAATACTATTTAAATTTCGCCAAATGGGAATCGAACCCACCACAACACAATCGCGCGGACGCTGCTCCAAAAAGAGTGAAATCGATAGCCTCATGTTTATAATAATTTAACTCTA
Organism: Podotricha telesiphe; assembly: GCA_038994665.1. Taxonomy (NCBI): domain Eukaryota; kingdom Metazoa; phylum Arthropoda; class Insecta; order Lepidoptera; family Nymphalidae; genus Podotricha; species Podotricha telesiphe. Next base: position 466,608 of record JAOYRR010000110.1, on the reverse strand, counting down.
ACATCTAATCGCTAAAAGGTTAAGATTTTTCTTAAAGTATAACAGGAAACATATAAAGTAACATATGCATTGGCGACTGCAGTGATCTGAGGACGTTGTGCATAACGAACGTGATTTCAATCGATTAACATTTAAATGTCGGATGTGTTATGTACATTTATTTACACACACCTAATGTCAATTTCATTTGTGCCATCCAAAATTTAATCCATTATACTTGATTTGATATGTTTTATATACAAATTTAGTAGTAGTTAGGGTAGGAGTTCGTATGTAGCCCAAAGAAAAAAGGAGAAATAAATCACTTAATAATATACAATAAACACACTAAATATGAGCGAGGGATAATGAATTGTCAATGTGATGTGATATCATTGTTGACATTTCACCAATACCAATCAAATTTTACATACCACTTAGATGTACCGTTAAGAGTTGTGTAGAGTGTAGCAGGTGGTAGGTTCAATAGTTATTTAATATACTCGATCGTAATTATATTATAAACTATGTACTAAAAATAACTCATTGGTTGCGGTTTCGTCGAACTAGAAATCAGGTCGTACACAACTCAGTTAATGCGAAAACAAAAACACAACCAAACAAAGCGTCATAATATGAAAAAAAAAAAAGCTAAAGAAAAACCGTTTAAAAAGAAGCCGTTCGTTCGTGTGCAAATCAAAGATCGTGATCGAAAAAAAAAAGTGGTAAAAAAAAAAATAGCGAGCGATGCATCACCGCTCCATGCGTCCAAGGTGCGAATTATGTGCGTGAAAATACCGATCGTGAGTTGCGCACGGGCAGCGTGTGGCCCGAGTCGCCGGCGCCCTCGCCCTCGGCACCCTCGCGCAGGAACCCGCCGTCGTCAGACGAAGAACCCGACGGTTCCTTAGACAATACCTTCAAACTTACTTAACTCCCATGTTCTCCTTGATCACGGACTTTTATGAACGCGAGCGCTCCAATCGTCAAGTTACCAGTGAAAAGTGAAACTAGCGCGAGTGCGAATAATCTATGTGCCGGCTCGAGCATAGGAAGTTCATCGGAACACCAATAATTAAAATCGGACAGTATCGATACAATCGGACTATTCTATATTCGGTAAATCAACAACGAAACTATTTTATATTATAATTCTGAACGGTACAGTGCCGCAGTGTCCGTGTGATATGAGCGCGCGTGTTTCCACGGTAACCGTGCAAGTTTTCAAACAAATTGTCAAGCAATGCATGTTCATAAGTGCATATTGCAAATCGGATCACCTGTAAATTAATGATGTATGGGAACATTGCTACATATTTACGATACGAATTTCCTTATCTTCTCTTGAATATTTAATACTTAAATAGTATTAAGTCCTCTTGTTATTGAGTCCACGACAAAATGTTGTATAATATGAACGAAGCACGACTACACGAGCTGGTGTCACATTCAACGGTCGCGGATCGGTGTTCCCAACTGTGTGGGCGTCGATTAGCAACGTGCCTCGCGTTCCAAACATTGAGGGTGATCGCGGCTTGGTACCGTACAAATGCTCAGCTAATCGATATAAATGTGTCTGTTCATTTTATAATCTAAATTAGAACACTTGCGGTATTGTAATTACTACTCATATTAATCTATTCTACACCATAAAATATATGTGAACCATATTTTAGACCAACGTATAAAAATTTGAACGCAACGGTATTCGAACCCGCGCCTCTTGGATACCGTGTAAGCGCTCTGACCGCTAAGCCATGCGTTCTAAAATATGTTTTCAATTTACTAAGTGTGTGATTAACACTTTAAATAAAAATGTTACAAAATATATAAGTGATATATCTTAAAATAAAATTAATTTACCTTAAAATAATATCAAATTTCACAAATTTGTGAAAAGTTTGTGTAATTTGTAACGTTATAAAGTCCGAGTAGATAGAGCGCCACTTCCGCGTATGAATTGGCAAATTGTGTCACTAACAGGGGCAAGAGTGATGTGTCCATTGACCTGATTGAAATAGATTAGTGGCTGGCCAGTACTCACCGCACGCCCCGCGAATGCATAGTAAAAATAAACTACACCAAAAAATCAAATTGTCTGTCATAACTGTATAAAAAATATACTAAAAAACTCTTAAGTTAAATTGATGGCCAGTTAACGTAATTTTTAAGACAAACTATTATCAGACAATTTAATATGTTAATCCTGTACAAAGATATAGGATTATGATAGCGATACATGTGTTCAAAAGTGTTCTTTCCCATTTCTATAGTAACTACACTTTGCACAGTGTCATAACACAGGAACGCTTCACTTTGCGGTGCAGTCTCAACAACTTGCACCACTTCGACGCGTCGCTCACACGCCAGCAATAATGTGAAAAAATATGAAACTGAAAACTTTATTCCACATCGTGTATTTGTAAATCCCACATTAATACCTATTTCTTATTTATTTAAAGAAACCGATTCGTTATTTATTTACCGATTCGTTGTTTATATTGCATCGTCGATTGTGTTTATTATTAGCTTTATTACTCCGAGGTACAAATGTACGGTATAATAGGCAATATTATCGTATAATTGAAATTCGTAATTCATTGCATTAAAAATTCGATTGTGCATAATGCATTTAACGAAGCTTTTTTTTTTTGCTCATTTGAAAGCCTACCGCCCTACAGCATCAATCCAATAAGTTTTAAAATGGAAAATCGAAAGTGCATACCCTGGCGAGTTTGTTGGGCATCGGCTGGAGGTGAGGCGTGGGTTGTCGTAGGCCGGCGAGGTCGGGGTTGAGTGCGAGGATCGCATCAATCTCCACCTCCTTCCCTTTCGTTTCTCCGCGCTCGTACCATTCTACTGTCACTGATCGCGTCTCGTGGTTTACACCTGAGACCACCGCGCAATGGATGCGACCTGGAAACAATAACAACATTATGCTTTTTTAATCATTTATTAAAGTGTTATTCGCACACTAAGGAAATTGAAAAAGACATATTTAGAAAACGTATAAAAATTTGAACGCAGCGGGATTTGAACCCGCGCCTCTTGAACGGTTTTCAAGTTTATGTTTATGTATATAATATTTTTACATTATGTTTAACATACATAATCTAACAAACAGAACACTACTATTGACACTAGCTTTCCTTTTTTTAAATAGACAAATTATCCATTTTAACTTAACAGCAAAAAAATAATTTCTTAAGATTTGAATTTCCAGAAAATATCAGCTAATTATATTAAAATAACAGTCTGCATGTCGAAGTTATGTTTGTATGTACTGGCGTTAATGGATCAGTCAATTATGATTTTCTTTTATATTATCTATATGTATGCATAAAACAAAAGGAGAAAAATAAAAATGTTTTAAAGCACGCTTTAAACCATGTTATTGTTTGTATAAAAGGATTAGAGTATGCTTTTTAAAATTTGTCACATTTTCTACTTGAACAGCTTTGCTTTGCTTTTAAAACTTTATACAAATCAAAATTTCAAACCTTAATACTTTATTTATTAGCTGGATTATAAGTTTGACAAAAATAATTTTAAATAATATGTACATAATATTTACATTAAAATAATCATAATTTTAAAAAAATTAGCAGACTAAAAGACAAAATATTACATACAATTCGATATACACGTATCATACAAATATACAGAGCCCTTGTCTTATACACCGTAGTGCATTTCAAATCGATCACATTGTACAAGCTAAACTTTAAACAATACAATACAACATCTGTTGAACCCATTGGTAGTCTGAAAGGGGAGACTAGACGCATTAACTTCAGAGAGTAGATGGAAATGAATCGAGGCAATTTGGGCAATAACGACACGAATGTGAAACAATAGAAATTTTACTTCACAAAATATATTTAAACTTGAATATATTGTTTAAACCTACTATTGTTGAATTCTGTATAATATTTCACATAAATGTAAATTTAATTAAAAAAGGACTTAATAGACCCCGTTGATGCGTAAAACAAGCGTTGCTTGGCAACGTGAAGGCACGTCATTCTATACAACAGTGTACCCTAAACACATGGTAGCGAATATAATATTTATTATATCTGTATGCATGAAATTAAATTCCTAAGAAAAAAAACAGATACGCAGTAAAAACTATAACTTACGTTCACATTTGGATTAAAACCTATTTATATATTATTTTCATACAAAAATAACATTCATACATTTCGTACAAGCAAAAACAAGGCCTATATTAATAAACAATTTCGCTGCAATCAATGCAAGCGACCTAAATGCCTATTAATTGATGCACATAACAGCATCAGGTGCATTCTCTTGCATGCGTCTCGCGGACGGTGATGTAATCCGTTGCGTAACGCGTCCAAAGAGGACTATGTTATACAATAACATATTGCTGGGAAAACGAAGCGTGTGAAATTATTGATATTTGAAGACTTAGGAAATTCATTTTTCAAAGTTATATTACATTACATATATTAATCCCGCATAGACAGAGAGAACCTAATAGCTCTATACTCATTATAGTTTCCGTGCTGAGTGGTGGAACTCAACGCCGCACTTAGTCTGGCCAGTGTAGGGAAATGAAAATAATTTAAATATAATTATCATTCTCTTGGATGATTAGGCAGGCGCGATAAGGCGATGGATTACATATATTATATATTAGCGACCCGCTTGTGGCTGTTTCTGTGGCCTTATCGTAAATCAGTGAAATTACTTGAAAATATGAAAAAAGAATAGGAGAAAAAAAAGTAGTCTATGTTCATCTCAAGATTGTACTAATTATTATTTATTAAAATATTAAGTATAGATTTGTTGCAGAGAAGCAATTCAGTAATAGCGCCATATATTAAATATGTTAGTTTTACTGCCAAGTTCATGCACTCGGAAACAGAAAATATTGTCATGACTAATAAAACAATACATTTTTTTTAACAAAATAACATATTATAATAAGTAAATAAACTTTATATAAGACAATGTAAAGTTTAGAGATAACAAGCTTTAGAATTTAGCTAAGACCTCGGGCAACTTGAATCTGACGCACGGAGAAGCTGCGGCCTGCCACGAAGCGTCTAATATAGGACGTAAACAAAATAAGATGAAAGGGCATCCATCAAATAGATGAAAATATATCTCGTCCAGTGAGTAAATTACAAAGAATGGCAAGTTCAAAGGAAATGTGATATTCCGCGTCATTAATCAAGAACTGCGGTCATCTGCGCTTTCGAAGTACTTTATATTTTGACTATTTGCTAGAGTATAGACTTTCTTACTATGTAATAAACTTCTAGATCTTTTTTAGTGAATCTCTCCGTCTCATCTTCTCCTAATCCTTTTGGTTTTGGTCTCTCAATTAAAACCACGTTTGCCAAAACTGCCATTTAACTTTCATTTCACAATTTTCATCACCTTTTGATGAGATGCAGATCGGAATTAACAAAAAAGGCCTAATTTTAAAACAAAATGTACACTCAGCCTAGCGCTTTTCCCCCCACATAGCAGAGCATGCAGAGATAACCTAGCGTCAAGACACTCCGTTCTCCACTTTTTACCCGCATCCGAGACATTGCGTGTTGAGTGGCGGAACTCAAAGCCGCGCTTTGTGTTGCGCACCAGAACGGAGAAATGAAAATAATTGAAATATAATCATTTCCCAGAGTGGGAATTGGGGAAAGTGGGGAAACCCGACCATCGCGTACAGTAGAGGAGATCGAGGAGGGTACTGACAAAGGAGAGTTGAGACGCATCCGATTTCTCTATATCAGTGACCGTTAGCAAGCGGGCAACGTCGCACATTTATTGTTTTATAGACCGCCATTTAGATTTAGTATGCGCCAGCGGCTCACGAGGAGCGGCTCAGTTACTGTAACGCTGACGTCTAAAAAACGACCAAAAGTAAGTCTTTTGATATGTATTACGGGAGCATTAGTGTAATATTTTTTCTAATTTGCAGCAGTTCTTCAAGATTCAGAGCAACTTATAATTTTATTGAGTTCCCTTTCTGTTTGGAGGTTATATATTATTATTCTGACACACTCACGATTTTGAACACTTTGATGTGATTTGAGAGTTGTGACAGCCCTCCTGTCACAACTCTCCTATTTTATGTACTCCATTGCTTATTTATTGTTTCAGAATGCCAAATACATATGTTCGTAAAACAGACAGAGGTATGGCTAGTATCCAAATTTACGATCTGGCATTTGAAGAGGTGACGGTTAGAGACCAAAGCCTTAGAAGTGCAGCATCGTCGTATACTCTAAATTATATATCTTCACATAGATACATTAAAAAGAAAAAGGCACATCATCAACAACAATTAACAGACGACATCTGTTGGCTATGACAGCCCAACGATTTTTACACAGGACGAAGAAAAGATATTAAGCGATTATTTGTTGACTTGTCTCGCGTCAAACTATGGGCTGACTACAAAAGAGACGAAAAGCTTAGCGTATTTACTAGCAAAAAAATACAATAAAAAGTTTTTAAGTCATGGAAAAAAACGAAAAGGCTGGAGAAGTGTGGCTAAAGCTATTTATGAAGCGACATCTAAATTTATCTCTTAGGTTACCTCAAGCTACAACCATCTCTCGCGCCACGAGCTTTAATAGGACAAACGTCGCTGCCTTTTTTGGAAACTATACAGGAGTCTTGGCAAAGCGTACTCTCAGCGTTAAAGATATATGGGACGTCGACGAGACCGGAATAAAGGCGGTCCAAAAACCTGATGAAGTAATCGCACGACGTGGAGAAAAACAAATCGGTGAGATGACTTCTGCGGAAAGAGGAACTTTAGTAACTCTGGCTGGGGACGCCTAGGGCAATTACATACCACCTATGTTCATATTCCCTCGCAAGCGATTACAAGAACATTATATTCTTGAAAATTTTAAAAACCATGAGAGGCCAACAAATTGGAAAAAGAGCAAAGAGCTTTGATACTTCTTGATATCCATTCATCCCACATGACTTTGAAAAACATTGAGTTTTGCAGAAACAAGTTGCCAATGGATCGTGCAATTTTGCTCTTAAAAAAACTATTAACACAACTTGTGATAATTGGACGCGTTCAAATGCTGTCAAAGTTATGTCTACCTATGATGTCCCATTAATTACAAAAAATGGCTTTGATGTGGCGATCACTGCAATAAATACCAGGACCGGTCTTACTGCAACAGGAATAAGGCCTGTTAATACAGGTATTTTTAGAGACACAGATTTTTTGCCCAGCCAAGTTACCGATTTTCCTCAATCCAGAACAAGCTTCCATTGTTGCAAAAAAAGAATTGACGGAAGATCCAGAAGAAAGAGCCTTCGCCCCAAATTTACATTCCAAATACTGAAAAGTCACAACTCACCTCGAGCATTGTCACAACTTACCTTGATACAAGGAGAGTTGTGACATGGGAAGTTGCATTGCTTTTTGTGCATTTTCCCGGAAAACCTTTGTTTATTTTTGTATTTGCTTCTAATAGAGAATAGAACAAGCTTTGTACAACTGTAAATTTCACAGTTGTAATATAAATTTTTAACTGACACATGTGAGTCAAAGCAAAAAGTAACACAACCCTCCTCGGTCTCCTTTATTCGATAGCCTCTATAGAAACATAATGCACATAAATAACAACCTAGATAAATAAACAAAAATAACCTTTTTTAAAACAAAAAGTAGCTAGCTACTAGTAGTTTTTATTGTTGAAAATCCATAATAATAAATGAATAACACAACCCACTGACACACTAAGCATGTTTGATAAACGCCAAATTTATTTAAAGATAATCGGAACACCAATTTCGAGACCTTGATAAAAAACCAATTTCTATCGTACGGTAATGTGTCAAACGAAAATGGTCGAAGGCTACACAAAACGTATCGCTATTCATGATCAACAATAAATTGGCCAAACAAAGGTTTCAACGAAACGACGACGTCATTGTAAATTTCATATAATTATGATAAAATAAAAGTTTTAATAGAAAATAATTTTACATAATCCAGTACAAACGACCATTAGAAGCTATATTTTATCATGACATGCAAAAGTATTTAACTTATCATAAGGATTTTGCAAGAATCCAAATTCAAATTCTTGAGTAAATCATAAATTTAAAGTAACTTAAATAAATTTAATTCACTTAAGCACTTACATTGACTAATACAACACATTTCACATATCTTTAAAGACAATATAATTAAGTTAACCTGCAACCCATCTATGCATGAGGTCATTGTGGCGCAGTGGGACAGCGTCTGACTGTAAACGCGATTGGTTGTGGGTTCGATCCCTAGTCGGAGGAATGTGTTTATATTTAAAATATTTTTACTTCACCACTCTGGCACCTATATATAAAACAAAGTGTGGCGTTGAGTTTCGCCACCAAACACGCAATGTCTCGAATTCGAGCGGAAAGAACGGAGTGTCTTGACACTAGGTTCTCTCTGATTACGATACGATACTATGCGGAAAAAACTGTAAAATGAATCTAGTATAACTTTACACGAGCTATATAAATAACACGTGATTTTTTTTGAAAATTCAAAGCGAAACTTTTACGTAAACGATGATTAAATAAAAAAAATGAGTAATAAGGTGGACGCGTCATTTAATTATTGGTGGACTGACGTAATACACAAAATCAATACACATGATATAAGCGTACAAATATTTTAATTACATATATTTAATATATATATATCGTCATTTTCTTAAAGTATTTTGTCTATTTGCAAAAGATAGGTAATATATTTAAATATTTTAAAAAATATAGTAGCAGAACCTTGAAATGTATATTACAATAACGCTTTATCGTGAGACTAATTAAAATGTGACATTCAAATATAATTTTTAGGAAGTGGAGAACGGAGTCAATTTTCATGTGGGTTCTCTATACCTAACTCCTAAGGATGAAATCGGATATAGAAAAGCTAGCGTCAAGACACTCCGTTCACTTGAAACATTGAGTGGCGGAACTCAACGCCGCGCTCCGATCCACCAGAGCGGAGAAACGAAAAAAATGGCCGTAAACTTACAGACAATGTTCCACCGTGCCACGCAATTTAGTCTAGTTTTAATAATTTTTAAATTTATAAACTAATCAATCTGCGAAAAGAACATATGTGTAAATAAATCGATAATCGACAAACGGTTTTTGTCGAGTGGCTATAAAAAAAGGTACGCCAAAACAACTGCGGCAAAATGCCAATATCAAAGCAAAGCGAAGCAAAGTTATCGAGCACACATCCGTCGCTATGGCAACTCGACGCAAAAGAGCGAAAGTGGAACGAACGGTAGAGTAGAGCAAAACAACGACATACTTGAAAAACTGACAGTAAAAGAGCTATAGTTACGTAGACACACTGGCAGAAACACCCGGCATCTTCCAATACTATTATATATATTTATATTATTTTTATATGCTTGACATATATCTATATTATGTATATATGTATATAGATAAATGTAATAAAACATTGCTACGCTGTGCTTGTAAATTTGTCTAATTGTCCGGACCCCATGACTAAACCATATTTTTATAGTTTTCACTTTTTAAGGTCGTTGAAATCGTTTTTAGGAGGACTAACTGAGAAAACAGAGGCCTATGAGTATCAGAGAGAAAAATTGAATATTATAAGTACACAAAATATATCAAAGTAAATTAAAACAAACACAATATTATATTAACACAATCAGTACATTGAAATTTACAATAGGCAATTTTTGTAGAAGCCTGGCAGCATTTTAGAACAGGATATTTAATTTGTGTAAAACAACGTAAAATTTAAATACGGAATTTTGAGAGAGATGATCGAAGCCCGTTCTTGACCCATAAAGTTCGTTGAAAACCAGATTGCCAGTCGTAAATGGTTAAAATAAGAAACATGGTAGCATAGCGTTTACATAAAGCTTATTACTTCATTTTAAACAGACGCTATATAAATCAACTTACCACCGCTCGTGAGAAATAAATGAATTAAGAGTTTCATGCATGTTTTTTTGTTGAAATTTTTAACATTTTTTAAAGTGTTATTCGCACACTAAGGAAATTAAAAAAGATATATTTAGAAAACGTATAAAAATTTGAACCCGCGCCTCGTGACTAACAACAAATATAAGTTGTAATAAGCGTATAAGAATTTCAACGTAGCTGGAGGTGGGACGCATGGCTTAGCGGTCAGAGCGCTTGAACGGTTTTTCAAGAGGTGCGGGTTCAAATCCCGCTGCGTTCAAATTTTTATACGTTTTCTAAATATGTCTTTTTCAATTTCCTTAGTGTGGGAATAACACTTTAAAAAATGTTAACAAAATAAATACAACAATCCCTCCGACCGGTAATCGAACCTACAATTACTGCGCCACGGTGCTCTCAATTTATTAGCATTGCATATAGTATTTTTTTCTAACATTTTATGAATTAGCTTAATCTTCATTTACCATATAAAACATTTTAATAACAGGCAAGTAGACTCAATTATAAAATATCAACCTTTCTCCAGCTCGTTGGGTGGCCGTCGCATTTACGAAGACATCAATTTCATATAAATGCTATATAATAATATAATATTTTTTAAAACTAACCGCAGTTTTCAATTACGGTGTCAGTTCATCACGACTAGAAAGTTACTGGGAAATACGGTTCTTATAGAGAACTATACACAATAAACAATAACTTTGAATAACAGCTTTAAGCAAACTACTCATTTAGTAGCAGAAGACTCAACTTTTTTTTTTCTTCATTGAAATACGCTTGATACTTCAAGACTTCATGAAGTTATTATCATAATGATATATATATGTTATAATAACGAAACTTATATCATAGCATAGTACAAATGGCGCATATTTATAGGTATTAATTAAATGTGGTGCAGGTTTATGTCGTGGCAATGTACATATATCAATTATGTACCAGTTAGTATAGCTGTTGATGCGTGAAAAGTACTCGTTTAAGATATATTTAGAAAACGTATAAAAATTTGAACGCAGCGGGATTTGAAGCGCGTGTTCCAATCCTGCTGCGTTCAAATTTTTATACGATTTCTAAATATGTATTTTTTCAATTTCCTTAGTGTGCTAATAACACTCTAAAAAATGTTAAAAAAAAAAGTAGCCATAGCCACCTCTGTATATACAAACATGTGTGCCAAACAAATGGTAGTGACAGATACATTGTCTGTTGAGTGGTGGAGCTCAACACCGCGCTTTGTGTTGACGCGACAGCAGAGAATTACAAATAACTTAAATATAATTGTTTCCAAAGACCGAAAGCGAACCCATAACCGATCGCGTTTACAGTCAAACGTTGGCACACTGCACCACAGTGGCAAGGCAGGTTTAGTGATAACAAATATATCATTTCCTACCATATATGAACAAGAGAACCGAGGTATTTTTTTACCAGTACCTCACTCCCAGCGAAACATTTTTTATATCTTCAGCAACTTCACCTCATGTCCTCCATTCTCCACTGTCCGCCCGAAATCGAAACATTACGCGTCGAGTGGCGTAACTCAGCGCCGCGCTTATCTTAGGCACTACGACGGAGAAATTAAAACGAGGATATCGTGGCGCAGTGTGACAGCGTTTCCCGTAACGATTATATTTTAAATATTTTCATTTATCCGGACGCCAATTATCCAACTACTTTGCTTGTTAAGAGAAACCTTTTTACTAATTGCAAGTGAATATTTTTACGATGAACACTACACATGTAGATTTGCGTGTTATTATTGCATTAATGATTTCAGTGCGCATATTAAAATTAAATATCTTAAGCGTTACATTGTATTAATTAAATATGAAACAGTATATTTATAAAAACAATAACAAATAATGAAAAATCTTATTCCAGGTTCAAATTACTTTTAGCGACGAGTATAGCAGTATACTAATAGCAAGATAGGCAGAAAGAAGCTGATGTAATAACACTCAGTTCTTCGCTTTCCGCCACGCGACATGGCGTGTTGAGTGGCGGAGCTCAACGCCGCGCTTTTTCCTACCAAGGCTACGTAATCGAAATCACTTTAGTAAAACTTAAAATGATGGCTTAAAATGAAACTAAAGAAATATAACAATATTTGGCATTAATTATCAATTATCATATGAAAATGATAAGAAAAATCATGTCGCCATTTATCTTACAGTGCGGAAAATGCAAACTGATAAGTTATCGTCGTGATAAACGGGACGATTTATGCGTATATTTAATACAAAAATATTAAACATAACAGGTACTGATTGATTGAAACTGGAAAAAGTAATTATTTTTTAATTTTCCTCAAAGTTAGCATTACTTCTATGTAATGCATATCAAATCTTCCAAACGAACCCAAAATAAATATATATATTTTTTTCAAATTTCGATGACAAGTTCACAACAGGCACCTATTATTTATATAACAAATAATTGGCCAAAACAAAGGTTAATCAATCGTATTTAATAAAAATTTAAAATTAATATTTTAAACATTTTTAAAGGTTTCGGAAATTGAAAAACTCTTATACGCTATAAGAGTTTCGACCTAGCCGGATGTAGAAGACATGGCTTAGCGGTCAGAGAGCTTAGTTTCCAAGTGGCGCAGTTTCAAATCCAGCTGCGTTAAAATTTTTATACGTTTTCTAAAAATGTACTTGAAGTTATATTATTTTTTAAATATTTGAAATTTTAGTTAGGTTTGGACCCATGGTCTACCTACAGTTTGAAATAAAATATATATATATATATATATATAGCTGATATGGCCTAATAATGGCCATTATAATACCGGATATTACGAGTACATGTAAGGTGAACATCATTTGAGTTTTACATTCCATTATTATACGAAATGAAGCGCAGTAATCGGATATATTGTATGTACATGCGTTATATAGGACAAGTTCATATTATTAGCTACATTATTATAATGTGTAATTTGAAACAGTAATAGAAATAGCAAAAAAAAATATTTAATATTTTCCAACTACATTGAGTGTGAGTGTTGAGTGGCGGTACGCAACGCCACATTTTCTTTTGCCAGAGTTAAGAAATAATAATTATCACAAAAAACATTAGGCAAAAATACGTGTATATATATATATATATAAATTTCACAAAAATAAAAAAAGCCTTAACGCTATCTTGAATTTCTAGGGAAACCAACCACTTTACGAAGAGCGCTTAAAAGCTTAGTATATCAAAAAGGAACATCTCATTACAGAGATCAAAGTATAATGGGCGTCGAGACGTTTTCAGTTTACAATTAACCAATCAGCATTAAATAATTTCTTTCAGGCCCTTAACTTCTTTTTTGATAAAATAATCTCTTTAATTTTTCTTAAAAAATTCTTCAAACTTTGGACTCTTCTTATCATTTTCCTCTTCTTTATTCGTATTGTTATCAATGTCATTTCCGTCTTATTATATATTTTGTTGGCTTATATACGCTTTTACTTGTCTTTCTTGAGTTTTCTTTTCCCATTGATGTTCGTATATTTTCCGAATTGGGCTTTGTTTCAGCGCCACTTCTTCCTTCCGATTCTACTGCCATAGTAAAGCAAACATTGCAGGCTTGTATTTCACTCTCTGCGACTAAAAAGCATCTCTATACGTTCTATTATCGGATTCCTTGAATTGATCCCCGATGTATCCACTCGCTGCGAAAACATCACTTTCAGAATTTCAAACCCTTTTTTGGTTGATTCTTTTAATATTTTTTTTCCTTTTCACAGTAACTTCAAGAGCACTTTTATATGTCAGATTACCTGGACACATTATCAATCTAATTTTCTTTTCTCTCACAAACATTGGGACATGCTTTATCTTAAAGCCATATGCGGGCCTCTTTTTCTTACACACACAAATTGTATCGACTCACAGTTTTGATGACCGCCCACATTTTGACATTTGATCTTCCCTTTGTAGGACACATTCTATTTAAATGGCCAAATTTCCAGCATCCGGAGCATTGTGAAATTGAAAAGTGTACGGCGCCTGACTTTTAATCCGGCAACCGTATCCAAATATACGAGGGCAAAAAGTTGAACTTTTAAAGGCCAAACGTATTGTTAAGCTCGGTACTCCATTCACTTTTTTCATTCAACAGTCTTTACAGTGATTATTTATCTTGCCACCGAAAATTTTGAACTTCTTCGTCTATATCTAAATCTATATCTTGACCACGCCATACGTAATTTGAACATCAGTGGTGGGATGACATCTATACTCCAATTCTGTAATTTTCCTATTACTCAATACCTCTTCGCATCAGTTTTTATTCTTTTAAAAAATGAAATAATCACTTTATACGGTCCTTTATACTTAAATTCTAAAATATTACTAATTTTCTCCTAGACCCCATCAGCTTAGCCATGCCTATTTGTTTAGGTAATACCAGACTGGATGCAAACATATATCATATGTCTCATCATGGAGAGATGTGTACCAAGCGCACGCTTGGGCCTTGTACTGTAGATAAAATCGTTCTTCTCACTTCTACTTCTTCACTGTCCTCTCTGTTCTTTTTTCAACAAATCGGAGATTTCTCCCTATGTAATTCATCTCTCCTTCACTGTTACTTGTTGCTCACTAAAGTATTCCGATTCGAAAAAATCCTCCGGAATCACTGAGACACGATAATAAACCGTATCTTCATTATTTTCATCCATAATCAAATAAATAATACATGAGGGTAGAACAAAAAATTGTTATTGTTTGATATACGAATGCAAGACTTTCAAAAGTTATGACGAGTATCGCGATTTACGAATGAATGTGCAGCGTTGAATTCTTGCTACTTCCTCAACACGCAATATATAGAATTCGGGGAAAGTGTAGAACGGAGTGTTGGAAGCACTAGGTTATCTATGCCTACCCTGCTATTTTATTAATTTATTTACTTTCAATAACATACAGATTTTCATATAAAAATATGAATTAAAAAAGTTTTCAAACAAACGCCAATAAAGTTTTCACTAAAATATGCGACGTAACATATGAATTGTATAACATTTTTTTATAGATTAACTCTATCCAGATTGCAATACAAGCTATTTAAATTACAATATTGAACCAGGCCATTTAAATCACTTTGCAATGCTTTATAGTCCTTAAGATTTTTAATAACCTTAAACAATTTTGTTTCATCAGCATATAATAAGGTCCCTAAAATTTTTATACGTTTTCTAAAAAATGTACTTGGGTTATATTATTTTAAATATTTGAGAAATTTTAGTTAGGTCTACCTACAGTTTGAAATAAAATATATATATATATATATGTATATATTTATATATATATATATATATTTATATAGCTGATATGTGTATAATAATGGCCGTGCCATACCGGATATTACGAGTACATGGAGTGAACATCATTTACGGGTTTTTACATTCCATTATTATACGAAATGAAGCGCAGTAATCGGATATTATGGCGCTTTTTTATATAGGACAAGTTCATATTATTAGCTACATTATTATAATGTGTAATTTGAAACAGTAATAGAAATAGCAAAAAAAAATATTTAATATTTTCCAACTACATTGAGTGTGAGTGTTGAGTGGCGGTACGCAACGCCGCATTTTCTTTTGCCAGAGTTAAGAAATAATAATTATCACAAAAAACATTAGGCAAAAATACGTGTATATATATATGTATATAAATTTCACAAAAATAAAAAAAAAAAAGCCTTAACGCTATCTTGATTTCTAAGAACCAACCACTTTACGAAGAGCGCTTAAAAGCAGTATATCAAAAGAGGGAACGTCTCATTACAGAGATCAAAAGTATAATGGGCGTCGAGACGTTTTCAGTTTTGCTGGCAAGGCGTGTGTGTCATTGACCCGTTAACGCATCGCTTCCCGAGCTAATTATAATTCGCCGTTTGCTCCTTATGCTATACGGTCAACGTATGAGTTACGATATGTAATAGAGACAATAGATACTATAAAAATTTAACTGTTATAAAATATCAACATTAAATTAGTTTAAAATATAAATTAAAAGTAAGAACACTTCAAATAATATACTTGTATATCCCAGTCGTGCTGGATAAGACATAATCAATCATCTCTTGCTATAAAACACTGTATTGCCATCGGTACAAAGTGTGCAAACGACACACCTTTTTCGGAAAACATACCTATATAATTTTGAAATGAAACTATTTTGAACTGGATTAATCGCGTATAATATTGGTATTCGAAAATACATTATAGAACCCGACGTTTCGAACACAGTAGTCCGTGGTCACAGGTAGACTGGTGGCATTTGTCTGTCATTTGATACAGTATTATATCAAACTACCGCCAACGAAGATTCTTAGTTGCCTCGCGTACTGCCGTGGATTCTTGCAGAATGAGCGGACTGCATCTTGTTCTCTGGTATGATCGAATTGAGACTTCAAAGTTTTTAGTGTTGGGTCCCTAGTGGTAGAAAGTTTCCAACCGTCTTCTCTATTGAAATTGGGATATCGTTTTCCCTAGCGAGAATATGAGATTTATCAAACCTGATGTAATGGTTTGGTTTATCCGTTGTATGCTCACACACAGCTGACTTCGATACGTCGGGTTCTAAAATGTATTTTCAAACACCAATATTATACGCGATTAATCCGGTTAAAAATAGGTTCATTCCAAAATGTGTACTAATCGGGAAAATCAAAGTACTTATTATATCTATATAAATCTACTTTAATATTTGTTATTACCCTAA
Organism: Podotricha telesiphe; assembly: GCA_038994665.1. Lineage (NCBI taxonomy): Eukaryota > Metazoa > Arthropoda > Insecta > Lepidoptera > Nymphalidae > Podotricha > Podotricha telesiphe. The sequence goes on along the minus strand of JAOYRR010000110.1, from coordinate 449,928 downwards.
GTTTAAAATATATATATATATATATATATATATATATATATATATATATATATATATATATATATATATATATATATATATATATATATATATATATATATATATATATTTAATTAAACAAACACGCACAAAAAATAAAATATTCAGTCACTTACTTAACATTTCATTTTTATCAATAATAAAAAGAACATAATTAATAGTTCCCACACATACTTTCTTTAAACAGTACTTCAATATTACTTTTCCCAATTACGAACATCAATTTCATTTCAATAAAATAAAAAAAAATCGACTGCGAGTGTAAGAGCTGTCGTAATGTAACGGACCACTATATGTGACTAGGTGTTTAATTATTATATCAAAAGAAAAAGCGGTGAGTGAGAGAGCTTCCCACGGCCAAGTTTAAGATCAGCTAAGGTACTAAACAAGTAATCACGCTATAATTGCATGCCCAAGAGTATAGAAGCATGTCTTATACTATAGAAGTGAAATTAACAAGTAAAACAAAGAAAATTCATAATTACGACTTGTACAGTAGATATATATATATACTACTACGTATAAAAGACAAGAACAAATAATGTAAAAAATTAAAAAAAAAAAAACAAGAACAAATAATGTAAAACGCGCGTTTTTGCGCGATTATCATTGCTTCTAGAATCTTGACACCAGTGTCAAGTAATAGTTGGATAGGCAGAGAGAACCTGGTGTCGCGACACTCCGTTCTCCACTTTCCGCCCTACATCGAAACATTGTGTGCTGAGTGGCGGAACTCAACGCCGCGCCTTGTCTTACGTAGCAGAGAGGTGAAATGGAAATATTTTAAATAACACACGAGTAAAATGTGTGTTTATTTTACGAGTATATATTATGTTTAATTTATAGCCTGAAATACGTCAAAGGTATATGTGCTTAATTAATAACTATGAAAACAATATTATATCAAATGAAAAAAATATATCGTTGATGACAATTTTAGTTATTTTACATTGTCTAATTAAAAAACGATTAACTAATTACAAACTAAAAAAAATAATTAGAAAAAAAACGTTACATTTATAAAATATACATATATAATTTTAGTTTATTTATTAATTTCAAAAGCTTTTCAAAAGCTTTGCAAAACGGTTCAGTTTCAATCATTTAGATTCCGTATACGAATATTCATGAAAGAAACATAAAAAGAGCACATCACTATTCATCGAAATCAAGGGTCACGTTTAAGCTCGTGAAATGGCGTGGCGATGCAGCTTTCTCGGATAAAAGTTTAGTGCCTCAGATCTCACCTAACTTGTCAATTGGTATGAACGGTTTAAATCGGTAGGTAAAAAATACTTGCTATATTCAATTGAAATTTCACACAGACAATGATTAATATTGTTAATATATATTTTTTGAATTTCACGATTTTAAGTCAGAAAACCTAGTGTCAAGACACCCCGTTTTTCCGCCTTAAATCAAGACAATGCGTGTTGGGTGGCGGAAGTCCACGCTTTGTTACCTTACTAAAGCAGACAAATGAAAATAATAAAAAATACAATAATAAATAAACAAACGAGTGGCGAACGGACCCACAGCCAAGCGCATTTACAGTCAGATGCTGTGCCACTGTGCCCGGATGGCATCTGCAACTACGGTTACAAACAAATTAGACATACGTCTGTACCTATCTACATACATATCTATACCTAGCTATAATTTGAGAGCGTTCATAAATATTGGTGTAATTTAATTAAAAAAAGTCTAATTCAAACTACGAAAGTACATTTTAAACATTCATTAGCACAATTTAAGAAAATGTAAAATTTTTAATGCACGTTTGCAATTTCGCGAGACGACCATGGCATACTTAGATGAGTGCATAAACGAGTGTTCAATTAGGTAATTACACATTCTGTATATTTCAGCCTGTCTGCGTTATCAATATATCCAATATTATAATTGAATAAATTATATCTTCAAGCAATTAAATTTATATTTAAAGCTGAACTTGCTTTTCTTATTTTATCGAGAACCTAGTGTTAAATCAATATATTCATATATATTTTTTGATTTATATACAGAAAGATTGCGTGTAATAAAAACGACAAAAGGCTATCCTTGAAACACAATGTTCCTTTATTCTATAAAGCTACAGAGTCAGAGTCAAGTATAAAATCGGAAATATATATGATACATACAACTTGGACAACGAGCAACAACCATTTTTTTTTTGTGGCACAATATTTTTTTTTTGGAATGCCTTAACGCAGACCGCCCGTGTGCAGGCCATTGCGAGCATACCAATCAAACCTCACGGTGCTCCTCCTCCACCGCCACTGGCCAGGGCCACGGGGACTACAATGTTCCGTGAACCCTGGCGGCGGGAGCCTGCTAGGCACGTCGTCAGGCACGGAGTCAAGGATGGTGGGTATCACCCGCGACGGCCTGCTCGGAGTAGCGCGCGGGAGCAAATACCCACTGCGCCACGAATAAATTTATCATTTAATTATGTTAAAAGTACTTGCGTACGTCAACAATGCCAAGCCTGGCATTGCATCTCAAATGTACGAGTGAATGGAGTTCAGGGAGATATATAGAAGCCGTAGAAAGCTAATTCCTTCTCTTTTGTGCTCATTGTGGATTTCCTCCACGAAGTACGGAGCTGTATTTTATGAGACAATCAATATAATTTTAATCTAAGTTTCACAATCAAATAAAATATAGAAAAATAATGATTAATCGTTCTTACAAAAGACATATTTAGAAAACGTATAAAAATTTGAACGCAGCGGGATTTGAACATGCGCCTCTTGAAGCCCGTCAGAGCGATCTGAATCTGAATTTTTATACGTTTTCTAAATATGTCTTTTTCAATTTTTCTTGAATTATTGGGAATAACACTTTAAAAAATGTTATAAAGAAATATATAATCGTTCTTACTTAAACAAATGCTCCAGAAAATGTAGAAACACTATTTTCAATCTATTTACGTATCATATGCAATAATGAGAATGCGGTGTTGTGAGTCATAACAATATGTACCTATCGGCTAGACTACTACCCACGAAACACATACTCGAATTGCAACACAAAATTGCATTTTGCGACACGATTTTGCTTTGTACCGACCCACTCGTTTTATTAAAATAGGCATTTAAAATAAATATAAATAATTTTTTAAAGGCTTTTTGATATTTACTTTTGCTTTTCTAAGTAATAAAAGCCATGCTGGTGCAGTTACCGTCGCACTCGGTTGGTTACAAATGCATTTATCGAGTTCGGATATTTAGTGGGAAATTTAGATTTACATATAGTACATATGTAACGCATGAAGTTTGAAAAATTTTATTGTTTCTTAATTATATTATATTAATTTTGTACAGTTATCCCAGCAGTGACCACGAACTACTAACAGTTAAGTTTCGAAACGCCCGATTTTCTAAAATGTGCCATAGACTAACAGATTGTTTAATTTATTTTTTAACTTCATGCCTTATTGTTGTCAGAGAAAACGGAACGCCAATCGCTACGGTTGCTTCCTTCTTTCGCTTCGTTCACTGTCATCAACCTCTTCGTGCAAGCCCTGCACCTCCTCCTGGGGCCTCCAGCTTTTTACGTTACCTCCAGTACCATAGACACTATGTTTTCGGTCTCCTTCTGCCTCTCTGACCTTTGCTTCATATATCTTTCATACCATTCTTTCCTCACTCATCCTCTCGACGGGCCAAAACCACCTGAGCACGTTCTTCTTCATTCATACTATAACATTCTCAATTACTAAATACAAAGTCTAAATGATTTCATTCAAAATGTGTCAAAAATCATGAACACCTTATTAATTATTGGGTTTTGCTACTAAACAAAAAAATAAAGCAAAATCCAAAAAAAAAAACATACAAACTAAAAACCTGTTGTAAAATTTAACTTATAAACAATTTATATCTCATAAGTTGTAATGCATCATGTGATATTAATCAAAATGGAGCAATACTAAAATCCAGTTACAGAATTAGGTCAACTTATTTAAACCTGCGAAGCCGTTTTATAATCGCCGATGTATCTAGGCCGTGCTTATGCAAGTTATCGCAGTGACCACTAGCCCCGCATCAGCGACCCTTATATGGTCGAGGTGTTGCAAATTCTATGCCCGACCGGGCTATTTTTTAAGGATGAAATTTTTAAAACACAATATAAAAAAAGAATCTGTAAGAATTTGTTTTCAATAATTAAAAATCGCATGTATTATATACCATATTTATGTAAAAGCAACCCTAAATAGAAATCATGTGTTATTTATTTATTAAACGATTATTGCCAATATTTCACACCTTCCTACCTTCCTCTATGTAAGAAAAATATAAAAAAAGGCCTAACTCTTTCCCCTGTTTCATATTTATTGCATGAAAATATCAAGGACAAAATCTACGTATTGACTACGCAATCAATGTACCTTAGGTTTAGTTTATAATATTTTATTTCAAATTAAAATTTTCAAAACTCATTTACTTGTTATCTTACGTATGAACTATCAAACTACACTCATAGAACCAACTCCCTCGCCTCTCTAAATCATTTTACACCTTTAAAAACCTTTTTCTTCTATGACTACTGGCAGAGAAGACAGACAGACAGACAGACTTCTCTGAAATTAAAATAAACTGTCCTAAAAAAAGAAAATCATTCATCGAAATACCAAATAGTTGAGCTCTCAACACAAGGTCGGCAAGTAGATTGATGGCAAGATAGAATATATTTATGGCTAGAACTTCATCATTGCACATAAATTAAAATACTTGTTTCAACTAGAGCATAACTCCTTTAGTGGATTAACAAAGTTACTGGTAAACTATAATGGTATTTAAATATGTTTTTTCATGTGTGAAAATTGTAAAGCAATTACTCAATCCTCTCAAAGCTGAAATTGGAATTGTTTTAAAGTTAGCGTAATGTGCAGTTCAAACAATTTCTCCATTATACCATAAGGGCATATGAGGTCCGTGCCCTGAGCCCCCGAAGATCCATTTATTATTCTACAATTATACATAGTTTTTGTATTCTGTAACACACTTTCGTCCGCATAGCAGGGTAGTCAGAGAAAACTTAGTCTCAAACTCCTAGTGACTCCGTTCTCCAATTTCCGTCCGAATGGAGACAATATCTGTTGAGCACCGGACCTCAACCTAATTAAATTATAAACATTCACCCGGGTGGGAATCGATCCTACAGTCCTCCAGACACAGTCAAGCAATGCCCAATGTCCCATTGCGCCATGACGGCCTCAAAGAGTTATACATCTCTCTCTCATCTCACTTCGAATATTCAATAACAAATATGTTGAGCTTTTTTGTCATCTCCACCACTCTAAGTATTGAAGCCACACTTGTACTTATTAAGTAGAAGACAGAAACGTGATTGTACGTATAAAAAATACGTTTAACAGAACCATGTTTAATTAAATAAATCATTTTAGAGAAACAAAAGTAAAGTCAAAAGAAAATTAGCAATCACGTAGAACGCATGGTTTAGCGGTCAGAGCGCTTGAACGGTAACCAAGAGGCGCGAGTTCAAATCCCGCTGCTTTAAAAATTTTATACGACTTCAAAATACATGTTTTTCATTTTCCTAAGTGTGTGAATAACACTTAAAAAGCAGCATATTGGATACAGTTCCACATCTGCTGTCAATACCATCACAAACTAAGACAGCAATATAATGTAATAAGAGTTACAATAGTAGGTATATCAGGAAACCTAGATAGCTGATGTGAAAGTGCGCTCGTAAGTCGATATCATGTCTAGGGACACTTAATACCGTCGTATTTCATCTGCACGCACCTTTGTTTGTATGTTATTATCCAAAAACTATTTGGTCAAATCTATACACATATATATATATATAATAAAAACGTAACGTAATCGCTTTCTGTACATGGAAGATATATGAAAAAAAGTATTATTAGGAACCTTTATCAATATAATAAAACACAAAGCAATTATTTTTAATTTTCTTTTTTGTGCGTTTGTGCACGCTAATCTCAGGAACGGCTTAACCGATTTAAATGTTGTTTTGACTTTTGTATTTTTGTAAACATCCCTTAATATTTAGTGTTTATTTTTATTTCAATCAGTTCGTAAATAAAAAAAAGTCACAACACAAAGCCGCGAGCGGGAGCTAGTATTATTAAATATCGGCATAACACTTGTTAACGCCAGAATAAATTTATTAAAGAATAATTCCGTACGAATATGTCTAACTAGTTAGATTTGACCTCGTGCCTGCTGCTGAATGCCTGTACAAGCGCTAAAACCACCAAAACTGTATGACAGATCTGTCCTGCCTTATTTTTTTTTAATTATTAATCCTTCAAACGAGTCACCATCAAAGTAACGTTCTGCGTTCAAATTTCTATACGTTTTCTAAATATGTCTTTTTTCAACAAAATATTATTTCTTATTTGTATTTAAAAAAAAACGCAAAATGCTTCCAATTGCGCAACGCATGACAAAATTTCAGATGCATATCAAATAATTTCTTTTATTCGTTTCCGTAAGTTACGAGTGTGCACGAAATAAAAATTCAACTCGGCTATAAAATGCATAATAGCGAATAATAATCCAATCATATGTCACGGGCAAAATACTTATATGCCACTTAAAACCGTAAACCAGAATTGGAATTCTCTAACGATCGTTTCGATCATACAAATATATTTTTTATGAAGAGATAATGAAGAGATACATACATACATACATACATATAAAATGACAATTTAAAAAAAACTGAGGCTGTAGTGACAGTGTCTGATTGCACAGGCGATGGCTGTGGTTGTGGGTTGTTCGATTTCCCCTCGCGGGAATGATATATTTTAATTTTTTTTTTTTATATACCACATCGATTTTTCTTTTAGCGACGTGATAAGTGCTGTTGGAAGCGCCATAACCAAGGAACTGAACAGATTTCTCTAAATTAATAAATCCTCATAATAATTCTATTTTGACGGTGTAATTTGACTAAGAATTCACTAAGATTCTTAAATAGATAGAGAAAACCGTTCATTCATATATCAATATACACATAAGCCTTCGATTTATAGTGCCACCGATGATTGGTCAGAGAAAAATCTCAACACATAAGAGTACCTCGACTCTCGAGGCCGCTTATTTAAAGACAACTCGAAGTCTCAACTCGGACCGAGAGGGCGACGATGACATCACGCGGAACCGCCACCCACGGCCCTCCTACGGACAAGCCTTGCAAAACCCTCCAGTGGCAGCCTAGATCGTGTTATGTAATATTTAGAACGGCCAAATATTTGCAGAATTGTTTTGCAAGCATTATTACTTATGGGTACATATATTATGTTTGGTATATGAGATATATTCCAAGCTTAAAAGACGGAAAATCGTTCCTCATTTGAAAAAAAATCGTGTAGCTATATAAGGAAATAAAACAATATATATCCATCGGAGGCCATCGTGACGGCATAGAACAGCTTTTAACTTCAATCGCGATTAGTTGTGAGTTCAGTTCCCACTCAGGGAAATGATTATATTTAATTATTTCCATTTCTCCGCTCTGGCCGTATGTCTCTCACTACGGCCTTGCATTCCACCAGCTAACACGATTTCCTTGATACTAGTCGCTGCTCTCGGACTACCGTGATATGCGAGAAAAACGAGAAACTGTGAAAAAAAAGAATTGTACAATGTACAATGAATATAATAAACTAATTACTTACTTAACCAACACAAGTTAGCAAATGAAAGTTAACGAGACTAGTATTATAGTGATTCAACGTACATTAAGTGACAGTCTAAATGCAATAATTGGCATCGCAAACTGCACAATTGAGGCAACGATTTGAGCCGATGAACTGATATGAATCTGACTGCCTCTTGTGTATATATATATATACACACTTCGAATAACGATATTTCTAAGAGTTGAATTTAACAAGCATTTTACAGTTTCCTTTTGTACTGTTTATGTTTTTATTAAACTTTGTGTACATAATAAACTGTACCTACACATTTCTTTCGTTTAACATTTTTCTATTCGGTTACAAATGTTTAGCCAATTTAGACACATTGCCTGACACGTGGTGAGACCAAAACTATTTAAACATCATCAGCAACGCTTTTCCAATTTAGTATCTACTTTAAGAACATATATCTTCACAAAGTGGGATCAAAATCATAGAATGTACTTAAACTCCATTCATTATCAATCGCACTACGGCAGCAGTTCTTGTTTCCAAAAAAGAACCATATAATTTTTTTTATTATCAATGACATTAGGCATTATTATCACTTACACACTTTGTATCGAGTCGAAAGGAAAGCAGGACAAATATTTGGAACACATAATCTAGCAGTAGATCATTACACGAACTACGCCCTAGTTTCCCTTGTGTCTATCGATTACATTGTAAAAGTACAACAACAGCTAGAAAGCGCTGGTAGTAGTAACAAAGGAGCAACTTTCAAAAGGTAACTTCAAACTATTGTAATATAATATTTGAGTATTTTCAAAATATATATAAACACATATTTAGAAAACGTATAAAAATTTGAACGCAGCGGGATTTGAACCCGCGCCTCTTGAAAACCGTTCAAGCGCTCTGACCGCTAAGCCATGCGTTCTACATCTAGCTACGTTGAAATTCTTATACGCTTATAACAACTTATATTTGTTGTTAGCATCTCTGTAGAGAGATTTTTACAAATTTCTGCTAACCAAAGATTATTCTACGAATAATCGTTTGGCAAGAGAGAATGCTATTTATTAAATATTTTTTTAACATTTTTTAAAGTGTTAATCGCACACTTAGGAAATTGAAAAAGACATATTTTTATACATTTTATATATTTTATATTATATTTTTATACGTTTTCTTAATATATGACTTTTTCAATTTCCTAAGTGTGCGATTAACACTTTAAAAAATGTAAATATATATATATATAAACACCTTTTACTGGTGACTTCAGAAAACAAAAGTCAAAGTTTATTAATATCAAATAACAGTTTATAATATTATAATAAATAATATAAACGTAATTAAATTCATAACTCCTACTCGCATGATACCATACGTAAAATCGAAAGTGCTAGATAACCTAAGTTAGTACAAATGTATTGCCAAATACTGCAGAAACACACGGATCAATATGGTGAAATATCGCGGTTTCTTTGTAAGGCTTGTATATTCAAAACTTATTCATCGCGATCAATATAATCAAATGTATAAAGGAAATAGTTAAAAAAACCAAACGTTTGTGTAAAACTTTCGGAAGTTATAAAATTTGAGCCTGCCTTTTTCTTAAGACCTGTAAATATTTGTTATATTGACACAAATTTGTTTTGTATCCAGAATAGAATTTTGACAATAATTTCTGATACAATGACACCACAGAAAACACAGTATTTCTACAAAACAAAGACGTTAGAATATATTTTTATAACTTTCCAAATAACAATTTTCAATTAAAAATAAAAATTAGGGTTGAAAGTCAATTAAAATTATAAGCATATTTGGCTAATGACATTAATAAGATATAGCCGCAGGAACGCCCACACGGTAGCAGCAAAGGTTACCTACTAGTTTAGACTCCGTTAATGCAAGGAGAAGGAGCCCCAAATAATAATTTGGAGCTTACACACTTTCACAATAATATGGCGATTAAAGAAATCTAGTAAGGAAATTTTACTATACCTACACAAAGTTCCTTAAATGGGATATTGCCATAGGAGTCATATTTAAATTCTTATTTCGCTATACGGCATTGAGTCCCACCAATCATCACGCAATGTCTCAAATTCCGACGATAAGTAAGGTACGGAGTGTCTTGACACTTTTGGCATAAAACCTTTTTTCAGCTTCACGCTTTTTCCCGTTTAGCAGGGTAACACATTCCGTTCTCCACTTTCCGTCCGAAATCCAGACATTGCGTATTGAGTGGCAGAACTCATCGTTGCGCTTTGTCTAGGTACCAGAGGAATGAAAATATTTTAAATATAATCGTTACCCCGAAGGAGAATATAACTTACAACCATCGCTTCCAAAGTCAGACAGCAGCCACGCTGCGCCATGAGACACAATTTAAAAAAAATATATATATTACCAATAAATATGAATTCTAACCACTATAATTTTAAATTTAAATTAATTTATAATTAATAATTATAAAATAACTTAAAATAGCATACATTATTAACAAGAAGCGGTAATTGTCAAAAGAAATGTTATTTTTCTCTATCCCAAGTGCAACTTAAAAAGCTTTATGCAAAGCTGTACTACGACTGTACAAAGTATATAAAATTAGATTTCCACTGCGGTGAAACTGTTTGAACTACGATTTCTGAGTGACCTTCTGTGTAAAATAAATGTAAAGTCGGGCTGCATTAACGTCTCAGAAGAATACTATGCTAGAGTTTTCTTTAGCCAAAATGTTTCTTGAAATATTTATTTATAAGTAGTATTTCAATTTGGTGGAGTCAAATCTATTAAAAATAACAGTACAGGCAATACTAGAATAGTGATAAGTGTTTATTAAAAAAAATGATTTGTAACTATAACACCTAAGAAGTGAAGTGTCCAGTTTATTAAAGAATCACGCTTGTTTCATATCAAAGACTAAGGCAGTATACGATCCCAATTACTTTCTAATCTTTATAAATACCAAGCATAGATACAAAAAAATCTTTATATTTTTTTTTTTTGTAGTTACACGCTTCTCCTCGCATAGCAGGGGTAGGCAGAGAGAACCTCGTATCAAGATTCCGTTTTCCACTTTCCGCCCGATACCGAGAGACATTGAGTGACGAAACTCGATGCCGCCCTTTGGTTTCGCTACCAGGGTGGAAAATTTTTAAATATTTCAAATCTAATCATTTCCACGAGTCGGAATCGAACTTACAACCTACCGTGTTTACAGTCAAACGTTGTCCCACTGCGCAACGAAAGCCTTAAATTATTTACGGCAATACATTAAATTATTATTTCTATTTTTCTTTTTATCACAGCTGAACAGTTTCACTTTATTATAACAGCCAATTTACAAGTGAATAAATAGTATGGATATAAAACTGACATTTCACTCAAAGCGTGACTGTACAGCTCTTGCTATCGTTTTCTTGTGTACACAAAGAAACACTCAAACGGCACTGTTTGTACAAAACCAAATGTGTTTTTGTTCGTCTCTATTAAAACTAGAATCGCTTTGATTCATTTAAAACTAATCTACCTATTATGAATATTCACACGATATATATATTTTTAAACATATTTGCATGCATATGCAATGCATACGATCTATATTTAATAGCGCAGTATTAAAATTTATAATTTTTCTTTTTTTCGATCTGTGTAAGGTTAGGCAAAGTTAGGCAATACTTAGGTTCCGCCACCAAACACGCAATATGTTTAATTTGGATGATGCAATGCACCAAGAAAACAAAAAAAAAAAACAAACAATTGTTTTATAATTTATCATAAATCTTAAGAATGAACGCTAATTGCATCGTTCAACGAAATAACATAAAAAAATTAAAAAAAATAGAATGACAATTCGTCCTATACACCGGTTGATTGGTGTTCTACACCTCACACAAAACTACATATAACAAAGTCAAGAATTAGCTAAACCTGACGACAATCTCAGTAAGGGAATTCAAACTGTAGCCGTCAATGACAATGATTATAGACATAAAACTCGACTCGATTAAGTCGCACAATCCGTGACCGTTGAAAAGAAACGACACGATGCCGGTCGGTTTTCTCCTATATCGCAGATAGAAAGCCCAACACCTAAAGTATGGGACAAAAAAACAAAATATTTTTTAACTCCTAGCAGCTGCTTTAGCTTCGAGCCCGAGGTGTCAACACACTCCGATCTTGACTCTCCGCCCATTTCAGACATATTGTTTGACGCCAATGAAATAGAGCACAACACAACAAGCCATATTATGATAAAACACAAAGTGCGCTAGTTTAATTTAATAGGTGTTCTAATCATTAACTTTACTAAAGTTCTAAACACTATATCAGTATTAGTGATGCTAGTGTGTCCAAAATAATATTCTTTTGGGCAATTTGTTGGGGGTTTGTTAAACAATTGTCTGATTAGGCAAGAACGACATGTATAAAACTACTAGCCGTTGCCCGCCACTTCATCTGTGTGAAATTCTAAAATAAAATGTAGCCTAAGTTACTCATTATTACATCGGCTATTTGCCAGAGAAAGTCCCGTCAAAATCGGCCCAGCCGTTCTAGAAATTACCCAGAACAAGCACACAGACAGACAGACGGATCAAAATTATACACATGATTGTTTGGCATATGTAGATGAAAGCGGTTATTTTAATATAAAAAACCGACAGAAACTTTTCAGACACTAATTTCATAGATTTAAACTATCACATTTACTCAAGTATACACATATCTGAAATAATCAAAAACCATCAACGACCGTCAGATGCCAAAAAGTTAAACCAATAAAATATAACAAATAAATCCTTCACTAAATACAAAATCAACAATTCACAATAAGCCCGTCTTAACAAAGTCGTGTCCGAGGGAACCCGCTCGCCGGTGACTCACGAGTCACGACTCGAAACGGACCAGTCGGACGACGTACACGCATACTTGTTTGTTGGCCATTATCGCCGACGTTTGTTATCATACCTACTTGTGTTCTAGCGCGAGGGGTTCATACACTTGTATACACATTAAAACAAAACATTTAAGACACATCTGAGAGATATGTTAAGTAGAAAGTGGAGAACGCAGTGTCCTTACACTAGGTTATTTATGATTACATTGCCAAAAAAATTATGGTAAAACAATACATAAAAATTAATTTATTTAAGACTCATTTTTCAGCGCTTTTTAAAACGAAGCGGCTTTCCAAAACAAAAAATATATATAGAACAAAAGATGTTTCAAAATTATCGTTTTTATTTAACCTATACAGTATAGTAATATTCATATACATTTTTCTAAAAAAATCGCAAAAAAAATGTGACATAACGAACTAAAAATTACTTTCATTTGACTGACTTCTTAAAAACCAAGGAGATTATTAAAGTTTTAAAATTAAAAAAATACTATAATTACCACAAAAAACAAGGTAGTCAAAGAGAATCTAAATTCAAGACACTCCATTCTCCACTATCCACGAGAAAATAGAGATTCAACTCGAGGAACTCAACGCCACTCATGTACTAGAGCGGAGAAATGAAAATAGTTTTTTAATATAATAATTTCCCCGAGTGGATATCGAACCAATCGTGTTAACAGTCCCACTGTGCCACGATGGGCTTAACTGATAATTAGCGTATGTATATTTTATGTAAACCTCTACTGCCATTACGCTCAGTCTTTATGCTCGATTACTTTTTTTTCGACTACATTACACATCACGATACATAGATAGATATAACTTTGTATCACGCGTGTATTGTTCATAAAAACTAACTTTTAATGAAAATGTTGGAACTGAACAAGAAATGTTTTTCTAAGAATTGTATAGCGGAAAACAATACATTTAATTATAACTTGTAATGCCCACTGGAGTTTTGATATTTATTAGCGTATATGTTATTATAAACATTATTCATAGAGGCCATTATTGGGTTTGTGGTTGGTTCGATACCACTCGGAGGAATGATCAATTTCTCTTCACTCTGCTAAGAAAAAGTGCCGTGTTTAATATTTCTACTTAACAGTCAACACGCAATGTCTCGATTTCGGGCGGTAAGTTTAGAACGGACAGTCTTGACACTAGGTTCCCCCCACTAACCTGCTATACGAGAAAAAAGCTGTTGTGAAATATTTAATGCTTCTATAATGGGGTCACGCAATATATATTCAATCTACACAAGCTACCTTAGACAATGGCTGTAGGTTCAATTCTTATTTGAAATATATATAATTATTAATTATACTAGATGTCCCGTTGAACACACAACGCGTTGCCTTAGCAACGTGTATGACAATAAACGTGAATATATTTTTATGCATTATTTTAAAAATATATTAGAATTCTGCAACTCACTTCTCCATACAAACACAACTGTGCAAAATTTCATACTTCTCCGTCCGCGTATTTACTAGCGACGTTACCTTTCGCGTTAGCGCCCGTCAAAAAGAGGGGTGCAAAACCTTTGCATTACGTATATTAATATGTATATCGTTAAACTGAAAGGTACAAGTATAAGACACAATACAAGAAAACATTACATTTTATACAATTGTAGTAATAAGAACATATGTTCATAAGTTCTCATTTTTGAACTTATCAGTATTTATATATTTTTAAAATTTTTTAAAGTGTTATTCGCACACTAAGGAAATTGAAAAAGACATATTTAGAAAACGTATAAAAATTTGAGAACGCAGCAGGATTTACTAACAACAAATATAAGTTGTAATAAGCGTATAAGAATTTCTAACGTAGCTGGATGTAGAACGCATGGCTCAGTGAGCGCTTGAACAGTTTTCAAGAGGCGCGGGTTCAAATCCCGGTGCGTTAAAATTTTTATACGTTTTTTAAATATGTCTTTTTCTGATCAGTATTTATTTTTATCTATACAAGTTATCTATATTTCTATATCACAGGTAATTCAAATCGATGATGCAACTTTGGTTTAGGTATCGTGGGCGACGTCGAGGCAACTTTGTAATGTTGGAGGTGCCACTGATAGCATCTTAATTACGCGAGACCGTTCTAATAAATTATTTACGCCAAAATGATAACTCTGGAAACAATAAAGACCACATTAAATTACGATGAATCAGTTTTTTTACTGACAAACAAATTATATTAAAATCATCGTCAACATAAACAAATGAAAATATTTTTAATTTATATAATCCTTGCATAGTCGTCTGTCGCTTGACTGCACACGTTCCTTGTGAGTTCGAATCCCAGTTAGGGGAAATATTTTATTTAGAATCTTTTCATTTCTCTAATCTAAGTGGACTTGTGCCTTTTAACGCTGCACTTTGTCTATACAGCACTCATTGTTTCAATTTATAATATAAATACATACATATATATATGCAAATGAAAACATATGTCTAAAAAATTTACACGACATTTATAGCGTCATATAACGTTAATTTTAAAACTCGTTAAAGGGAGGCTTTTAAATTCAGATTCTCGATTTTTCTTAAATTGCCAAACCAGAAGTTCCAGTTTGACTGAAATTGTGAAACCCGACTGAAATAATTAAGTAACTACTCTCGGTACAATTTGCATATTATACAGTTGAAAAGAAACCTTCATAAACATGAAATTTATGCAAAACCTTTAAGCCGAAGAATCATTGCTGAATGTTTATAATAAACAAAAGTAAAATATAAACTAACAACGTCTCTATTCCAAAATCGATAACCGGAAATAACCTTAAGAATAACTAACGTCGTCGAATTCTGTAACAATTCCAATGGACTTTTGCCAAAAAAGGATACCAAAGTCACATTTATATAGATCAAGAATGCGATGCGGTAAGACGGCAGTAGCGTTTCAGTTGGTGTTATAATCTAATAAACTAATTCAACCAATGGTTTAATTAATTGCGTCCTATTAAATATTTATAGTACGGTATATATATATTTAAATTATTCACTTTCTACTATCCTTTTATTGTCTAATGTATGCACAAGGTTCATAAAGCAATTTAAAAAATAATTATAAAGATTTTTTTATATATTTTCATCTTTAATACAAGCGCCTTAAACAAAAGCTGTAAAAACTAAAAGGGTTACTTAATTTACAGATGCATTTGAATAACTAATATAGCTATTAGTTCAAACTAAACTCCTTCCATTAGTAGTTCAAACACGGCCACGTGCTTATCATTTGGCTGGCATGCCAGTTTTTACATAACAAAAAAGTAATTGTAATTGTACCGCCGTTACTCAATAATGTTTAAAATACTTTAATAAACATTATTTACTACAAAGCGCGGCATTGAGTCCCGTCCCGCCACTCAACGCGCAATGTCTCGGATTATTTCGGGCGGAAAGTGCAGAACGGAGTGTCTTGACTCTAGGTTCTCTCCTGACTGACTGGACTGACTGCCCTGCTATGCTTAAAAAAAAAAAAAAAAAAAAAAAAGGCGTGACGCGTGAAATATTATTTATAATAAATGTAATATTTAAATTAGATATATTATTTGAAATTTAGTTTAAATAATAAACATGTAAAACGGCGTGTTGAATAACTTAGCGGTTACAGCTCCGACTAAATAAAGTCTACAAAGCATTGTTTGACCAGTGTCGGGGTCTTCTATTGTCATAAACGCAGTTTAACTGTGAACTTCTGTGACTTTTGTTATTATTTTTAAGAAAATTATCCATTTTACTAATTAAATAGATAAATATATATATATATATACAATTAAATAAATATGTTTAATGGGCATTACTTTAGTAGATCAAATAGATGTAAAAGATTGCAAATTTTAATATAGAAAACTGTATTTTATCTTTTCGTACATATGTTAAATAAAAAGAGAAATGACTGCTACAAAACAAAATTGATTATAATATGTAACGAACGTGTGCTTAGCGATAAGAGAATTTGGACGGTTTCTAAGAGGCGCGGGTTCAAATACCGCTGCGTTCAAATTTTTATACATTTGCTATTTAATTTCCTATAAGAGTGAAAAACTTTAAAAATGTAAAAAATATTAATTATCTTTTTATACACCCCATACCTAATATCAAACTAGGTCATGGTGGAGGGTTGTCGGGCTTATCTAGTTATTACATAAACTCTCTATAGTAAAATTTTACTCCTCGGGAATAAATTTACTTAAGAAATTGGTTCATTTATTTAAGTTTTTATTTGCTTTACGGATTCTCCCGCAAAACAGGGTAAAACAGAGAGAACCTAGTGTCAAGACACCACGTTCTCCACTTTCCGTCCAACAAGTGGTGGAACTCAACGCCACACTTTGAGTTACGAGAGAGAGAGGGCGAATGAAATTAATTTAAATATACATTCTTACTAGTGGGTATCGAACCAACAACCAATCGCGTTACAAGTTTAACAACATATTGCTTATTATTTTCAATCGAAAACCACTAAATCCTTCATCTCGAAAACAACGCAAAGGCAACCTTATCCTGACGCGACCTTGACGATGCTCTTCTTGACAATATGGTTTCAGCGTCGCCATTTTGCATCTCCTCCACGCCTGCGCCAAGTCGAATGCGGCTCATCATGGCCCTATGGAATTCCATGATATTTTTATGTCATATATATGAAACAAGTAAAGGGAAAAAAAGTATACTTTGTTGAATAATAGTTTTCACGTCTAAGTATGTTAGAAAGTACATTTAATTGCACAAATATCACGTCAAATATAAAGTTCACGCTTTTTCCCGCATAGCAGGTTAGTGAGAGAAGCTGAAGATACTTCGTTCTCCATTATAGTGACGGAGCACACCGCCGCGCTTTATGTAGTATAAAGAAGGAAAAATTAGTATAATATAAAGTGAAGTGAAGTGAATATAAAGATGCTCCCGGGTGGGAATCGAACTTTCAGCTACTCACGTTTAAAGTCAGCCGTAAACTGTGGCACGATGCCCTCTACTTACAAAATAATGATTTGAATGTTAAATTTATCTTTCGAATTCAACCTGTAGGCTGTAGCCGATCCAATACAGTTCAGGTTATATGTCATTAAATATATTCTGTCGAGACGCACGCGCAGCCCAAACCTTATATGGGCGATCAGCACAAGGCCGCGCACCGTCCTCGTCGTATTTAATTGAGTAGTGAAAATAATAAAAACATAATTTTGTAATAAATACCCAGTGGTATTTTTGCTTAAAACTAGCAAGAGAGAACTGTGTTCTAACTACATATATATATTGTGAAATCTAATTAGGGAAAATATTGAAATTTGTAATATATATATTTGGATTAGTTAGAGCTTTGTTTTGATGTTGTATTAGTAATACTACACTGTATTGTAACAACAGATAAAAGAAAATAATTAACAATATTAGAGTAAACTTAACTCAATATATTAACAAATAGAAGTATGCACTTATATTGCATACTTTTTATATTATACTTTATTTTATTTTATATTAGAGACCGTTATAACACAATGGACCTGTGCCAGACTGAAATTTGGTGGTTGTGAGATCAATCTGCATTTGGGGGAATACATGTGTATTTAAAGCATGACCAAAGCAGGGAAATGGAATTAATTTTATAGTGAGGAACAGAGTGTTTGGACACTAGATTCTCTCTGCCTTTGTGGAAAAGGGGTAAATATTTTATTTAATAAATGAATATATAATGAGATGATGTAACAATTCTAAAAAATTTAAATAATTTCTGATTATTAACCCAACATAATTTCAAGGAAACCAACCACAACGATAACACACATTGCTCACATTCTAGAAACACAGAGTTTATTTTGTTAGAAGAATAAAATTACTTTCAACCTTCAATGACCAATTATATGTATTACTTCAAAATTTTAATAATTTATCAAAGATTTTGTTGTTTATCTATATCTCAGTAACTTTCTTATCTCAGTATAATATGAAAAACTCACATACCGTAATACATGTTTTATCTTGCATAGTTAAAGATTGTTCATACATGTATATATATGTAGTAACTAATATATATATTTAAAATTGTACAGCAATGGGATATTCATAGGATATAATGATATTTCAAGAAGCAAAACTTTTTCTTGTATATTTTTTTTATATATTTTACTTATATTAATACATTATAAAATTTATATACATAACTAAACCAGCTGGTGTTCATTCAATTACATTCCTTAATGAATAAATCAAGTTATTAAAGTAATATTTCAAATTGATATTATTTTATATCATATATCATGTTAGTTGTTTTAGTTCTGGAGCTTATTCAACAGAAAGTTTTAAAATGATGGACATATTATAATGTTTGAGCACTTTAATCATCTACAATTGTAAAATTTATACTGCATTATATTATATAAATTATAGGAGATATAACAATTAATAATTTAAAACTTATTATTTTAAATGTTATATTCACATTCATTACATTAAATTGAGTTAAAGATAGTTTTGGCTTAGTTTCAAAATTTTAAATAATATTTAAAGAATTTGTAGTACACTTAAGCACTTAAGTACAATACAAGTCTTGTAATAAATGAGTTTATTAAGTAAAAGTAAAAATGATTCATGCAATCAGTGGCCGCGTGAATCGGTGGAAAAATAAGTGACTGAAAGCAAGATATATTGTTAAATGCTGAGCTAATCAAAAGTGGATAACATAACGTCGGCGTATATTAGAATATAAATCGTTGTTAAACTTACCATCTGTTCTTTTTATATTGATGTTGATCCCGGTCTGGATTTGTAAAGAACCGTCATCCATTTTTGCACAAGTTTATGCACCACATACACTAAATAACATTATTTCGCAAGAAACAATTGTTTGAAAATAGTTTAACACATTCGTAAATTGCACATGAGAACCGGTGAAAATTACAAATAAATTTCTACACCCAGATTGACAGTTATATCGAGCTAGCTACACACTTCAGACTGGAACGTTTCAAATTTGTTTCGGTGTAACAGTCAAATCAATCACTTTTTATTCTTGTAAGCAACAATCAAAATAAAAATGATAAGTTTTTTAAGCCCATTCAGCCGTTGAGAAAAAAAAGATACAAATATTTAAATTATTTCGGTTATAACACGAAATACTATAAATATCGGCCAGAGCTCAATGCAATGCATTTCTAATCTAAACGTTTACGTGGTATTGCCATGTCACTACATAGTAACGTCACGTTACAGTGGAATAAAAATGGAAAATTTTACAAATACTTTTGACTATAATTAATTGTACAAGATGTATTATTTTATTTAGTATTTAAAATAAAAATATATTAATAAAATTTCAAAATATAATTTTTTTGTATCACAATTGGTGGCTGTTACTGATACAAAAATAAAGTGCTTAATTAATTGTCAGTCGCTTGTCGGTTATTATCTATAGCCGATAAGATTTTTATAAATTTAAATAAAAAATATATAATAATTTAAATTGATTTAAATTGACTTTTTGTTACATTTTTAAAAGTTATTTAGTACTTTGTATAAGTATTTATTGAATAATTTATATATTCTATCAGCGTATCCAATGCTCTTAAAAACTATGTCAATGACAGAGACAGAGTAATCATATATCAACTAAAAAATCAGCAAGTGTAGGTGAACAAATTTTATATTTTTCTAAAGAAAAATGGATTCTGAATATAAATTATCGCACAAAGCCAAAAAACGAATTAAGGAAGTTAAAAGAAAAGCTCGACCAGGTATGACTTTCACCAATTGAACCATGTAATGCATTGATTAATTAACGTTTATTCCCACAATTATCAGCACAGTATCTAATCAATATTATTAAAATTTTACCCTTATTTCTGATACATTTGTTTAATATCATATAATAGGAAGACTTTGACACGGTATTCTTCTATACTTACAATGTTCTAGAAGAATCTTAGGGGTCATGCGTTTCGCTTCGCTTTTCATTGACCTCGAAATATCTTCATTTTGGTATCAAGCCGCTTAAAATGTTGAAACCTTCGTTTAACGTGAAGCCAAAACTCATCTTAATATTATTTCAGAATTGGCTGATAAATACCAATGGACAGCTTTAAAGTATGCTAGTAATTTTGAAGACTTTATAAAATGTAAGGACAATGTTGATAGAATAGACGTAAATGAAGTGAGCCCAGAAGAATTTATAGAAAAATACGAAAAAATCTATAAGCCAGTTGTGATAGCAAATACACAGACTAATTGGAAGGCCAACCATAAATGGACTCAAGATAGATTAGCCAAAAAATATCGTAACCAAAAATTTAAATGTGGTGAAGACAATGAAGGTTATAGTGTTAAAATGAAAATGAAATATTATGTAGAATATATGAAGACAACGACTGATGACAGTCCACTTTATATTTTTGATAGTAGTTTTGGTGAACATCCAAGGAGAAAGAAACTTCTAGATGATTATGATGTACCTAGATACTTTAGAGATGATTTGTTTAAATATTGCGGGGAAGAAAGAAGACCACCTTACAGATGGTTTGTGATGGGGCCTCAGAGGTCTGGTACTGGGATCCATATAGATCCTTTAGGCACAAGTGCTTGGAATGCTTTAGTATTTGGACACAAAAGATGGTGCTTATTTCCTACTCAAACTCCAAGAGAACTAATCAAAGTGACTGGTGCTATGGGTGGAAAACAGCGAGATGAAGCTATAACTTGGTTTAAGCTAATTTATCCAAAAACACAAATGGACACATGGCCTGAAGAATATAAACCTGTAAGGCTAACATTGTTTTGTTTTTATGATTTACAATAATATACTATATTATCATAAGCAAAAATAAATTCATTTTATATATTTCTGCAGTTTATAACTATACATTAATCTCATCTTATCATTAATTATTATTCTTAAATTGTGCACATTGATTGTTTTAGGTGGAAATTCTTCAGAAACCTGGTGAAACAGTATTTGTTCCAGGAGGTTGGTGGCATGTAGTTTTAAACCTTGATGACACAGTGGCAGTAACTCAGAATTTCTGCAGCTGTACTAACTTCCCAGTTGTATGGCATAAGACTGTTCGGGGTCGACCCAAACTATCCAAAAAATGGATGAAAGTTCTAGAATCCAAAGATTCAGATTTATATAAGGTAGCAAGTAGTATGGACTTGACTCAAGGGACAGGAGTTGCATCTGACAGCTCATCTAATAGTAGCTCTTCAAGTAGCGACAGTGACAGCAGCTCATCTGGAAGTTCCAGCGAAGATGACAGTGGACAAGAAAGTATTACTGCTCACAAAAAGAAGAGAAAACGAAAAGTTTGACTAAGATAATTATAAATAATAGGCAATAAAGGCACAGATATTAAAATACCAATTATTGCAGTTTGTATTTAAGTAAGGAGTTTTGTATTACTAGGCATAATTAATGTATTATTATTTACTTTATTTGTTGATTGAGCAGTATCTATTGTTAGAGGACCAACCTTAATATCAATAAAGTTTAATATAATTATTTGAATGCTTTTATTTTAATATATCCTTACAAGTTCAGTCTACTTTAAGAAAGATTTGTTATTTCAAAATAATTATTTTTACTGGTCTTGAGGGGCAAAGCGTTTGGCCCAAAGTACAGAAAAACTGTTGTTTTTCAATAGACGTTTGTGGTCTACACAACAAGATGGCTAAAGAAGAAAACGATTTTTTTTGCATTTATTAGGACATTTGATTTACGAGATTAAATCATAATTATGTCAGTAACTATAAGTATTAATCTTCAAAAAATAAATGGAAATGGAATCATTATAAATAAATTATTTTACACTGTAACTCATATTAAATTATAAAAAAATTAATTTCATAAAGGACAATAACGCCATCTAGACAATATAAGAAAAATACAGGAAAATCTGAATTCACATGCGCATCACTATTGACGTACTCGCAAAATGAAAAAAAAAATATAGTCTATGGTTATCAGCGGCCATTTGTTATCCGTGCCGAAGTTGCAGAAAATAGTATTGCAAAATGTTGCGATCAGCGTCTCGCTCTTTGGTAAATGTACTTAAAACGACCGTCGTCCCCACCTCCAGGGTCGCCGTCGTCGCCGTGAGGAGGTCTCACGGAGGCGTCCAGGAGTCCGATGAAGACTTCGACAACAGGTTAGACCTATTTCACGTTATGTAACTTAAAATATTATCAATCTTCTATAAAAGGCTATGATTCTTTTATTAATATGTTTTAAATCTATATTAATGATTGTATTTTCAATACTTTTGGAAGCATAATTTTCACTGTCCTCAATCAACGTGATTCATGTTGACTAAAACTAACCATAACAAAATAATTATAAGAACAACCAGGAATTAAGAAACGATTTTTGATTAGTAATAGAAAATGATATAAAAATGTAATTAGAAAATGCTTATATAAATCTACATTATGAGATAATGAGATTTGTGTATAGAAAAATATAATATGATAATGAGAAACAATTCCCACAATAAATACAATCCTACTATTGGTATATGATTTGGATTTTTATACTTGTAAATAGTAAAATGCACTTTTAATTATAAATTAAAGTCATTATCTAAACATCTAAATTTATATATTTTGTTAACATTTTTTAAAGTGTTATTCCCGAACTAAGGAAATTGAAAAAGATATATTTAGAAAACGTATAAAATGTTGAACGCAGCGTTGAATTAAATTTATTTTCCTGTTACAGTCAATAGTTATTTTATATTAACTTAAAATTTCAGATATGAATCGTACTTCAACAGGAAGGACATTGACGGATGGGAAATACGCAAGGGAATGAATGATCTCTGCGGTATGGACATAGTTCCTGATCCCAAGATCATCAAGGCTGCCATGCATGCCTGCAGGAGAGTGAATGACTATGCTCTTGCTATTAGGTTTTTAGAAGCTTGTAAAGACAAGTGTGGCAACAAAGTTGGTGAAATCTACCCTTATATTATCCAAGAGATCAAACCTACTCTCAACGAGCTGGGAATCGAAACACCAGAGGAACTCGGCTATGACAAGCCTGAGCTAGCATTAAAGAATGTTTATGAGATGTAATATGTGATAATAATTTGTAGCGGAATTTAAATAGTTATGTTACTAATTTTATATAATAGAATGCTGTTTATTTTAATAATTCCATTACCACCATCTGCAATGTTAAACATTTGGCTGTAAACACGAGTATGTGAAATGAATTGTTTCATTTAGTTCTTCTAAAATATGTAGGGCATATTTATAATAAAAAGTATTCAATGCATTGGAGTTTTTTTTTTAATAAGATATATATATATAATATAAGTAAAACTATTTTCATTTCTCAATACTTCAATACTCAATATTTTTTTGGTCCCTTGCCTAGCTCTAGGCCTTCAGTGTCTGCAAGGGGGTATTATAGGCTACTTTGTGAAACACAATACATAGATAACTGTTTATCAATTAGGGTCAGATAAGATTACCTAGTAAAGAAATTATTAATAACTAGTTTATATTAGAACCAACTGACAGAAAAAGACAACTTAAAGTTAATTATACAAACAGTACTGGTAAGTGCTTCAGTCTCTGTTTTATCAAGTGTTAATTTAATTACAAAACTTTCAATACACTTTAATTATATTTTTTTTGCAGTCACGCTTTTTCCAGCTTGGCAGGGCAGGCAGAAACAATCTAGTGTTAAGACACTCGTTCTCTACTTACCGCCCAAATCGGAGGCAACATTTCCCCGAGTGGGATCGAACCCAAAACCAATCGCGTTTAAAGTGAGACGCTGACCCACTGCGCTAATATTCACATTCTTATTAATTTACTCCCAAATACATATATGGCATCATAGATGATATAGATATAACTCCTGACGTGATTGATGGACCATGTGAGATATACACTTGCCTATGGGACCATATCACTCGACATCGCGTGATGGGCCAGATTAAAGATGACCGAAAACACGCTAAATCGCGTTATTGGCAATAATCGTTATATGACAATTTCATGGATATAATAAAACAACACATAGTACGTAAATACTTTATTCCGAATGATTGCAATATTCACACAGTCATACATTATTTACAACCACAAATCATTGTACTTAACAACAAAATTGTGCTTCTTTCTAAACTTAAGACGAAACTCCTTCAAATTAAATAAATAAATAAATAGACATTAAATTATGAAAAATATGAACAAGTAAAACAAAATACACAAGTCGCTTGTCTACACATATATACATATACATATATATATATATATGTATAATTTTGTACTTCTATACTTATCATAGCTTCGACTATACGTACTCGTATATTAAAATTAATATTTTGGACCTAATTTAAATATTAATTACATACAAACGCTAATCTCGTTTAGTTTCATGTTTTTTTTTATGGATATTGCTATACGTTTCCAGTTTCGTGGCCACAGAATATTCGAGACGTCCGATTCGTTTCAAATAATACAAAAACCTTCGACTCGTCTGTTTGTGGCCGTTCGTATATAGTTAAATTACTAAGTTAAATTCACCTAGGTACGTATTATACAAATTTAAATATTATAAAACATTTTGTAATACAAGTAGACTAGATCCTTCCCTAATGACTCGTCGACTAGAGTGACACGTAACAAATAATCATCAATCAAATCAATCTATCAATCAAATAAATTAAACAACAACTCACTTAACAAGTACACTTAAATAAATTAAAAATTAAAGGAATGTTCATTTAATATGAAATAAATAAAATTCAACACAAAAGAATAAAAAAAAATATATATCAAATAACTAAGAATTTACGACTTAAACGCGAGTGACATAAGTTAAGAAAAAAATATTGCACAAAACTCGTTTGTTCACAGACTAGAAATGTTTATAAACAATTGTTTGGAAGCTGGCGCTTCAATAAATAAAATAAAATAATGGATGCCCATTTAATGGAGGTGGCCGACCGCGAGATCCGCTTGCGGCTGTCATTGACCGCCGTCGACCGTCACGTCTGGTCAATCACATTCGCGCCGCAAGAATACAATTACGCTACTTATATGTTAAATGTGACGCGATCACATTACATCGAACGAAGTCAGTAAATCTATTTAGTTTAATATTCACAAAAAAAATGTATCAAATAAATTACTTTAAATATGAGCTTCTTGCTAACAAATAAATAGATTAAATACGAAATAAAATCGTTAGCTCATAAACATGACGGTCCATATTCAGATATAATTAGACGAAGCCTCAAGAGGCCTGTCTTTTTAAAGAGAAACCAATAAACTAGTATAGCATTACTGACTCGGTTCAACCTCACTCATCAATTTATATCTAATCACCCTCCGCCCTTAAACGTCTCTCCGTCTCCTCTACCTTACGTTATTCATTATTCTATGCAGCTTGGAAGTTGGGGCGTGTTTACACAAAGCGGGACCGGTTGTATGGAGCTGGCCCAATGCGAACATGCCTTTATATAACTGCAGTAATACCTCGAAATTGTTTTCTAATTATATAAAAGAAATTATATTTAAATCAGTTTATTTTTTATCCCGTATAGTAGGGTTTTATAAAAATAACTTAAAAGTGGGTGTGGGCGAAACCACATTGCAACTGGTCGCGAAGGCTTCATGATATGATGTATTAGAGATTACATCAGATGTTATAAAACATTTTTTCCAAGATATTACTATAACATATTATTTAATAGAAAGAATTCCCTATTACATTATTACAATAAACAACAGCTTTTACGTATCGTCTAAATATGGCACTGTAGCGCTCCAATTAGCCTAACTCGTTGAATTCATGACATGACATAATTGTGTACAATACACCGTGACAAGTATAAAATAAAAGACGGTTGTGACACAATATGAACAAAAAAAAAATACTTCAAATTTAAAGTTTTCATACGCAAATTCAAATATCGTTCTTATATAATCTGTGCAATAATTTAAAGGGCGTTAAAACTCATTTCATAAAACATTTACAAATACAAAAGACAAAAAAAAAACTCATATTCATAAAATATCACAACCGCCATTATTATTCCACAAACAAAAGCGAATATCCTTCCATTAATTGTAATAGAGCATTACAAATAAAAAATCAACCGATTTAAGTTTAATCTCCAAACTCTTCTATAGGCAACCATAGGTAATAATTACATAGTAACTTTCCCTTACGTACACACATCACGGGGGTCAGGGGTCACGTGGGGTCTGGGGTCGGGGGTCGGGTTTGGGGGACGCGGCGCCGGGCGGGCTCCCTGGGGGCGAAGGCCCAACTAGTGGCAGCAACTAAGAGTCTGTTGTTACTGCGTCGCGCTCTGATTTCACTTGCTGAAATTCAATTTTAGACAAAAATTAATACAATTGCGGTACAATACATTTATAAATACATACATTTTTCAAACAATCTTTTAATGATGATTTAGTAATTTCTAAAGTCAATTAATAATTACAGTACAAATGTTGAGTATAATATAAGTATATATAATTTTACAGCTTTACGCCCTTTCCCGCATAGCAGATATTATGAGAGAGAAATTAATGTAACGACATTAAGTGTTGAGTGGCGGAACTCAACGCCGCGCTTTGTCTCATCACCAGAGAGGAAAAACGAATATAATTTAAACACAATAATTTCATACCATTTTCGGTTCATTCCGAGTGTTAATCGAACCCACTACTAATCGCGTCTACAGTCAGACGGTGTCTCACTGCGGTACAATGGCCACAATAATAAGACATAAATGTAATATATATATACATATTTTTTAATAATAAAAATATATTATATATAGTAATTAATATATATATGTATAATACCATGGCCTTGGTGAGCACAGTGGCGTCCTTGAGGCTGAGCACCTGCAGCACCTGCGCGTCGCCGCCCTGCACGCCCTGCAGCATCACCTGCGCCACTCCGCCGCCCATCGACAGCGCCTCCAGCGTCTCGCCGTTCTGCTCCACCTGCCCACAACCACACCTCACTTCCAATACTACATACAAGCCCACAACCGGCGAGGAAGGCAGGTCTAAAGAGAGGAGCCCGTCTCGAACATAAAAGTTACAATTATATTATTTAATACTTTAGTAGCTGATATGCACTGTTGAGCGGCAGAACCCTTGTCACCAAGTTACACACACACACACTAGTTTTTATTAGAAATACAAAAAGCAAATAATCTCAAATGTGAGACATGTAACTAACGTGTGTAAGAAATCGTATTTTATAAACTGAAGTAACCACAAAAATATAACATATTTGAAAAATATTATGCATATTAAAATTACTATCCTACATTAAAAAAAAAAAAGAAAATATAAGCAAATAAAACCACACCTACATCATAGTGCAGTAATATAAAAGTGCAACACAACTCAAGCCAACTCAAATAAAAACAAAACAGATATACTCAAGTGTTTATTGTACTCAAATATAAAAACACAAAACATTTTGTGTGCTTTTGGAATTTTATAATAATATTTAAAAAAGAACACCAAATAATAAGGTCATATATAGTGTATGTGTTAATTTAAAAAAATAAGTGAAGGTTCCAATTCATTAGGCTTATTGTTACTAAAAATTTTCTTCCCAATACACTTACAAGTGAAACAAAACAATATAAACAAACACCATTGATATAATGTTGATTCAGTGCTCGTTATAAATATTAATTTAAGCCCCGAAAAATTATAAACAAATAACAAACGCGAAGTATTACAAAAATTTAATCTATCAAAATGCAAATCCAAAGTAGTTCAGTAGAACTACTGGGGTCAGGGTCTTAGCAGTAGCTAAGACTACTGAGAATAATAATATATAAATTTTAAACTATTAACAAAACTTCAAAAGCACAAACAAACAAAAACAAAACAATAAATTTATCTATTATCAACAGTAACAAAACAAACACACAGCAATCGTAGACATGTATGGGGGAAGAGAAATTATGTATTTAAAATTTTCGCATTTTGGCAGTTCTACGAATAAATTATGATTTTAAAGCAGCTCCGCGCTTTTTCCCGCGTGGCAAGGCAGTTAGAGACAATCCACTGTCCGGCCGTATTCGAGACATTGCGTGTGTTACATATATTTAGAAAAAGTATAAAAAGTTTGAACGCAGCGGGATTTGAACCCGCGCCTCTTGAAGCCTCTTGTAGTACGCACAGAACTCGACGCCGCACTTTGTCTATCATCACCGTTTGCATCCAGACCAGCCGTCCCGGTAATTTTAAGTGCATATAAATCACTATAAAATTTTTAACATTTACATAATTTTTTTGCCACTTGAGCCAAGTAAAGACATTGCCTTATTAACATTTCAGATGAAATATATTGATTATTAGTTATCATATTTTATTACAAAATATTGAACAGTTTAACTCATATTGCAGAATATCCTTCACCCGTACATGTCTTCAATTATATAAAAAAAAAAAAACAATCTACAATTGCCAGCTAAAAATAATATATACATAAAAATAAATAAACAAAAGGAACTATATTCTTATACCTTGTAATTAGTTATTTATAAAAAAATATCTATTGACAATAATTGTTGTCAAATAATATATAATTATAGTTAAGTATTCAACAAAACTAATGTCTATACCAGGGGTGGCCAAACTACGGCTCGCGAGCCACACGCGCCTCTTTGAAGGATGATTTATGCCTCTCGACAAACGTACCGGCATTTCCTTTTCATTTTTGTGTAATTATATTTTATATAAAATAAAAATAGGAAAATATTTAGAATTAACTATAAAATCGCTCAGACTATAAAGGAGGAAAGAAATTTAAAAATAAATTACAATTTTTGAAGCTTTACGCTTTTTCAGGGTATTCAGAGAGAACCTAGTGTAAAGACACTGCCACTTTCCCCCGAATTCGCGTCATTGAGTATTGACGGGCAACGGGAACTAAACTCCCTGCTTAGTCTTGTTCACCAGAGCGGAGCAATAAAAAAAATTGTAATGTAACGCGATTCAAATAGTTTTAAAATTATATTTTCTTTAACATGCAATAATAAAAGGCCATTATTTTAGTATGGCGTTTAACTGAAAACGCTAATGGTTGTGGCTTCGTTCGCCGCTCGAAGGAATTATATTTTATTTATTTTAAGAATCTGCTCTGGTAAGAAAGGTAAGACAAACTCACCACTCTCTCGTCAGTCTCGAATTCGGGCCGAAAGTGAACGACGGAGTGTATTGACACTAGGTTATCTATGACTGCTATGCGTAAAAAAGTTTAAAGCCGTTTTTTTTTTTTAAATATTTATAATAGTTTTATTGCAGGCGAAGCAATTAATAGAAATAAAAAATATATATTTCTAAGCATTTAAAAACTAAATGGCTTCACACAGTTAAAATAAAAAAGTGCTCTATCTATACAACAGCACAATCAATGTAGAAACAAACATGCAACTATTTTATAATCCACACAACAACAGTCGAGAACAAAACAAACATTATTATACAAATGCAACACAAAAATTTAAACACATATTAAATTAAAATAACAAAAAAATATGCATAATTTAAGCAAATTGGAAATAAGCTGTAAGTAACATCGCCTATAATATTTGTTGAAACTTAACAAAAAAAAAAAACAATAATCTAATAATTTACTAACATTTAAGTAAAACAGATGTATCAGGGGTAGACATATTTAGAAAACGTATAAAAATTTGAACGCAGTGGGATTTGAACCCGCGCCTCTTGAAAACCTCTTGAACGGTTTTCGAAGAGGCAGCGGGTTCAAATCCCACTGCGTACAAATTTTTATACGTTTTCTAAATATATCTTTTTCAATTACCTTAAGTGTGCGAATAACACTTTAGAAAATATAAAAAGAAATATGTATCAGGGATGTTACGGATGTAACATTTCGGATCTGGATCTGGACGTTTAAAGACTTTATATCGGTATCGATTATCCTATAGTTTCGGATAATTTCAGTTATTTACGGATATTACATTATTGATATCAACTAATTTATTAATTGGTTATTGTTTGATTTTAAGAATCTCTTGTTTACATTTAGCTAACATTTAGTCTTAGACCATGTCGGAAAATTATCCGAAACTTTTATATCGTTCGATTCCTTTGTATCGGATATTCGATAGTTTCGGTTAAGGCTACGGGAGCTCCATAATATGAACAAACCAAAAACAATTATTTACTACAAAATAAACTACAAATGTTGCGACCGTCTTAAATATTAAAAAAACAAAACAAACAAACATAAATGAAATCTATACAAACATGTTAACGTAACGAAAAATAAAGTAGTCACATACTACTGTATGTATATATACTACTCTATATTTCGAACAAAATGACTGCAAGCCAAAAAATACAGAAAACACATATAC
Organism: Podotricha telesiphe; assembly: GCA_038994665.1. NCBI lineage: Eukaryota > Metazoa > Arthropoda > Insecta > Lepidoptera > Nymphalidae > Podotricha > Podotricha telesiphe. Next base: position 418,947 of record JAOYRR010000110.1, on the reverse strand, counting down.
ATTTAAATGTACTTTATATGGCAGTTTTTTTTTATTATTCTAAACACATATCTCACATCCCAATGTTAAGACAGACTACATTGTCCAATTCCCCGCCAATATTAAAACATAAAGTTTAGTGTGAAGCGGAACGCAAGACCGCGTTTTACTTTACCAGTTTAAAAAATCATTTTATAATAAATCTATTGATAAATAACTGCCATATATAAAATCAATTAAATGTAAATGTGCTAACAAAAAACAAGATGGCAACCAACTGTACACAAAACACCATGCATTTCAAACAAGCTTACTCCTTTGTTTAAACTTAAATAATTTGCAAGCAACAAAATGTAAAAAAAAAACTTAAAATATAAATAAATCTCTATCTTTCTTTTTAAAAGAAATAATAAAGGGTTTTTTTTATAGTGTACTTTGTTATAAATGTTTAACACTTTGGTGGAAACTTAATATTATTTTGTAAATATATTTAAAGAGAGATCTACCTTAAAAATACCTTTTATATTTTTTTATCTATCTTATTATCACATTTTAACATTGGCACGCGTTGTATTTGTAATAATGAATAATAAAATACATTTAATTTATTTAAGAGTTTGTAAATTGTGTGTGTGTGTGCGTGTGTGTAATTTTATTTCTGATAACAATGTCTTTTAACTAAATATATAACACTAGGTTTTGATATTTTTTTAAATAACATAAGATCATAAAATCTATTAATTAAATATTATAGTAATTTATAATATCTTTCAACATTTGTAAAAAATATACTAATTATTACTAAATTTGTAAAAAAATAGTTCACTTCTTAAACTCTTGGAACTTTATTCTTGTTACTTTAATTTCAGACCAATGTATATTGTAATATCTGTGTACCTAGCATAAAACGAATCCTGCATCTAAAAATAAACAAATACATTGTATACAGACTATAGTCCTACCGATCCACATTTAATTTGACGCAAATATCACTTATGTGTGCGTGTACATAAGTAAACGTGTGTAAATGTGTGCGTGCGCTACCTCTTACATAAAAGATTGCACGCTAATACAACTTCAGTAAAGCTGACGAGCTTGTGTTTGCGTGTGTGTATGTGTGCTCATATACACACACACTAATCTACTTGAATCCTGAGCGCGTATCGCGTCGCGTGCGTGCGTGTGTGTGTGTGCGTGTGGCGGCGCACCTGCACGAGCGGCGCCACGCACACGCCGTCCTGCTGCTGCATGGAGGCCACCATCGACTGGTACACGGACGCGGACACCGGCACCGTGATCACGCCAGACACCGACACCGGGTACCCTGTTTAGTGTAATTTAGGTTTAGGTTTTAAAAGGACACAATGAAAAACCATTCTGCTCTGCCACCAACTGCTTTGAAACCATTTAAACTATATTACTAACTAATATGATGTACATTAAAATCAAAGCTGCATCTACAACCATAACTAATAAAGTTAATTATAAAACGATGACAATATTTATTTTCAGATATGCCCTATGAATATTTCATTAAGACACTCTATAGTCAACTTTTCTAATTGCGAATTTTACCACGCAAGTTATATTATTTGAGTGAAGATTGTACCCACAACCATAGCTTTCACAATCCTACACTGTTCTACTGTGTCACGATGACCCTATTTATATTATATTAACAGGCATATATTATATTAATAGGCATATCTGCATAGGAATGCAGACTGGTCCAAATGCATAATCACAACTGTACAAATAATCGATTTGAGGTTCCTTAGATTATAATTTTGCCCTTATTCAACAAAACGGACAAAATCATTAAATTTTAAATATAGCATATACTTAAGAGGCTATCGAACGCAGGGGAAATATTTTCATTAGGACAATGGATTGCCTGGACACTAAGTTCTCTCCAGGTAGTCAGGGTAGACCCATGTTATGCGAGAAAAACATGTGAAATTGATTTTTTTAATAACTCTTATATATTTACTAATAAGGGTGTAAGTGTTTTTGCACACACATATTTCCACTACAAATTTAACATAATTCCCAATAGCCCACCATGTCCATCCTCCCCAGTGAGTATAATCTGGCCGTCGTGGTTGAGAGTGGCCTCCGCGACCGCGTTGAGGTCCACCGCGACGGCGCCCTCGCCCTCAAGGGCCTGCACCACGCCCACGCCGCCCCCACCCTCGCCGCCGCTATGGATCTGGAAAATCAAAATTTTTCATACAATAATAAAATTAATAATATTTTCAATAGGAATGCTATATATACATATATATATGTGTGTGTGTGTGTGTGTGTGTAAAATATAAATATGTCTATAAATTATAAAAGCACTGCACTTCTAGTATATCCGACGTATACGTAGTCATATGGCGTTTCAGTTAACGAAGGCGAAATTATGATAGATTTATTTTATAACTAAAGTTATAAAATTACTACAATTTTCCCCCCTTTTGGACATCGTCCAATCTTTGTTGTTAATCAAGCTATGCCTTTTCTCGTAAAAAAATAATTTAAACTTGCGTCATTAAATGTTACAAATTTTGGTAGCAGTACATCAGTTCTTTTTGACAAGTTATCTTCTGATGGACTATAAAAAGAAAAAAATTGTAAACTTGATTAAAAATAGTAAAAATAAACGTATTCAAATAAGTTTTATTAATGAGGACAATGGCTTTTTACTACTACTCGGCTCCATTGCAACTCGAGTTCCATTGCAACTGGCAACACTAATTCCTAGTATCGTATTATTATGTTGGTAATATTGGGCAGTATGTTAGTAATGTTGGTGATAACTAGCATGTCAAGTAACTCACAACTTGTGCTGTGGTGCCATCGGGTAGTGTGATGATGGGGCTATTGGGGTCCACCTGTATGAGCGACACCGTGCCATCCGGGTTGGTTATGGTTTGCAGCACCGCTGGCGCGTACTGCGACATCTACGTCAAACATATATTGTAATGTTACAAATTAACATCATTGCAGTTTCTTGTAAATATCATTTTTTTATATTTTTTAACGAAATAATATCTAAGGTTAAAACACTATGTCCTCCATTTCAGTTCACGTTCAGTGGCCGAACAAAAGTATTTAATGCCTTTACAATAACAATTGTACACAATATATTTTTAATCAATTCATAGAATAAAAATCATGCATTAATTCCTATTTCAGCCAAAAACAACACACGCAATATATCGTACATCAACGTCAGCAAGTGTCATCTGATCAATGCACACTTGCGGGGATGAGAGTACGGTGGACTGTTGCGAGCGGCCGCTCGACGAGCCGCTGCCGCCCGAGTTCGAGCTCGCGCCGGGCATACACGACGCCTGCACGAACCCACCCGACAACACACGAAAATGCCCGAAGTCATTTTGAATGACTCGAATGATACACGGCATACGATTTTTTTATTATATTACCATATTTTTAAGAACATATGATTAAAATTTAAATTATTAGTGTTACCATATCCAGTTGCAGCATTCCGAGAATGCAAAGCGTGGGAAGGAGAGGAAATTGATTTAGTTAATTTTTATTACAATGTGTTTAGCTCTAATGAGTATTTTCAATAATATATTTTATCTAAGCATATAAGAATATATTGTACCAGATCCACCCGTTGTGCGGCGGCCGCCTTCTCCTCGTCCTCCTCGGTGAAGGCGGGCAGCAGGTCCTCGCGGCCGTGGTACTTGTAGCAGTTAATCACGATCTGTCTTAACGCGTGTGTCCATGACATCTGCACACATACAATGAAAAATATCTTACTCACATATATATATATATAAATATTAGAATGTCTGTTTATTCTGTAATATTAAAATAACCACTTTTTACTAAACGCATATACATACGATACGAAACATAAATTTTTGTTTATCTGTCTATAACTGGCACATACCTACTATGTAATAATGTACGTATAAATGTGTTGCACACCAATTTAATTCTTAGTATGTAACGTTGCCTTGCTAATAAAAAAAATAAAAAATATGGGTAATGGAAGGGGGGAGGTTTGTTACCTTCTGTTTCTCGTCCTCGGAGCGGGCGTCCATGCGCACGTTGGCCCACGGCAGGTCCTTGGGCCACCACGGCGGCCGCGTGGACTCGCGCCCCCAGCCCGGCTTGCCGCGCACTGCAACACAGAGGGAAGCGTTACTTAACTGATATTGTGTGTGTGTGTGTGTGTGTGTGCGTGTGTGTGCGTGCGTGTGCGCGCGCTCACTCACCCATGGAGTACTTGAGCATGAGCGGTATGAAGGCGCGCAGCTGCGCCTGCGTCATCTTCTCGACGGGCGTGGGGATGCCGTCTATGATGAGGGGCGGCAGCTCGAACAGCAGCGGGTCGTCCGGCGGCGGCGGCGGCGCCTGCGGGCACCCGCCCAGCCCGAACTGACGCTCATTATTACATCCACATCACATCTCATCATATATACATACAAACTACACATTATACTATGTTAATCAATAGACAATAAATAAATTGACCAATCCATAGCGATATCACTATATAGAGTACTACTCTATCCATTCCAGAAATTCCAAAAGGTTTAGTAAAACCTTTTGGAACTTCTTATGAAAATATGTTTTTAAGACATTAAGTGTATTATTATTGTCTAAACTACATATCATGTTATTTTTATATAAATGAAATTTCAAAATCAAAATCATCCTGTGTAAAATTTCATCTATTATATAATGTATTTTAGTATTAGCACAGTTTAGCATGAAGAGTAATGAATGAAATGATGTTAGTGGAGTTGTAAGTAAAAATGGAGAGGTACCTGCTGCGCGAGCGCGTTCTCCAGCTCCTCCATGATCATGCAGCGCAGGTTGCGCACGACGTCCTCCAGCGGCTTGGCGCCGAACACGCGGTACGAGGTGTTGGGCTTGCCCGGCGTGGCCACCAGCACCACCGCCTGCTGCCCCACGCGCGTCGCGAACTCTTCTATCGTTTGCTGCACATTATTCACACCAGACTCTGACTGACTGTCTGACTGACATATATGTATGTCGGCGCATACCTTATTAAATCATCTGCATATAATGTTATGAATGCCTTGTGCAATATATATATATATATATATATATATGTAAAAAAAGTATGTATGCACTATGCATTTAGATATAAGAAAAAAATATATAATAACTGTTGTACAATTTTCTTTCATGTAATCATGAATAATGAATCGAACAGTGCCTCTTGGAACGGGCCAAGCTCCCCGACCACTAAGCCATACGCGGTGTATCCAGCTACGTCGAAATCTTTATACACTATTAACAATTAATTTTTATTGTGAGCATGTTTTCAATAATACGAGTATATATATTAAATATATTCCTAAAGGTTTCTAGCTACTGATACTTAGCTTGGAAACTTAGAATTTTCTTTGACTTTAAATATCTTTTCATTTAAAATTAATAGTAGATTAACAACAGGCATAATTCCAATAGTATATTTAAAAAAAATTAAACACTTGACGACTGCACGAAAGAATATAATATTTTGTTGTTTACCCACAGAAATACGTATGTCATCGCCATCACATGGCACCATTAATACCTACAATTTGTACGAAAGATATAAAAACTCTCAACTTACTCTAAGCTTCCTCAACAATCTGTTTTGATGTCGTTTCCTCACAGAAGGATTGGTTTCGAAGGAGTGCGGTCGTTTGCGTTTCTTGGAGGAGGCTATAGCGGCGGCCGCGGCCATGCCTACCGGACCTGAACAGGGTAAAGGAAAAGTTTAAACTTCTTAAGAGAATATTTAACCGCATATTTAACCTAGTGACTCCATTCTCCACTTTCCATGTGTAATTTACAAACCGTCGTCAGCGATGTGAGAAAGCCTAAATTCGCGAGAAGCGTACGATGAAAGTTTCGCAAGGAGCTTCTCGTCCGCACTCGATCAAAGGTCTACGCCATGTCCTAACTAAAACTAAATGCCAGGCCCTTGTTTCATATAGCAGCAGCCCAGCGGTGGGATATGTAAACTAGACGATCACCGGTTGAGCGACCTTGGCAGAAGCCATATTGGCGGTCGTAAAGCTGCCTGTTTATTTTGCCGTCCATTACTTTGGAGACCGCCTTTCTTCAGGATAGGGTGGATAAGAGTAGTTTTCCACGAATCAGGAGCTTTTCCGACTGAGTAGGAGTGCTGAAATAATCGCGTTAGCACCGGTGTCAACTCAGGAGCACTAAGCCATCCGGCTTACTCGACTTGTGATTGTCCAATTGCGCTCACGAGATAGAAGACCTTCTCTTTCGCCGTGTGGACATCCACCTGATTTCAACACTTGACGAAAGGCCGAAACTCATTGCTATGGTTTTTTAACTGGAGTGGAGAAATGAAAATATGTGAAATATTATAATTGACTTAAGTGGAAATCAAATCCACACCCAAGATTTTTTTGCAGCTTTAAGCTTTTCCCCGCCTAGCAGCGCCTAGAAATCCCGAAAGAACGTAGTGTCAAGAAACTCCGTCCTGCACTTTCCGCCCATAACACCGCAATTTGTGTTAGGTTAGGTTAGTAAATATTTCATATATAGTCATCCCCCCGAGTCAAACCCTCAACCAACCGCGTTTACAGTTATACCCTGTCCCAATGCGCCACGACACTCTCAATGGCAATCGACGGATTAGATATAATTATTTTTTGACAGCGACATTTAAAGTACAGTTTCTTACCAGCTGCAGCCAGTTGTTTAGTGACCTCATCGCTCATGGCGCTCTTGATGACGTCCGCGCCGTCCTCGTAGGCGGAGCCGGCGGGAGACGACGCGCACTCGTCTTCGTCCTCTGACGCGCCGCTCAGCCCGCACCCGTCCACTTGGGACATGTCCTTATCACATATATATATTTAGATCATTTTGTCATTTAATAAGTTCTTCGTTTTTATTACTCTAATTGTAGAAATTCTTTAAATTATTAAATGATCGTATTAATATGTCATGTGGTAAAAAGCACTTTTAGAAAACATAAATTTTTGAATGCAGCAGGATTCGAACCGCGCCTCTTGGAAACCGCTGACTATTAACTAAAAATGTTTTTTTACTTTCTAAGTTTGTGAATAACACTTTAAAAATGTACATGAGCTTGCTTCCAATGCTTGTATTCACCGTGCAGGTGTCGGGACCCAAGTCGAATTCAACGGGGAGGAGCTCAGAATCTCGGGAGGTACCTGGGAATTGCGACTCAAGTCTTAAGCTTCCACTGTCCGAGCTCCCTATCTCTAACAGAGCTCTGTACCTAACCGAATTTTAAATGATGCTACTAATGCCGATTTAGAAAGAAGTTCTGAAACGAACCGATGCTACCATCAGTACCTAGAACTAGAGAGTCCAGAACTACTCCTAGACAGGCCGAGATCTTTTAGTAGAGTATGGAAAAGTTCCACTGTTATAGCTATTTGCGCGTCGAATAAATCAATAACAATCGCAAGATTCGCTCAGCGTCCACGAGGCAGTGCTCAGCGAAGCACGGGATCGTTCACTTGTCTAGGTCGAGATACTGTCGTATTCAGACACGAGTGTATAGGAAGTAAATTATGCGAGCAGTTTTACTAATGCGGTATAGAAAGATTTATGTCTTATTATTTATTTAATATTAAATTTATAATTTTAAATTGTGTATTTACAAAATGAAAAACAATTTGTAATTCGTTTTTAGTCAAACTAAACTATGCGTTTCTTTAAACATTTTTTAAAGTGTTATTCGCACACTTAGGCAATTGAAAAATACATATTTAGAAAACGTATAAAAACTTTGAACGCAGCGAGATTTGAACCCGCGCCTCTTGAAAACTGTTCAAGAGCGGTTGAACTTGAACCTTGAACGGTTTTCAAGAGGCGCGGGTTCAAATCCCGCTGCGTTCAATACTTCTATACGTTTTCTAAATATGTCTTAAACTAATCGTGAACCACGTCTTACTGGCAAAGACGTTAATGCTACGAAAATATTATTTTATGGGAATTTTCGAGGAAATCAGAAGGCAGCAGCAGTGGGTCAAATTTACGTTGAGAGATTTTATTTGTTAGATATATTTAAAGGAAGCAAAATACAATATTAAAAATCTTGCAAGAAACAAAGACTCAAAGGTTATTTAATTTAAAATTATCTAATAAGCACTATCGCGTATTTTCATCTAGCATATTACTTTTAAACTGATGAATTGTTAATATATTTTTCTCCACTTTCAGCCCAATATGGAGACATTGCGTTGACTAGCGGTTGCTTGCAGAAATTCAAACCAACAAACATCGCTTATACATTCAACCACTTTTACTGCGCCACGCTGGCCATACTTCCACATTATGTCGTAAATGTAACTGAATAATACCAAAAGACCAAGTCAGTCACTCACTGACTGGTGACAGACATTAAAGCTACTTTTGTTCGGTGTTAAAATCGTTGTTACTATTAATAGTCCTCATAATAATAATCCTATAAGCTTATTATAACGCAATCGTGAATATACATATTATTATATATCCAATTAGTTTCTTATTTGGTATCTATAAATATATACATTTATATGTAAACTATGTAATTTCTAATATTGTACGAGGTTTTAAAAGTATAAAAAATATATATTTTTTTAATATTTAAACAACTCTTGTACCTATTTTATTTATAAAGAATAATAATAAGTACATATAACAATACCTACTTCATGTAAAAAACAAGATCTATTAATCTTATGCACTTAAGACTACCACTTTATGAATGTTTCTCACTTAAAATGTTACTTTAAACAATGTTTACTAAGATATATAATATATTAGTTAAGTTATTAGTTATAATAAATAGAAAAAGTATTATATCATTAACAATTCTTAGAAATTGTAATTTAAAACAATTATTTTGTATTGGGATTATATATATTATAAACTTGACCTATTTTATGTTCAGCCAATTAAAAAGAAATGATCTTACAGTTTCATAATGATAAAAGCGCATTTTAATCATTCAAATTAATATTATAAAAATAAAACTTCAATATTCTAAAATTTTCTCATTCACCTTCACACTTTTACCCACATGGCAAGAAGGTAGGCAGAAAGAACGATTCTATGAGTGGGGGATCGAACCCACAATTGCATTGCATTGCTCTATGCAACATTGGCATCAAGTTAAATCTTATAAAAGTTGTTTTTTTGCACTAGACATACTTTAATAGTACTAATTTATTTCACCACAGTTAACAGATATCTAAGATTCGAAGAATATTATATATCTTAAAGATTTACCTCTTCGGTCATATCCATAGACTCTGTGCTGACCGCCGAATTCATGTTGCTGTGTTCTGGACTGCCTTCGCTCTCTTGGACCATCGGGTTCTTACCCGTAAAACCGTGCACAAAGAATTATTGATTGAACTTATATTACTTCTAGCTTCTTACAACCTGAGTATAAGACAAATTTTTTTTAATTATTTTCAATATATACATATTTAATTTTATTTTTTTTAATTTATGTTTCATATTTTTGGATACAAAAAAAATATACAAAAAAATCTGAGTTATAAGTACCACACTTATTACTTACATATGGATTTATAATCTATATTATTTAGATATCTTTTGTACTTTATTTTTTAGTAAATATATAAATAAATTATATACAAATGCTTTTATTTTTCATGACAATGTCTATACATTTTGCACATGTAGTTGTTATTATTAACTCAATTAGTTACACTGGTGCTTAGAATAATATCTTAAGCTATTGAATTAATTCTATAATAGGATAGGCAAGGCAAAGTATGAATAAGAATTTATGTGTTTGTTTCTTTTAACAGAGAATTTTTTAATATAATTTTTATAATTTAAAATGTATGTTAAGATTAAAACACTTTATTTTAAAGTTAAGAATTACTAGTAGTTGATATCTAATAAAATATTTTATATTGTGTAAATTTTTTTTTTATTGTTCTTTTTTTTATATATTTTTTAAGCATTATGAACCTAAGTTTCACTTAAGACATACTAAAAATATATTTATCTAACCTAAAAACAATTAAATAAATAATATAAAAAAATACTCTTAAAAAGAAAGCCTAGTGTCTCATTAAAAAGTGTAGAAATAAAAACAATATTACCAAATTTATCTTGAACTTTTAATTACTTAATTTGACTTCTAAAAAATAAATAAAAATATAAATTAGATTTAAAACTATATTAATACTAAATGAGTATGATTCAAAGAATCATCATACTAAAGCAAGTAGTGTAGTACTAGCAAGCAATAAGCCTGCCATTTGACCTACATACACATTGTGTTTTAAATAATGATTTAAATACCATATACAATTTTTGTGAAATAATTGAATATTTATCCATAAGTAATAATAGGTTGTAAAGTTTTAAAGAAATATAATTTAAATACTAATTTATTTAAAAATATTTCATCTTTTAAAAGCAAGTTTCAGTTTTTACTAATATAGTGTTTGCTAAGTCATTAGATATACATTGAAAATTTTTTTGAATTGTAACCATTACAATATTGGTTGTAACAAAATGTATGAAATATTCTATACCAATACTATAAAAAAGACTGGGTCAATATCAATCATCATTAGTTATTTCATCCTCCATTTTGTAAAACAACTGTTAATAAATTTCTCTAAAGTATAATTTTTTTTTAATACTATCCTATTCAATAAGTAATACAGCCAAATGACATAATAAAGAAACTTATGACCTTCTGATATTTTTTATTAGTGCCAAATATATATATGACTTTTTCTAATTAGTTGAATAGATCTTGTTAGAATAGTTACACAAAACAGTTTAAAACTTGTTCTGATAGAAATGTGAATTCGGAAATATAAGTTACAATTATAATTCGCAATTATCTTTAATTCGAAACAATTTAAGAGGTCGACGTAATATATTTTGTAGGCAGCTAGTTCAATGCAAAAAATCAATACTCAAGCTTTGCACAGAATAGCGAAATAGAATATCCTAGAAAATGAATTCGTAGACGGAACGAATCAAATCAGTGAGGCATAAAATGGCTAGGTACTACAATTCAAGCTGGACGAGCCGCACTGAGCAGCTTTTATATATTAGGGATTATCCAATATATTACAGAGCAGAATTTCGAAATGACGCATATTGTTCCATGTTTTTGTTTAGATGCAGTTTGAAGCAGCTAGCCGCGGCGGGTCAGTTTCGAAGGCGAATGACATAAACTCTTTTGCGGCGGCGTAAAGGATAAGCCCAAATGAATGGCCATCATGAAGGGGTCGCGCGTTCGAGCAGGCCCAGACAGAACAGAAGAACTACGACTGCGTACGCACCTGCGTGATTTGAAACACATTTTGCACTCCTATTGGAAGCTCCTCAACCTTTCTGTGATGTAACCGGACGAAAACGAAACTTTCTACGACTTTTTCACTCAACTGCACCCGAGACACACGAAATATACGAAGCGCTGAGGAGACCCCGAAAAATGCGAGTCCTCCATTGATATCGATCGGTAAACGCGATATGTGAACATTGTACACTTCATATTGCGGGGCGCCATTTTGTACGAGTCTGCGCGCTGTGAGTTTCTTTTGCATGGAAAGGGAAATGGCCCCTCGGACTGCGGGGGGAGAAAACTTTCATTTTGTGAGTAAAATGAATTAAACTATTGTTTTTTTCGTCAAACTCACCCGCTTATGTCGACTAATTTTTTGCTGCTTCTTCATTTATTGCCGATTAGAGGAGCGATCGGGAAAATTCCAAGTTTATTTTGGAAAACATTGATCATGTCATGTAGTGGCGCTATCTACTGGAATTTTCATAAAATCAGTTTTGACATATAAATTATAAACAACTTAGTAAACGAGAAAATTAAAGTTTTTTGTGTGATTGTGGATTTGTTAATATTATAAAAGTTAACAGTGGTTTTATAATACAAGACACGATTGCTGTTAGTGCTCGTAAACAATCTGTTACAGTATATATCTAAAAGTGTAGTACAGTTGAAGAGGTACGTATTGAACGAAGACAAATCAAAATGACATAGTATCTTATTTATATATTTAATTTCTTCCTTGTAAATTTAATTGAGTAAAATCATATTGTTTTTACATATTTTCTTCATGTTGTCTACTTTGATATTGTACGAAACATAACCTCTAACATTTTTTATAAGCATATGACTCTAATTTCATGTTATAAATAAATAAACAATTACATATTTAATTTAAATATATAATTTATTCATACTGTGGTTTTAAATACTAGGAGAGTGTAATATCAAAATTATATAAATATCACAATAAAGATATATATTGCGAAATTAAGTTATTAAATAATACATTATGTAGTATTTACTTTTATGGCCAATTACACGCACATATTAATTTTCTTGTACGTAATGGTAATGTATGAAATATTTTGAAATTAACAAAAAATAATCTATTTCTAAATGCAAATGCAAAAAGTTAAATATTATTGACAACACTGGTAATTTAAAATTATAACAAATTTTAGAAATATAATTTTAATCCATGGCCAATATATGTAATTTACAGCTTCACACTTTTTCCTGTATACTAGGGTAGGCAGATAGAACCTAGTGTCTATACCCGTTCCACTTTCTGCCAGAATTCAAAACCATTGGCATTGAAATGGCAGAACTCAATGCAACGCTTTGTCTTGTCAACAGAGGAGAGAAATGAATAATGACAATTTTGTCATTGTTGTTTCGTTCATATTCAATTATGTAAAAACAATATAATGAACATGTTTTAATATATTAAATAAAATAAGTATATAAACTTGACTATACTTGAATTCATAAGCTCATAATTCAAAATGGAAAAATAAACTATTCAAAATAAAGAGTTAATTGTAAACAAGGAATTAGGATACTATATGGGACAAATTGTTGTCATTCCCCCATGTACAATTTTTTTAGTAAAATTGCAAGTGCCTGCTTGTGCAAGTATAACTTTATTAATTGTATTTCTTTACATTTGGGCAAATTATCCAGAACAGTGTAATAATATACATTTTTTATATAATTTATTTTTTGTTAGGTTATCTTGAAATTTTCAAATATATATGTAACCTTATTAAATTTACAATTCACTCATCCCCTGTGATTTGTATTAAAGAGGCCATTATGGTGCAATGTTACAGTTTCTGACAGTAAACATTGGCTGTGTGTTCAATTACCACTCTGTGCAATGATTACTTTTAAAGTATTTAAATTTTCTGTCTGGTACCTAGGACAAAATGCTATGTTGAGTTCTGCCATTCAACACACAATGTCTCAATTTCGGGGGAACAGAGTGTCTTGACACTACATTCTCTCAGACTATCCTGCTATGTAGTAAAACACTGATATCAAAAACACTGATATCAAAAAAGGTCAGAAACCAAGTAAAAGACCACTGACATCCTCTTATTTACTATAGGATCTAAGTAAAACAAAATAAATTAAAATATGTGTCATCTTATTTAATTTTTAATTACATAAAACTAAACTTAACAGATAAATGACTAATTTAATGCTTATTACAATATATGTATATAAATTTCTTGAAAATTAATGAAATCACAATTTAAGTATATCTTCTCTCGTACATAATGTATTGTTTTTCATCGAGGTCTTTTAAATTCGCCAGATTCTTCAGAAGACCCTGTAAATCATATAGAAATATGAAACTAATTTAGACAGGGAAAAGTTATTTCCTGTTGGTTTATATTAATGCCCAAGCATAGATAAGATTTTAAGACATCAATTTCATTGTATATTTTATTGATATATCTGATGAATGTAAACATTATTAAAATGGTAGTAAATATTCGTTCACATGTTTTTCAAAAAAAGTAATTAATCAATAAAATTGACTAATTTTCATAATGAGACAAAAGTAATAGGTTTTAGAAAAATTTAAAAATTATTTTATACATAATACTTGTACGGTTCCATCTTTATAATTCACTCATTCATCCCACAATATACTTTGCTTTAATTTTGTTTCTTATTGACACACACTGATAGGACTAAAAGTAAAAGTGTGCATTACCATAAGTCCGGTGACAGTACCGGCCCCGCCAGCCCGGCTCGCAGCGGCAGGCGCCGGCGCGGCACACGCCGTGGCGGCAGGCGCGCGCGCACTCGCCCGCACGCCGCCCCACCTCGCAGTGGTTGCCGCCGAGCCCCGCGGGGCAGCGGCACTTGTTGATGCCCTTGCACTTGCCACCGTTCAGGCACGGAATTACGCATTTAGCTGGGAACGGAATTTTATCACATCACTAAATCTATATTCTATATAATATAAAAAAAAAGTTCTATGTACAAATTATTATTACATGTATAAAAAATGTTTTAAGTGTTAATCACACACTTAGGAAATTGGAAACATATTTTTAGAAGCGTATAAAATTTTGAACGCACCGTCCAAGCACTCTAAGACCGCTAAGACATGCGTTTCCAAGAGCTTTCCAAGAGGCGCGGGTTCGAATACAGCTGCGTTCAAATTTTTATACGCTTTCTAAAAATATGTTATTCAATTTTTATTTTGGTTCAGTATAATTTTTGTTTACTTACAAAATTCGCAGCGAAGACCATAATACCCTTTGGGACATTCACACGTATCTTTTTGTATACACTTTCCACCATTCAGGCATTTTTGTGAACAGATACCTGAAAAAAAACCATCATACTGTATTTTGTAACTTTCAGAACTATCTAAGATGTACCGACCGCCGCCATTACTGCGTCAGGTGAGGGGAGCTCATTCTGCGACATGGAAGAAAAATCCTCGTGTAAGTTAAATTTAAAACCTTTAAAACTTTCGTTATTTTTGTATATGTATACAATTTATATGAATTTCTGTATTTTCTGTAAAGTATATTTAGTGGTTTTTTGTAATTTTATTTGTTTTTCTGTTTTCTTTTTTATTTGTATTAAATATTATTAATTATATATATGGGTGTAAGATACCGTCATCACCATCACCTATAATTGCACCAGCACCCTATATTATTTTTTTATTATTATTTTATATTATTTTTTCTATAGTTTTCGATCCAAATAAAAAATTATATTGAAAACATGGCGATATGTTAGGTCTTATAATAATAATCTTTCACGGGCCATTTACATGCAAAATCATAATTTTAAAAAGTTATTACATTATTTAAAAGTGAGTAAATGAAGAAATTAGATTTATAATTGAAATGAAAAAAAAACATAAAAAGACATGTTAAATATTACTAAATAATTATTACAAATATGTATATTTGTCAATAGTTAGATGCAATAATTCGTGTGGACCACGCGGGAGAGCTCGGGGCAGATCGTATATACGCGGGGCAAATGGCGGTGCTAGGCAACACGGCTGAGGGTCCCCTCATTAAGCACATGTGGGACCAAGAGGTCAAACATAGGGAAAAGTTCGAAGAGCTCATATCTAAGTACCGCGTACGACCTACTGTCATGACACCGCTTTGGAATATCGCTGGATTCGCACTTGGGGCTGGTGAGTTAAATTCTTTCATCTATTTGAATGAATTTTTTTTTTTTTTGAAAACAAAAATTTCGAACATAGCGGTATTCGAACCTTTGTCTCTAGGAAACCGCCCTAAGTGTGCGAATACAACTTTAATAATATTAAAAAATATATTTAATAAATAGTTTTCTCTATTGCCAAACGATTATTCGTAAAAATAATATTTGGGTAGCGGAAATTTGTAAGAATCTCTCTACGGAAATGCTAACAATAATAATAAATTGTAATAAGTGCAGCGAAGAGGCGCGGGTTCAAATCCCGCTACGTTTCCTAAAACAAAATTCCATATGCAAAGTGTGAGAATAGCACTTAGAAAATGTTAAATAAAATCTAGTTAGTAAAATTACAAGTTACATAGAGGTGTCTTTGTCAAGATCTGATGGTAAGGCTTCTTTTTAATAAAATGTATGTAATTTATCTTTAAAGGGCTAAGAACTTCAACATAACCTTCCCTTTGGGAAGGAAATATTCTACGCATGTAATATTTGTGATACAAATTTTTTCCAACTAAACTGACCTGAATTATCAAAACGTTTTTTTTTATTGTCAGTTAGAAACATTTTAAATATAACATTTTTAAACAAAATTTCAGGTACTGCACTTCTAGGCAAGGAAGCGGCGATGGCGTGTACGGTGGCCGTCGAGACCGTCATTGTAGACCACTACAACGACCAATTGCGCACTCTAGTTGATGATCCCAATGTGGATAAGGATATATTAGAAACTATAACCAGGTTTAGAGATGAGGAGCAGGAGCACCATGACACCGGCATAGACCATGGGGCAGAACAGGCCCCCTTCTATAAAGCTCTAACTGAAGTTATCAAAACAGGGTGTAAGGTCGCTATTGCTATATCGAAAAAAATATAGTTTGTGTCTTCTTAATATATGTGTGTAAATTTTTCATTCATTAAAGATTGTCTTCTTACAGTGATATAATATAGTTGTTAGTTTAACAGTAAAGCATTTTAGTTTATAATTTTCTGATGTTTAATTTCGGTTTATAGTCGGAATAGTTTATTGTTAATTGCCATCGTAAAGTTGGTCAGGTTCAGGAGTTATATATAGATATATAAAACCTTTAAATAGTTTTTTAAAATAACTTAACACTTAACTTTTGTGTGTGATGTTCTGAAAATGAATATTATGATAAATTTTCCCATATGTATAATTTGAACTCAAGCATGGCTTAACCATTACGTACTTATAAGACTTGTTGTCAATTCCTTTCTTACATTAGAGAACAATTAATACACTGCAGACTAAGACTATCCCATAAAGTACAAGGAGCGCTTGTAATTTTTTTGATTCAGTATTTGATCCAAAATTAACAGTTGTTACATTATAAAAAATATAGTGTTCTTTTAATTTTTTTCACTTACCTCCCTCACAATGCCTTCCCTGGTACCCTGGCGGGCAGGAGCACACCCCCGGGGCAGTACAGTTCCCCCCGTTCATACACTGCGGGTAACACAGAGCGGTCCGACAGTGCTGCCCCATGTAGCCCTCGGGGCACTGGCATATCTTTTCATTATTGCACCAACCCTGGTTCGCACACTTTTTATCGCACTCTGGATCTGGACCTATAAGATATAAGATACTATTACATTATTTTGATATTTATTATAAAATGCATAATAAAACAAGCTAATAATCTAATAGTGGTATAAAAGAACATATGGTTTTATACCCATGCATTCAGTTTTAGAGATTATGTTAATAGTAGAGGAAGTAGCGTAGCTGCCGTCTAGTCATTATTTATACCGATAGAAATTAAATAATTATTTGTGAATTATATGAACATACAAAAAAAATGCTTTTGAAATTTAATTGCAATTGATATGTTATATAAAATCAAACGCATTTTTCTGGAGTTGGCAAAAGTTAATGAAATTTTAAATAACAAAAAATATATGAAAAAAGCTCGCAATGTTACCAACCTAAAAAACGCAAGCTGCTGTGAGCAGAGGCACCGTGTATTCAGCCAGTCATCGTCCTCGGCGAGTGCACCGAGAACAATGGTATTGGTTAATAGAGCTTGCCTGACGCTTTTATTTGTCATACTGGTACAGACGAAATATTAGTCGTTAATTTTAAAATATGTTGAACAATGCAATTATCCGACGTAAATATTATTTATTTTGCGTCCCTTTTATTATTATAAATTACATTTATTGTTCTTTTTATTATTACTATTAAATATTGGCATTACTTTTTTGGTTATAACTATAAAAATATAAAAAACAAAATTTATAATGCAATATAAAATAATTTAGTTCAGATTTGTTTTAAAATTATTAATGAGTTACGACTTATTATTATATATATTATAAGCAATGCTAGGTTTTAAAAATATAATAATCCATCATAAATTATGAACAATAAGCCAATAAATAGTCAATGAGTGTATTGTTCAACTTGAACACGAACACAAACGCTGCATGGTAATATGAAAATAGGATGAAATATAATCTCTAATAGGTAAGCTTTTAAATAACTATTATTTCAGTTCATTTTGAACATAACAATAAATTGTGAAATTAAGAAAATATGCAATTTTGGTGTTTTGTGCTATTTTAATTTTTTTAAGTAATGATAGAAAGAGCATGAGAAATTGAATTAATAAGCTTCACAGAGTAAGGTGTTATGAATCAGTTTATAGCGTTGATTGAGATAATATGATTTAAAAAAGAAAAAGTACTTAAATGAAGAAAAATATAAAGCGTTACGATTGTGTTTCTAATATTGTAATAGGTGTAAGTATATGCCATAAGATTTGAAAATATGAAAAAAATAACCAAAGAAATATATTGTATTATATTATTTTGAGTACAATTACAGTATAGAAGCACATTCGTATTAGTGTTAAAAATGCGTTGGCGATACAATACCTGTCCTTTCTAAATACACACCTCTCTGTGCGCATTCCTTCTTTAGATTCAACCTTAGAGGCGTGCCCTTCAACGGGATGCCGCGGCCGTTTTTGAGCACTAGCCCTATTTCAAATGTCGCTACGCCACTTACATTGCCCATACACGGCAAAAATATACTGAACTCTGAGGACAATACTGCTATGTTAACAAAAATATATGATATGTGATTAATTATTGATTACAGATTAAAAAAAAAATTTTTTAGTAACATTTCACGCACGAAGCGAAGTAGGCAAAGATTACCTAGTATAAAGTTACACCGTTTTCTAGTTGTGCACGTTTAAGAGAAACTACGTAGTACAATTGTTTTATTAAAAATAAGGAGAATAAAATAGAAGCAGTGTAATTCTAAAAATGAACTTATACTAGATTAGAATTTTATTTGATTGAATGATTATACTTGAATAATTCTCATTTCTCATACTCAACACTCTATATCTCGATTTTACACTGACACTAGGTTCTCTCTGACTACCCTTCAACGCGGGAAAAGGCATGAAGCTGAAAAAGAATAGTATTTAAATCGTTTTTACCTTTAGACGTTTTAGGCACTCGCCCTTGGGTTTTGATCGACAATAGAGGTGGCTTTAACACTTTAGGGTCAGATGATGTTAGAGTATCGAAGTTATAAAAATACCTCTTCTTAGACCGCCAAGTGAAATTCACGTAACCCACTTCGGAGGGTATAATTGGTAGCTTGTGAGAGAAGTTAGGCTCTAGTATGTACGGGGATATGTTACCATTCACAATAGCAAACACTTGCATTGAAATACCTGAAAAAAAAATTACGTAATAATGTAATATTAGCCTTACTTTACGTCACTCATTCTTTTGACTTGCCTTAAATAACGTTCTTAATGATAGATAATAATTATTATCAGTTTTATTCATTTTTGACACGGTTTTAGTAGCTTGAACTACGAGTATATATATCTATATATATCTATCTATCTGTCAATATAAGAAAATCTTGAAACTTTGTTTTGATTTACGACTTGCACTCCGACATGCTTGAAAACGTAACCTATATACCTGTGCCCGCTGACTCGTTCCGATGACAATAAATACAACATTTTTATGAACCTGGTATTTATATCAACATGAGATAAGGATGATAGAGATACATTTTAGTCGTATTAGTTTAGTTTCTTTTTTAAACTAATTTCTTATTATCTATTCTATGTACCAGATGATTATTACCTTATAAGTATTTTAAAATGTCTAAAGTATTATTCACAGACAGAGAGGTATTTTTTTTAGAAAACGTATAACTATTTTAACGTAGCGGGATTCAAACCCGCACCTCTTGGACGGTTTCCAATCTGTAACGGTTTTCAATTTTGTATACGTATCGAACTCTCTAAATAGGCTGATAGAGTAATTGATATATTAATAGGTTCTTTCTGTCTAATCCTCATATGAAGTATGTAAGCGTGAATAAAAAGGCAATTGTAATTATTAAATTATGTAAATTGAATAGTACTTAGACAGTGAACTACATGCAAATTAGTCTATTTTGACTTTAAGTATTTCTACTTTAAATTTGAAAACAAACGCAATTTAACAAGCAAAAAAATAGCAAAGTGTACCACTAAACATTCGCACTTGCCGCTCGTCGATCCATAGCGAAATATCAGAATTCTGCCTATCAGGGTCCTTGTAGTCGCGGCGGCCCGCTCCCAGCGAGAGTGACATCGCCAGCGCCACTCCCGCGCACACACGCGCTGCAAATGACGCCGACGGCCACATTCTGATAAAAAATATCATTAAATATTAGGATAAAATATAACAGGACTTATTTAAGAAAACGCTGATTTCCAATTTGCGATTTTTACACATTTTGAAATGAAACTATTTTTAAACCGATCAATGGCGTATATTTTTAGTATTCGAAAATGCATTTTAAAATAATTGCGAAAGTGTAAAAATAAAAAACATCATCCACTGAAATGAAAAGCTAACGAGAAAAAATAAGTAATGTAGGTACGAATATGTAGGTACGACAAAAAGTTTTGCAAAATAATAAAATGTTTGATATTGTATTAGGAATATCCAAAATGTCGAAATATGTGAATTTGTAAATAAGTAGATTAAATTTACACCGAATACCAAATTTTTAAGGATATTATTATTAAAGTTCATACACACTTTTTTATGATGATTATTTACACCTCAATGGTAATACCGCTCAGACTTTGAATTCGCAAAAATATATTTTGAAATGAAATTATTTTTTATCGGATTAATCGCGTATACTATTGGTATTCGAAAATACATTTTAGAAACCCGACGTTTCGAACTCTTTACAGTAGTCCGTGATCACGGGTAGACTCTACCTGAATATCAATCGAATTCGAATACCAATAATATAGTCGATTAATTTCAAAATGTAAAGTAATCGCGAAAATCAAAGATTACAGGAAAAACCTAGTTGTTTAAAGTCTATGTATTTACATACAAGTATATACAGTTTGACACCAACGAATTAGCCAAAAGTAAATCAAACAAAAAGCGTGTAACAGTCGTATGATGTGTTTGTTGACAGTACACACAGTACGACGGGCGCTTAAGAAAAAAACGGAGGAAAAATGGTATGATCACTTGAACGGTTTTCAAGAGGCGCGGGTTCCAATCCCGCTGCGTTCAAACTTTTATACGTTTTCCAAATATGTGTTTTTCAATTTACTAAGTGTCCGATTAACACTTTAAAAATGTTCAAAATGTTCACAGTTAACATAATTGATTGGTGCGGTCCAGGACGTGCTCCCACAATGGGCGCACCGTGAGAAAACGGGAGAGAGTGAAAAAAACTGTACAACTTCATTAAATAACCCCTGTCAAAAGTAATCTCTAATACTTTTTTTCTCTTATGAAGTCGAATTATACTAACAAAGGTGTTAACGAAAAAAATACAGTCCAGTCACTAGTGGGAATGCAGTGGTTTGAAACTGTTATGTCTAGGATAAAAGTAGAATATTTAAAATAATTAAGCGAATAAAATAATTTTTCATAAAGAATAACTATAAAAATATTCATAAAGAATGCTATAATCATATTTAAAAAGAAAAACATATTTTATTAGTCTGTAGCTTGTTAGTGTCCTTTAAAATAAGTCAGTGCAGTAAAAAAAATTAAAAACTACACGAAATGTATAATAAAAAGTATTGCCTCTTAAATGTCAATTAATAATACCAACATAACAAATCATAACATGCGTTAGTTTCATCTGGCTCGCTAATGATATCTCTGATGAATTAATGAACGTATATTTTAATTATTGCGTGGGTCATAATGATAACTTATAATTAGTACAAATCATTGAATCGGTGGAAATGATTAATTAACTTGTAAGTTTATAAAGAGGTTTATTTTATTTTATTTTATAAATATTAACGTTGTTCAATAAAAATATTGTACAATATTTTGGACATTTAGCAAAGTTGTTCAAAATTAAAATAATTATATACAGTGTATTTGTATAATAAAACTAATATTTAACGAACGTATCTCTGTAAAGCTTAAAGGAGGAAAATTTTGTAGTTCTTTAAAGATTTACGTAGTTTATGAGCCTGTACACCTTGACTTCGTTATTTATTGTCTATTCAGTATATCATATCTGTATATGAATTTCTCACAGCCATGTTACGATAGCTGAGATAATAAAATAAATGCTGATGTAAAACATGTTTGTTTATTTGTAAATATTCTATGATAATGTTAGAAGGTCAAACTCACACGTTTGAGTCACACGGGATTTATTAATTGAAAATAGGATTTAAGACATTTCATGATAAATTTTTCAAAGTAAATAAATTAAGGGAAACAACATATATCGGACCATTTTGCATGTCGGAAATTCGGGCTTATGTAAGAAAAGTTTAAAAATTTTAATAAAAATTTTTATTGTCTTATCAAATGAAAACTGTTTTATAAATTATATTATTTCTACTTATGAATACCTATCAACGCCTCACGGATGCCTTTGAAAGCTTTTTGATTAATTTCATTATAATTACTGGAAAAACAGTAAAGTAATATTTACTGACATATGATGCTGATGAAACTAAATATTACATTATAAGTGGGAAATATTCTAAACTAATCAATGACTTTTAACAAATATGCCTGCACAATATGCAATTATACATGGTAATCAAAACAATATAGATCGAATATCATTATTGTTTAATTTCTATAAACATGTATATAACCCGTTCAAAAACATAAAATATAATTCTTAAAGCACTTTTAAATAATTTACCTTACTGTATTTTAAATCTCATATATACGTGTTCAATTTCAGCCACCACTCGTCCCAATCAGTCTGAATCACTGAATAAAAATATACATTGCGGTTTTGAATGTCACTCTGGCGATGCGACGCGTACATCCTGCGATAAGGTCTCTTTGAGCGAATGACCTATGCGGTTTTGCGAAACTAACACCGCGCTGGCAGTACTTGCCTCTGCTTCCTTTATCAAATTCAAAAAGAGGTATTTTGTGATTGTCGTAATCGTATTTCAAATTAGTCTAAATTCCGCCTACGTTTTATTTGTAACGGATTCGTTTAATGTACTATTTAATAGGGTGGGACATGTCGAAGAAAGTAAATTTCAATTCCATGTGAAGCTTTCCGTGCAATAACACATTGAGTAAAGGCATGCAGTTAGGTAAAATGGCATGCAGCATTTGCAGCATATCCAAGGAGATGGGATGTGATTCATATTTTTACGTACTATTTTTGGTATATATTCTTAGTCTTTTAAACTCTATGGTTTTAATAAGTAACTTTCTTTTTATAGGTCAGTTAAAATTTTGGAACAACTCTTTATAGTAATTTTTTCCTCATAGAAGGGTCAGCCAGTAGTCAGTAGAGAGATAGAATCAAGACACTACGTTCTCCATTTTCCATTTTATAGTATACTAGCTGTGCCTGAGACTTCGTCCGCGTGGAAATCTAAATAAAATTATTAGCCCAAGTTATTATTTATTACATCTGTAAGTGAAATAGCCAGTGAAATCGTTACAGCCGTTCCAGAGATTAGCCGGAACAAAGAGACAGACCGACAAAAAAAAATGGATTAATTTTGGAATATGGACCATGTACAGATACATGAATTTAGTAATAAGTTATTTTATAATATTACAAACACACAATCCAATTTATTTATTTATTTATATAGATAATATATTCTAAATATAATTACGAACGAAAGATAAAAACACTTTATACTAAGTAGGTTTCCTAAATAAATAAATTACTAAAAAGATGACAATTCAAAAGAAAGGTTGCACACTCATGTATAGTGTGAAGCACTTGTTAAGCTAACCAGCCGCAGTCCGCAGTCGCTCGGGAACAGGTAACTGTCCAAAGTGAAGTAAAAAAACAAGGTCCGGCTGACGCCCGCTCCCGTCCTGTAACGCAGCCTGTTCACGTTCCACGACGATAGGGATTTATATAATTACCCGCAATAAAAAGTGAATTAATTTAAATTATTATATATTTGTAATAACATTTATCTATTTATTTTATATTTAACAAAATAGGGATTCAAATATTTTACACATTTTACTTTTAGCGAAGCCTTATGATTTTTAATAATATTATTTTATTGTATACAATTCTAAATTACATATAAAACAGGTACGCGTTATCTTAATAAAATTTTTACAAGGTGTTATGAATTGCTGCTCTAAATATTATGGTTATGATTCCTTTGAAGTTATCACGAACATTAGTTAAATAAACATTTGGATCGATAACAGAAGATGCGTGAAGGCAAAGAAAAACTAATATTTAAAAAAAGTAAGGTAAAAATCGAAGCTATAAAACTTTTAGTAGTTTGAATTTTACTTATAGTATAAATAAAAGTGTATAGATTATTTATGTCACTATGTACCGTGAACTTGTAACAAATATAGCTTAATTAAGCTGTTATCACATTAGATAACGACCATTATTACTTGAGTGATCAATTAAACACTAGCTTGGGAATATAACAGTATATAAGTCTACGATAATCGTAAAACGAATAGCGTTTTAGATAAAAAGTTTACACAAAGTTGTATTGCGTATTTCTAGATTAAAAAATGGGTAACTAAAAATAGTTATCTCTTGTTTGATTTGTTTATTGCTTGTTTGCGTTGTTACATTTTTTTTTCTTCATTGTTTTGGGGACTTAAAAACATATTATGATGACCTTTGAACGTAATATATTTTTAAGTTATTAATATTTTTGTTTCTCATAATTAATAAACAAATTAATGGATTGCTTAATTTGCTTTATATTGGTTAAAGTCATAAATAAAATTGCAACACTTCTAGTATAACCTCTCTCTATATGTAATGTTTTGACAAGTGCTCAGAAAGGAATGTAGATTTCAGTGTCCAATTTGTGGTCTATTTCATCTCAGACGGTTAAAACGTATTTATGCTAAATGATATAGCTAATATTTGTAGTGAGTTTTCAACATAAAAAATTGTAAGGAAATGTACCTATATTTAATATACACATACTATACGTAGATAGAAATAAAATAGAATCATGAGACCATGGGCGCCGGCAGCAGGGTGCAAAGAGGTGTACTTGCCATGTCAGGAAAGTATATAGAAAGAAAAAAAATTGTAATATACTACATGATGTTACTGGAATAGCGAAACGAATTTAGATTTATTTAGAAAACGTATAAAAATTTCAAACATTCTTTTCGATACTAATATTTCTTTGTTTAAAATCCGATTTACTTCAATGCACAAGAAAGCATTTTTGCTGATGCAACTTCACCCAGAAAATATGAAGAAATTAGATAAATCATAATTTTTTGCGATAGCAGATGGTATACAGAACCTTAACGGAGGTCTTCTATTGCCAAGGCTACACGGTACTAGATGATGAAAACAAATGAGGCAATTAATACGGTTTTAAATAAATCTGTTGAATACATAGATGTAATTTCTGAAGTTACTCCATTTTGCCAGCAGTATATAAGGCAATCTAAATTCGTATTTTCTTTAACATTTTTTTTAAAGTGTTATTCTTGCCAAACGATTGTTCGTAGAATAATCTTTGCGTAGCAGAAATTTGTAAAAAATCTCTCTAGAGAGATGCTAACAACAAATATAAGTTGTAATAAGCGTATAAGAATTTCAACGTAGCTGGATGTAGAACGCATGGCTTAGCGGTCAGAGCACTTGAACGGTGTTCCAAAGGCGCGGGTTCAAATCCCGCTGCGTTCAAATTTTTATACGTTTTCTAAATATGTCTTATTTAAACGATTTTCTTCAATTTCCTTGTTATATGCCGTATTTAAAGAATCATGAACACTGTCCTCTTCTATCCATGACAACTTCAAAAGTGTTTGACGAAGCTTAGTGATTCACTGTGTCATTTACTTATCTCATGAGAATCTGCACAGGCAGATTTATGCAACTTTTGATATTTGAGGCATAGATAAACTGTAAACTGTCATTATAGACGACGGTGCACTGGACTTCGGCCGAAATAAAACATATATCCTACACAGAGGTCCCTTCCTACAGCTCATGTCGGAAAACTCGCCTAGCATCTAGATTAACGTCATTTTGATAATTGTACGTTTTACTAGAATTTCAAAGATGTCCTAGTAATTACAGGCATGCAAACGTAGACCATCATTGACTTGATAACTAACGTCCAAACACAATAGGACATCCAGTAATAAATTAGTTTTACTAGAAGAATTCTAGTAAAATTGAGCGATGCATCTGCTTGATAATTTTTACGAACTGAACTGAAATTGATTATATATTGAATATGATTAGATCGTTGGAACTACGCAACAGATTTTAATGCGGTCTTCATCAATAGGCAGGTTGAAGATTAAGTGAATTTATATGTACAAAACATCACTGTAGCGAGATATTTATAAATTTCTGCTACCCAACAAAAAATAGTTATAATAAGCGTATAAGAGTTTCTATATAGCCAGATGTAGAACGCATGGCTTAGCGGTCAGAGCGCTCGGACAGTTTCCTAGAGGTGCAGGTTGGAATCCTAGCTGTGTTCAAATTTTTATACATTTTCTTAAAAAAAATATACGTTTTTCAATTTTCTAACTGTCTAACACTCTAAAAATGTTAAAATAATTAATGATATGCTCCAAATTTTGTTGAGATGGTTCTACCATTTTTTTCTTTCAGTGTAGTATAAATGTAATTATCTAGTCTGTCTGTATCCGGCCTGGATGTCTCAATATGAGGTGAATCATTGACATCATCTTCACCAGAACGATCGTTGCGGTTTTTACACAAAAAAGCATTTTATGTCACTCATAACTTCAACAGAAATTAATAAGCTACACAATAAATTACCTAAATAAGACTATCGTTGATGTTTAAGCGGATTTACTAACTTATTTGCGAATTATTGACAACTACAGTTATAAATAGATACAATTAAACCAGTGTGAATGCTAAAAAATAAAAACCATCGACTACGGAGTATATTTTCCATGAGCAAAATACACTCAAACAAATACCCGCGCGATATGGATTTGACATTACATTTGTCTACATAGTAAACATGTATAATTCTATATTTTTATATTACTTAATAGTATGATATGTCTACGCAAATGAAACAAGACTCCCTGAAAAAAGACGCAGCGGCGCCCATGCATGGATTTCATGCGAAAACTATTCTTCCTATGACGTCATAAGTCATAACTAAGGAAATATATACTATATACTAATGAAAATGTAAACGTAAATATTCTGAAACGTGGACGGTTTGGCTAATTTGTAAGTATTTTTATTTTAGCATTTTTTAACAAATTTAAAATTCTCTCCATTTAAAATTATGGTCTGAATAAAAAACTGCTTACGAAAATCAAAATATATAAATAATACATACTTAATTGTCTATTTTAAAAACATATAGACCCGATTACATAATAAATTTAATTTTGACAACATTTAAATTACAAAATGACAGACATTTAATATTGATTATTAGATCGTCAAGTAGTGAGTATTACTTTGAAATTATATATTGTGTTACAGTAATAGCGGTTCAGTATCAATTTTCTTGTGGTTTTACAACGGTTTTCAAGATCTAGTATATAAAGTTACCTAAGTTAAAGTAATATATCTCTAAAGAAACCAAAGAAACCTAACAATTAATTGGGCTCACAAAATATATAGCTGTATCGAAATTTATTATCAGTCCTAAATAATAAAAAGCACTAAATTTTAATTATTGTTTAACCCACTGATGTAAATCAGTATGTATACGAGTCCTTCTAGTGTTATTTTAAATTGATCGTAACATAATTGCATCTTGGAACTAAATCAAAACTTTTTTTATAACGCAGCAGAAATCTACCAAAGATACACACATCCAATTAAACGAAAACCTGTTTCATCTAAAACTACATATTATAACCAATTTACATACAAAATATTTAAATGTTTTTTTTTCAATATTTAGGTAATTTTAAATCATTTAAATTTAGGCAACTGTCATGAACAGTAGGCTTTACCTGGACGCTCGCTCTCGCCAACATATGATCCAGGGACACTATTAATAACTCTGTTTACACGCCGACGGCAGATAGCATTGTTTACGGTTTTACACTTTTACAGTTAAAAAGTTCAAAGAGGAAGTATTAAATAAACATTTCACAAAAATATCAATAAAAACGTAATTAACTTAATAAACATTACATATATGTTTCTGCATTATTTAATAATACGAATTAAAATAACGAATTAATATTTAATTACCATTGCTATAAATTATATTTAGAAAAAAAAAAAAAAAACAAAACGAACAAACAACCAAAAAGGCGGCAGGCGTTAAAACGTTTATCGAAAACACAAGAATGCACTCGATTGTAATCGAACGACCAATTAAACTTACAAGAGGGATCAACGATCTCAGGTATCCTGGACATTGAAAATTGGCAAAAACAAAATTAATTTAAACACACGTTTCGTACCTGTTAAGAGTCTTTATAATAATTGTGCGGTGCTGATATAAATCACGCGATCATATTTCAAAAAATCACTACACGGGTCGGAAAGGAAGACGGCTGTTTCAAAGATTTGATCAATGGACGTCCAACTTATACTACATTTGAGCGCGGACTGCCGAGTGCCGTCCGTCTGCGGGCGCCGGCTTGTCTTTGTGCCTTCGGTGCAGCCGCACGCTGTACAGCCATTTTAAACCTTACATTGAAGACTTAAAGTTAGCTGTGTCAACTGCAGCCGGTGTTTTACAGATGTGTGTAACACAAATTTGCAACATTCAGCTCGGGAGAAAATGATACAATTAAATTTTATAATGTGGTAAGGGGATATCATTAAGTATAATGATAAAAACGCTATCATCAGCGCTCGAATTAAAGTTTTATTTTGTTTTTGCCAAATATGTATGATGTGTACATTTTAGACAATTTTATGAAGAATAGTTTTTCCAGAATAATTGATAATAAACTTTTAGATTTTACGTCATTTTGTGTAATAATATCTATTTAATTCAACTTTTTAAAAATATTTTGTTGTTACTTATATATATATAGCCTCCATTGCTCTGAAAAGTAGGTCGAGTTATTTTTTACCAGTTTAGGAGTAAAAGAATGTCGGTATGTTGGTCGAACGTCTGAACGGAATTTGGCGCAGACAGCATACAGCGAGCGTCCTGGAGATGCGCTTATAGAGCTAGAACTTTTTGTTTTAGAAATGACTTTTACCTTAAAAAGTCTTGGCTGTAACTGATTGCAATAAATATTGGAAGTAGGGTTGCCACCCGTACTTTATAATAAAGTAGTGTAGGTTATTTCGGGTAATTGTTAATACTCTCTATGCTTTGTTACAAAAATAAAAGTACATGAAAATTCTTTACATTATGCAATGGATTTAATTTCTCTCGGGCCTCTATTAATGAATTTTTGACTTTTAATCAACTTTCATATAGTTTAAAAGCGTTGAATGAAAAACGAATTGTTTTATAATTATTTAATATCATATGCGAAAAACGATAACAATATGTTTCAATATGTTATTTTATTACGATGATAAAATCAAATTTACTTTATTTTGTGACTGTACTTTTAATAATCAATGTACTTTAAATGCAAAAACTAAAGGTGGCAACCCTAATAGGAATAGTAATATCTAAATGCTACATCTGATTGATTGTACTGTAACGGGTTCTTTAGTAATAAAAGATTAAAGTTTCCGTATACGATATAACCAAAAAGAAATACACCTTTACTTAACATATATTACAAATATCTTCATAGATATGTGATCATTCAAATGGTAACCTAAGTATTCATACTACATAGTTATATAAAGCTTTAAATTATTACCAAATAAAAATTATACACCTTAATCTAACAATTGGACGCCAGGAGAGTTTTTCAAATTAGAATGGTGGGTTAATAATTAATAGTAGTATCGAAACTCTGCCAAAATCAAACAACGGCTATTCCAGGGCTTTTGTTAGAACTCGATTTGTGGAGACTACAACTATTGAGCCACTAACAAGGGCATAAATTATTACCATGAAGTAAGTCAAATACAGCATCTAAACTTAACCCTATCGCACAAAAGATATCCGAAATAACATTGAACTACTTTAGCTTTAATTTATAAAAATCAGGAAATAAATTAGGAATATAATAACAAAAAGCAATGCTCAAAGCGCCAATAAACTTACAACTAGCCACTGCGCTGTCAGTCGCAGTTCATACTCGTATTACAATTTGCAATGTAATAATTTTAGGAAAATTGAATTTTAAAACATCATGATTGCTAAAACTTTGTATATATGAATCAATCTCAATCGCATTTAATTAATAGAAATTGAAAATTATTATATCAGTGAAATACAAGCAACTAACTATCAAATACTTACCCCTAAGCTAAGCTACTGAAAAACTAAGTTTTGTAAGATTAGATCAATTACATTGTTATTTGTGGATTACATTTAGTACAATGATGAACCTGCACCTGTTATTTTAAAATCGTCATATTGATTATTGCTACTGCGTATATTAGGCTTTTTTTAGTTTATATATTTTTTAATTTGCTATGTCAAATTTACACCGAATTTAGTAAATATAAAACGTGGACACGGTGTTGGTGGATTTAAATCCCAAATTGAGTAAATTTAAAATATTTTCGTTTTTCTCTAGTCTATTTATAACGTTTGTATCGATTTTTTATTTATTTGGTTATTGTTATTATGTTTAGAATATTTATTATTTGCTGGTTTGGTTTTGGTAAGGTGAGCGAACGTATTATATATATATATACATAAAGTATGTAGAATGTCAGTTCTCTTTTCCAACTCGAGACATAGTGATGAAGCGGAATTTATACGTATACGAACTTAAGTCATAATAGATTTATAAAAAAAAAAACAACTTTAGTAATTTCTCGTGGAACTGGCAAAGATATCCAGGTCTGTGATATCAAAAATAATATACCTTTTGGTCATCAGATCTAGCCAAGTATGCAAGAAGTTATTTAAAAAATAGCGTTGCAGGATTTACGAATATCGATTATTTTTTTGTCACTCTTTCTCCAACATAGCCAGAATGGCCAAGAGAAATATAGTCTAGACACTCTTCCAGTCTAGATTGTGTGACAAAATTTAAAAACCCTAAGGATGGTAGGCGCATAGTAATTATTTGGTAAAACCCCAACAAGTTTTCCCCAATTTACACATTTCACTCGTGTTTGTTTGAAAACCGCAACCATGTTAGACAGGTGTATGTATTTTGATTATGGTAATTAACGCCTAATGTTATTATTATAAATGAAAACAACTTTTTAAGTTTTTGCTTATTATCACTATTTATCCCGCAAAGCAGGATAGACATAGATATAGAAAATTTTGTTTCAACACACTTCGTTTTCCTTTCTCCGCCAGAAATCAAAATCGCGTTTTGATTGGCGCCGTGAATTGAACGCCGCGCTTTAGCTTACCAGTGCAGGGATATGAAATTAATTTAAATATAATCATTCCGCAGTGTGGGGTTCGAACTTACAACCACCTTGTTACCACAGTAAGACGCTCTCTTACTGCGCCAGGATGGAAACTTTTCTACATACAATTGAATAATTTGTACATTTGTAATCTGTTTGCAAGCTTGACTGGTTATTAGAATTTAGGAAGACGTGGTTATTACTGATATCATCCCACTTTAGTAATATTTTTATGAGTTGGTGCTTAATCAAGGCCAGTGACGCGTTTACTCAGGCCCTATTATATGCTGTTGAAGAAATAGAACGCGAAAATACTATATTTCAATACAATAGATCATTGTTTATTCCGAAACACAATAAAGAAACAACTCATTGGGCGGTTATGTAATTGTGGTTAGGTAAATCACTTAATCTATTTTTTATTCTTTCTATGAAATATTATATTTTTTTAAACCATACTATATTTTAAATAGATTTTTTTTTTTATAAAATTTTCGCACAAAATATTTTGACAATTCTTATTGTCATTTTTAAATTATTATGACAAATGATTATTTGAATTTTTTTTTTTAAACATATACTGTACAGTGTATAAAAATATTATACGAATATAGCAATTTATCCGCTCGGTTTTCGAATTTCCGACCATTTTATACATTACGTTGAGTAAGTCCGACGCTACTGTGTTATGCTTTACAATATTTGGATCCACAAGCACCATCTATACTAATATTGTAAATACGAAACTCTAAAAACTGTCTGTCTGTGATGCCATCACCACTAAACCGCAGAACCGACAGGGTTAAAATTTTACACCTTGAGGGTGGGTCTTGGAATGAACACAGGCTACTTTTTTCTCCCATTTTTTAGATTTTTCCAGGAATTTAATTGTTTTAAGAACAGTCCGTCGAAAACACGAATCAGCTATAGTTCATGCGGGCGTGTTCTGGTAAGAAAACAATATACTAAAATATTACTTTCCACTAAAATATTTTGCCCATCTCTGTTTACTTACACTAAATTTTTGACATTTATGGTCGCCTGTAAGGTATCACTTGTAGCAAGGCCGCCATTGCACATAAACTTCACCATGCACTCCATTATAAACATCTGTAAGCTTTTATGTAAAAACAAAAAAAATAAAACCCAACAATAATTTCTTAAAATTTATTTTCTATGCAACATAAAAAAATATTCATCGTAGTTACAATAAATTACCATCACTTAATGCAAAATGAACTTTAAACCAAACGTCAAAAATCCGATGCCACTTTGTCACAGACGCGAGTCTCTTACAAATAAATGCAAATACACATTTTCAAATGAAACTATTTTAACCGGATTAATCGCGTATAATTTTGGTATTCGAAAAAACAGGTAGACTACCGGTGACCGCAGACTACTGTAAAGTGTTCGAAACGTCGGGTTCTAAAAATGTATTTTCGAATACCAAAATTATACGCGATTAATCCGGTTAAAATAGTTTCATTTCAAAATGTGTAATAATCGCGAAAATCAAAGAACTTATTAAATGCAAATACAATATGTAAAATTTCAATTGAACCTGTGAAGTTGTGATAAAAACACTGCGGACTTACAAAAGGAGAGCTCGTGACTGACACTTTCCTGTCAAACTAACAACATAATATATTACAGCAAACTGCGTCTATTTCGTTTCACGATTGCTCTACGTTATTTTGTTACAATTCAAGATAATATTCAGAAAATGTTTTTAACAACACACGTTCGCTGGTGTTTTTATTAAAACTTGTACAATAAATCAATTTCTTTATTATCGACTCGAACATTATGTCGAGAAGCAATTAGTCATTAAGAAATAAGAATTCAATTCAAATGTATATCTACATACATACATAAAGACATGAAACGAAAAAAAAAATTGTCATGTTTCACATAAAATAATAATTCGGCATAGACATTTTTTCTTTTTAATCTTTTGTGACACTAGAAGGCCTAAATGGGAACTTGTGCATAGATTAGATTCATATTAATTATAAATCATTACATCAAAAGTAAGGCAAGTGTGAACTGACGAGTACCTCTAATAAGTAAGAGAAGGAGTACAACTACTAATTGAACACATACATTCAACGCTTAGGGGAAAGGCAGCGAGTGCGTCGCCTTAACATTGAAACAACAATTTAACGCCATTTTGAATGTTAACAATATGAGAAATTCATTTATATCAACGGTTATAATAAAAAGCGAGTAAAAACAGACGCGTACGTACGAGGCTCCACTATCTAATTAATATATATATATATATTAAATTCTTACTACAAGTACATACAATAGACATGATAGATTCTTAACAAACAACCGAGGCTAACAGGGACCGAACGCAATGAACAAACTCGTAATGGAACAACGTTGCGGGGCGCGTCGGTCCAGTTTTAAAAACGTTACCCAGATTACATCTGACCGACGCGATGAGTGGAATGTATGAGGACCCGACACCTTTAGGCGTGTGAATGAATAAATAAATAAATAAACAAATAAACATCAATACACTTCGATCAATATAATAATAAACACAAGAAAGTTTTTGTTATGAAGTTGCAGCGATAAGCGACTTAGCGACTTGGAAAGCCTAACATTAGATAACACGATACCTTAACACTAATACGAGATACGATTCAAAACGGGAACAAGTCGTGCCGGCGTCACATTGTCCGTAGCTGTAAGCCTAAAGCAAAACAATTTTAAATATTTCAATAACGCTAATTAAATTTTAATATTTACTGAGAATAAGAAATACTATGAACGTGCTTTCATCATATTCGTATTAAGAGAAATACCTACATATCCATTTATCGCTCTCAAACTTTACCCGGCTGTATTTTATACTCGTAATCAATATGGCTGACGTGTAGAGCACAATAGTAAAATTAAATTCCACATTTTTAAATAAAGGCGAATTACTTATGACGAGATTCAAACATTTACAATTCACATTAATCAAATCTTGTATTAATCCTTAAACAGGCCACATTGCCAAATGAAACAATTAAAACGACAAATCGTCAACGAGCCACCGTATGCCAAACAAAAGGTCAACGACCTAAAACGTCAATCGTTTCGGCGGGAACCGTCAATGTCAACGTAGCGATGTGCTCGAAAGTGAAATATTACACGTGGCATAATACTAGTAATAAAAAGCCTTATTTTACTATCACGCCAATAGATGGCGACCGGCGACCGTCGCCCGCCGTCCGCCGTCCGCCGCCCGCGAAGCACCAACGTCGCCCGGTGGTCAAACCGCAACTATAAAAAATACTCCCGACACTAATATTGTAGGAAAATAGATTCTTCAATACGCTGACTCTCGTGGACTAAGTGAGGGGCTGACAATAGTAATTTTTACATTTATATTTTAAATTACTTTTTAAATGTAGACGACATTACGGTGGTTTATATATATATACGAAAAATATATTGAGAAAGATATCGTTGGTGTTTTGTACAAAATGTGAATAGTATACGCTACTTCTCCGTGTAGCCATTTTTCAACAGATAACCTACATTTAAAATAAAATTATTTATTTATATATATATATATATATATATATATATATATATATATATATATATAAAAAAAAAATATATATATATATATATATATATATATATATATATATATATATATATATATATATATATATATAATATAATGAAAAGTAATAAACTTCCAACTTTAAGTAAATTGAATATTTTTACAAATCAACAACGATACTATTCTATTAAAAGCAACAGTAAAGCGATATTCAAGCTAATAAAATTGCTCTAAATACAAGAATAAGTTAATTTCAAAATCTTAAATATTAGTAAAATATAATTTTAATCTGGTGGTCCTAGGTTTGTAGGCATAGTGTATATAGAAAGATATGCATCCGATATAAAAAAATAAAAGCGACATGAGTGCCAGGTGGATGAGAGACAAAATTACACAAAAATATATAACATTTCAAATATCCTAACGCAGAGTAGCTATCGGCGAGTCTGACCACCGGCAACCAGAGCAATTTTAAATATAACCAATCGATTTACCTTAATTCTGTGACAAAAATAGCATTTCTTATATTTTCAAGTCTTCGCGATCACCGCGTCCCTAACTACACGAGTAATTGATATAGAGCCAGAACCTTCTACTCACCTAACTCACCTACCGTCTACTCACCCAACTCACCTAGTAGGTGAGTTGTCACCTACACTCTACACGAGTCGTTTTCGAACATGTATACAAACAATTTCTACGTCAACGGAGATTCTAAAGAGATACACAGTTTACATATTCGAGATTAGTGTCAGATTATGAAGACTATAATTCCACTTGGTTACTTAAAATCAGTCTTAAACAAACGTATTGAAATGATGCCGGCCATTTTGAGGTTCTTTACAGTATTTGATTCCACGAGAAACGCGATTAATTAAGTAAAGAATATAAAGAATAAATAGGTTCCTTATAGTGTACAGACGTTGATAAAAATAGTTTTACCGATTGAGAAAATATGTTTAATTCAACAATCAGGGTACTATAAAGAATCTCGTTTGCTGTATGTTGGTAGAACTATAAAAGACGTGACATTATAAAAAATGTAATTTTATTCTTCATAGCCATTGTCGTCTCCCGCCGCGCCTACACGTACGTGGGCGGCATGGCGGCGGGCGCGGGCGGCGCGGCGGGGGCGGGCGGCGCGGGGGGCGGCGGCAGCACGCGCGCGCCCGGCACGTACTGTCCGATGAACGACCCGTCCTCGGTGAAGCGGCCTGCAAACAGAGTACGACTATTATGTAAAGGTGTATATTTATAGTATTTTCGTTGACTTCCGCCACTGAATACATAATGTTTCAAGTTGGGCCTACGCTGCTGAAAATGAACATTCCTTAAATTGTAACATAACAATAAATAAGATATAGAAAGTATAACAACTGGCAAAGCGGTAGTCAATGAAATTTTAGCACATCTAAATAATTTATAATAATAATAATAAAACAGTTGTATGGCAATGAGTTAAAAAAAGAACGAAAATAAAACGAAAAAAAAAAAAAAAAATCATACCTCATAAAAATAAAAGATAAAATGGCGGCTCGTACGGGCAAAGGAGGGACGGATGGATTAATTAATTATATGTATATTGTAACAATAAATGCAAACCAAAAAAACGTAACACAAAGCTCGTGCTTATGATATAGAATAAAATATATAATCTATCTAATAATAAACATTCACTCACTCTATAAAATAATATCTTTTTTTACAAACTAATACATCTAACGTGTACTTGACACCTAACCTAGTTCTAAGTAGAGAGAACGCCTTGCTGTGAAAGCCTTTATAGAAACTATTTTTGAAATAGTACAATAAAGACTTCGCCCGTAGATTGTACAATTGACAAAACGCGAGATTCTAAACACAACCTGACCGATTAAAAACAAAAGTTATGGGGCGTTTACGCGGGAAGACCAATCGTTGCGTAGATCGAACGTCTGCGGCGATTGGTATACAATTTTTTTTTTTTTGACAAACGTATAGCTTTGTGCAGCCAAAAAACAGGGTACATGTTTTTTTTTTATTTAGATATATATATATATATATATAAAATAACTTATATCATATTAATAAATTTCAAAAACGAAACCAAGCATTTAAAATAGCAATATTATCGCCATTTATTAATATAAATATTGTTTTCTTCAGTTGCCAATATATAAAAATGAATATTGACAACTAGTTGGAAAATAGAAAAAAGTACATCAAATTAATAATCATTTTTAAAATGTCTAACTGGCTATTTTATATCACATGGATCATGTACCCAACAAGACGTTGGCCGGTACCAGGGGAGCATATAGCTACTAGAGGTGGGAGTGGACTGGGTTAAGGGGTTAGGGGAGTATGAGGTTGACGGATGTGGGGGGTTAGAGGTTAGACGAGCGTGGCGAAGGCCTGCGAGGCGGAGTCGGTGTGTGCGGAGGGGGGCGGGCGGCGCTTGCGGCCATACTGTCCGATGAAGGAGCCGTCCTCGTTCATGCCCGCTGCAAGCCATGCGCACACACGACGTTATCACACATGCTCTACTTATCAAACGAGGTGTTCAGTGCTAATTGTAATAATATATATATTTTTAAATATGTTTACTTTTGATATAATATAACTAAGTAAATTTGCACTGTAAACCTCGTATAATATGAACGAGAAATAATAATTTAACAAAAAAGTAATGAAAATAATGAGAAAACCTTAAAATCTTATTTTACAAAAAAAAAAAAAAGAGAAATTAAAAAAAAATCTGACTAGGCGCAATAAACAAACATCATGCGCCAAAAAAGGAATAAAAAACACATACATGCTACACAGATTATAAAAAATATACAACTGTACCTGTTTCCCCTTCGCCGTATTCAGCCATAGAGTCGGTGTCGCTTTCGGGACCGGGCTTGGTGCCGCTGCTCATGGAGTGGCGCGACTTGTTGTCCAGTCTGAAAAGACAGATCATCCGAATGACGCAATTTGGCAGAGGGAAGTGGAAGTGGCAAGGTCCAGTGCACAAGAGCGAGAGGGGGCTCACGGGTGGGTGTACTCGTGGAAGGCGGCGTCGGGGCAGTCGGCGCGGCCGTGCGCGAGCTCGCGGTCGTGCACGTCGTACTTGCCGCCGCGGTTGCGCCGCGCCACGCACACCAGCACCAGCACCAGCAGCAGGAAGGCCAGCGCCACCATCACGCCGATGAACCAGCCCGCCGTGGCGGTGGCCTCCTCGCGGGGACGTACGCGCGGGTCTGCCGATTTTTCACATACAAAAATAAAATCAAGGATTTACAAGATTAAAAAAGTAAAAACCTGGTGAAAGGGGAAATAGAAAATGACTTTCTATTTATAAAATATAAGCTTCCCCCAGTACAAAAGAAATTAATATTAACAATAGCCTTGCCAGAGTTTCGGAGCAAAGAATTTAAAATTACAATTAAAATTAACAGCGAACTTATCACATGCAGAAATTGCAACAATCCATTTTCTAAAATACCTAAAGTAAATATTTTTTAAGGCACACATACAAAAGACATGACAAGAATGGACAGTTCCAAACAATATTTAACTCTCTGCCACCAGATACAAAAGATATATCAAGATGTCTTTAAATGTTGCGAGACGTAAATTAAAATAAAAGAGTGAAGTCCGTCGGAAAACCATTCAAATGGTCTGACGAAATAATAATAAAAATATATAAAAATTAAAATTCCTAAATTTTAATTTAAAAACAGAAATATGATTGCGAAGTAAACTCACCAACATTAGTATCGACGAGTTTCGCTTCGCTCGTACTAAAGTACTCCCCGTCGTGGGCCGTCACTTTCACCTCGTACTCCTGTCCAGGCTCCAGCCCCGTAAGGATCACGTAATCGTCCTCCGTCACTTCGTTGCTTTGCATCCAATCGTTGTGGTCTTTCAGTCTGTACCAAGCCACGAAATGGCTGCCGGGATGACCATCCAAGGAAGGTACCCAGCGAACTAATATATGGGCAGTACCTTCTTTTGCTGGTAAAGTACTAGTTTCAAACAGTGGCACATCAGGTTTAGCATTTACCATGGCTTTGGTAGTTTGCTCTACATAATATTTATCTCCTTCCCCTGCTTTCGTCTTTGCTCGAATTTCTATCCTATATTTAGTATTGGGTTCTAGTCCAGCGAGCTTTGCTCTGTCAAATTTGGGATCGATTTCCTTTTTCCTTTCCTGCAACGGTCCTAGGGCAGTGCCTGAAACTTTCTGGTAATATATTTTGTAGCCTGTAAGGACGCCGTTTTCGTCTATAGGCTTGTCCCATTTGAGCAACATGGCCGATGATCCAATAGGGTATGCCTCAAAAGACCTGACTGTTCCTGGTTTTCCTTCTGGCGTGACAAAGCTGAGGGTTTCACTTGGGGGTCCATTGTACCTTCCATTGTAAACCAAAATTCTGGCATTATTTTTTTTGAACGGTTTGAATTTCGATACTAAGGCACTGGATGCATCTGCTTTGACTAGGATTTCTTTAGGTCTGTCCTCTTCGCCGTCCGTCCACGTCTGTATCTTGTACCCCTTGAAGTGTCCCCGCACCGAGTCAGAGGCTACAGGGTTCCAGCTGAGCAGCGCGGTGGTGCCGGTGGTGACCTGCACGAGGGTGAAGTTCATGGGGGCCTGGGTGGGGGTGTCTTCTCCGGACCACCCGATCACTTCTACCGGGGCCACGTTCGATATACCTTTGCGGTTGACAGCTATCACCTGTTAATGTAAAGTATAGTATATATTAGTCTTTATATATTGGTCTATGTGTAGAAAAATTTAGATATTTTTTGACTGACCACTTAGTCTGTCAAAAAAATACCTAAATACCTAAAGAGCAAGTGGCTCTTGCCAATTAAGTAATTATAAACTTTCTTATAGCAATCAACATAAACAAGTTACAAGAAGCGTATAAGACATTTTCCCAAGCACACTGACCTTGATCTTGTAAGGCTGGAAGGTGGGCGTGTCCAGCACCACGTACTCGTCCTGCTCCCAGTCGGGCAGCTGCACGTCGCTCCAGGCCGCGCCGCTGATGTTGCGTCGCCAGGACACCGAGTAGTAGAACCCGGGCCCGTTGTGCTCGATCTGGGGCATCCTCTGTTCGAATAATAAACAGAAATCAATCTAGGTACTCATTGACAAGAAGCAGCCGATGGTCCCACTCTAGGTGTTCATGTTCGAGCTATATTGGCACTCGGTTTACAGATAATTAAAGAATAGAAACTAAAAACCAAAATCCATTCCAATCTTTGCAAATAATAAGAGCATTTTAAGTTAATTGTATATATTATATATAAGTGGTATTGAAGAATGAACGCCAAGGCTCTGGTTGTTAAATAAATACGTCGCGTAAAAATTGTTTTTTTTTAAGCTTTGTGTAATTTATTTAAAGAAGTCTTAATATTCATATCTTATCTTTTTTTGCAATGACAATAACGAGTTAAAAATGTTGGCAAAATATAGGAACATTGTATTATAATATTATGTAATTATACGCACATAAATATTTTTAGAACAAATTACATACAATAATATATAACAAATAAAAAATGTTATTGAGATTAAATTTGAACAGTTTCTAAATTGAATAAAGGGTATCGATAATCGTAAAAGATTTTTAATCACAACCTTCTATATAACATTATAATTTTAATTTCACTTAGAAACTTCCACTTACCGACCAAGATATAATCATATTATTGGGCTCCCGTCCCTTTCCTTCCACATTGTCCGGATTCTTGAAAGGCACGTCCGGCTGAGTGGTGCACACTTCGGAATGCGACGAGGGGGCGGAGGGCCCTATTTTGTTCCAGGCCATGACCCTGAACGTGTAATTCGACCAGGGACTAAGTTCCACCGTCCACGAAGTGTCGATAGCTGGCACACTATCACTGGCCAAGTCCCAAGTGTCCGGGGTGAAGCTCGTATTGTATTGTATGGAGAAGCGCAGGATGGGTGCGCGGTTGTCGCCCATCGAGTGCCAGCGCAGAGTGGCCACCTTCTCGTGGCATTCGATGCCGTCTAGCGCCGGGGGGTTGGGTTTGTCTGCAAAATTAATATATTTATAGTTTCATTATAATTCAATTACAACCCGTGACGTCATGGGGGCGCGGTGGATTATCGGTGGATTATTTTCGTTATACCGCGTTACTTTAACATTTCATAATGTTCTGAATTCGGACAGATAGTGGAGAAAGGAGTGTATTGAAAGTTCGTTTTCTCAGCCTACCCTGCAACGATCGGAAAAGCGTAAGGCTTACTTTTATTACATATATAGGAAATATTTTGATAAATCATATTATGATTTTTCCATTATATGATTAATCATACAAGATTAGTACATGTAAAGTTAATTTGTAAAAATACACATATATTTTAAGCTTATTTGTTTTTTTTATGAAACAAATATTTGTATAAATATAACGTCACAATTCAAAACTTTAAGAGTAAACAATTTCTATTTGAAATGTCAGTTACCGTCAGTTACCTTGTACGGTGAGCGTGGCTTGCGCGCGCGCCTCGTCGAAAGCCGTCCTGGCAATGCACGTGTACTCCCCCGAGTCCAGCTCCGTGGTGTCCGAAATGAGCAGCGAGTAGTCGTTGGTCATGCGGAAGCGCGGCTGGCTCTCGAAGTCCACGGGCTGTCCGTCGCTGAGCCACACGATCTCCAGCCGCAGCGAGTCGTCCGCGTTCGCGTTGCAGCGGAACGTGGCGGACGCGCCCGCCGCCACCTCGTAGTGCTCCGGCTTGTCCGTTATCACCGTGCGCTCTGTGGACAAAGGAGTGTCTTTGCACTAGGTTCTCTCTATTTACACTGCTATGCGGAAAAGACGCAGGAGTTCATTTATTTTGAGGGCACCGTGGCACAACGGAACAGTGTCTGACTTGTAAACGCAATAGTTATGGATTCGATCGCATTTATTATATATATATATATATATTTTAACTGCTTTCATATATCTCACTATAGTTAACACTAAGCTCGACGTTGAGTTCCAAAACTCGACACATGCCTTGTAATCGAATGGAATGCGGAGAACAAAGTGTCTTGACACTAATATAATGTGTCAATGTGCCGTTCTCCGGAGCAGGAAATAATCTAAATTCTTTCTGGCTATGCTGCTATGTGGGAAATGTGCAAAGAGCTAAAAACTTATACAATATATTCTGGTAAAATATAAACTTCTCATTATACAAGTTATTTCAAAATAGTACTTACTTTTGACAGTAAGGGATCCAAAAGCAGATTTCTCCCCAAACTTGTTCTTGGCGTAACACTGGTAGCTGCCGACATCCGTGTACGACACATCACGAATGACCAAATCTCCTTCTGAAGTTATATTGTACCTGTGGAAGACGAGGCGAAAAACTTATATATTTTTTATACAAAATATGCTTTTTATTTTTTTAACAGCCAGTCCCAATGATGTCGCGAGATTTCGTGTTAAGTGGCGGAATTCAACGCCGCGCTTCATCTTGTTCTGTTCAATACTCCTCGAGTGAGGATCAAGCCCATGATTTATCCCTTTTACAATCACACACTATCCTACTGCTTTCTACCCCTTTTGATTAAGGATAAATTTAAAATATAATAAATTGAATACAATTTTTATATAAGTTTTTACAAAATATTTCATATAACTTATTTAGGTAGGTTGAGGCCATGTGGCGCAGTGTGACAACGAATGACTGTATACGTGGGTTGAATTCTCACTAGGAAAGATGATTTTATATTTAAATTATTTGCATATCTTTGCTTTCCTTTTACCAGACAAAGTGCGACGCACTTGTATGTATTGTATTTAAAAGCGCGGCGTTGAGTTCTACCACTCAAAACGCAATGTCTTTTATTCGGAAATAGAACGTGGAGAATGTTCGAGGGTGGTCCGAGAGTACCTAGTGTCAAGACACTCCGTTCTCTACTTCCCACCCGAAAACTAGACATTACGTATTGAGTGGTGGATATAATTAAGCATTACAAAATTTGAACCTATGACCTTGTAATTGGTGTTATGATTCAAATGCGTCTTATTAAGAAGACGAGGCAACTCATCTTGGCTAGACTAGTATAGAACAGATGCGTAGGCGACGGGACATCGGTAAGAGTTATTTGTGTCAATCACCTTGGGTGAAGCAATGGTGCTATTTTAAAGTATGATTGGTTTCTTAATGAACAATTTTTT
This sequence comes from Podotricha telesiphe, assembly GCA_038994665.1. Lineage (NCBI taxonomy): Eukaryota > Metazoa > Arthropoda > Insecta > Lepidoptera > Nymphalidae > Podotricha > Podotricha telesiphe. Next base: position 375,780 of record JAOYRR010000110.1, on the reverse strand, counting down.
TAATTTGATTACTTGCAGGATGTGAATACACCAGGTTTATTTAGAGACTCTATCTAGAATAGGTCTTTGAGAGTGTGGGTTCGATTTTGCTGTATCTGAACATTAATTATTTATGTAATATTGGCCATCGTGGGACACGGGACAGCGTTTGACTGTAAACGCGATTGGTCATGGGTTCGATTCTTACTCGGAGAAATGATTACATTAAAATTATTTTCATTTCTCCCCTCTAAAACGTAAGACGGAGTGTAATGACACTAGGTTCTGACTACCCTGCTACACGGGACGCTGCTATGATGTCCAGAGATAACCTAGTGTGTCTTGCATTCCGTTTTCCACTTTCCGCCTGAATCTCATTGCGCATTGAGTGGCTAAACTAAACGCCGCAATTTGTCTTGTCACTGTGGCGGAGTAATGAATATAATTTAAATATAGTCATTCCCCTGAGTGGAATCGAAACCGCAACAATCGCATTCAGACAAATGCTATCACACTGACCCACGATGGCCTCAGTTTTACATATTTTATTACTTGCAAAATTGATATTTGACACAATAAAATTGCGACGCATATGGTCCAAAATCAAAAATATATATATATTCAAATAACTTATTTTTTTAAACACTCATTAAAACAACGTTTGTAATAAAAAAAACTACAATCTACAATATTTCCAACACTTACTTGCCACCGGTGACATCGACGTCGTCCCTCATCCACTTGACTATGGGCTTGGGTGCACCGAACACTCTACACTTGAGAACGGCTTCAGATCCGTCAACTTTGGTCAAATTCTCCGGTCCTTCTTTGATTTCTGGTGGAATTGCTAAAATAGTAGAAATTGTGTTTTATATTATAGAGTAAATCATTGTGTACGAGTTCGTGATTTTCCATTGAGATAGCTATTTAAAGCGGTTTTTTATAAATCACGTAAAACGTTTTTTACAAAAAGAATATTGTAACTGTGGAACCGTATATAATTGAGTGTTTAAAAATAATAAAATTTTTCAAGACTTGATATTTTTAAGTTATCCTAATTTAGACCTATGTATATTTCTATGTATGTAAATAGACGGTGAATATTGAAGTCTTTTCAGGTGTCATAGATTTTACGTAAGACAATGTGCCAGTAAAAAAAAATCCTTCAACCCCAATAGACAATGTAAGAATTTACAGGAAAAACTAATATACGTTTGACTTTTTAGAAATTAAAGTTTCTGAAATTCAAATTTTTTTGATAAGATCCTTGATTGTATCGTGGCCTCTGGTGTGGTGGGTTAGATACTTCGAAGTTTTTATGTCATCATGTATGATGTTTATCAAACCTGACAAAGTTAGTTGGGTTTATCTGGTGTGTCCTCACACAAGTAGGTCGTGGATGTGTGGTAGCCTTTCTAAAATGTATTTACTGTCACATAAAAGTGAAGGATCTTCAGACGTAATATATACATGGCGCTACATTTTAAGCTCTCTCTGTTCACCATTGAAAACGCGTATTTTTTAATTTTGTAACATAAACTAACAGACTGAAGTGGAACCTTGATCTTAGTAGTGCTATTTATCAAAATTACAGATTGCATCGCAACACCCGTTTATAACAATTAACTGTACAAATTAAAACTGAGGACAAATTCATTGTAACTTGCTAATGTCTTTTAACAATATATTGAGTATGGATGAGGCATATTTCAGTTATCATTTCATTTTATGTTTTAAAAATAAAATAGATTTAGAATCTACACTATTACCTAGTAATATGTCACATACATATAAGTATATAAATATCACAGATAACTAAATCATTGTTCTAGTGAGTCACTATGTTTTCATCTTATATTAATTCAAATTCTAAATATCCAATATACAAATAGACTTTTGCAAGCACGTTTTGAATCGTCGATTGAACATAAGGCTACCACCGGCTTGGAAGGCAGTTCTGTTGAGAAGAGCCGGCGAGAAACTCAACAGTTACGTTACAATTTAATTATTCAATACAGTGGTAGCCAAGCAGCCCTAAACGCAAATCATATAATTTCCACACATTGTAATATATTAAATGTAACTTATCTAAAATAAAATGTGTAAAAAAGTACGCATTAAAGGAGGGTTTTCAACTCAAAAGTAGTCTGCCATTAAAAAAACACTCAAAAATTATTATGATTGGTTTAAAACAACTCCTAAATTTATTGTACTAATTTACTAAAATTTATTAACTCAATGGAAAGTTCTTATTTATGATAGTGTATTCTTAAGTTTTAGTAATTTCATTACGACACCGGTGTCCGGTATAATATAGCGCCAAAGGTACATATGCTAAGTAAAACATCCGCCACATTTGGCAGATTGAGATGTGGGCGTGGGTACAGTGCAGAGCAGCGGATGCTTCTAATGCTATCATTTAGACTTAAATCTAGGCCTAAATCTAGACCGATGCAGGGGATATGGTGACTAATTGAAGTGTCTAAAAGTTTTATTAGGCTAGATTACTTGCCGACACGGGGCCATTACGTTTCGTCCCACAGTTAAAATATCGTGGCTATCGTGGCGCAGTGGAGAAATTTAGTAATATGGTGGTTGTCGATTCGATATCCTCCCGAAGTAATGTTTATATTTAAACATAGAGTATGAAGTGATGTATTACTTTATATATTTTTGTCAACACTACAAAATGCTTCCGGAATGCGTGAAATATATCTCTTGGACCACATATGTCAGTATTAAAATTCACATTTTGGGACAGACATTTGGGCGTTAGTATCTAATATGACGTAAATAATTTGTTGTTTTGCACCATATAAAACGTGAACTAACAATAATTTTAATGTTTTTTAGTCACACTTGCTATTAGTTCTGGGTATTAAATATACTAAACGACATTTGTTATATATTTATCACAAAGTGTACCAATATATAGTTCAATAAACTGCCCTAATATTAAGCAATTATACGTTTGAACGCCGCCCCAGTTTAATCAAGACTAATTATAGCAACCTTTGACCCTTTTATACTTTTACTTTAACGAGATTTGCAATATGATTATATTTACAGATATTCCAAGCTTAGATTTTCCTCGTTATTTCATTTAAGTATATAAAGCCTGTGAAATTTTGAAAAAAATAATAATTGCAATAAACAAAAATAACTAGAACTAGAGGCCAGTGGTGACAAGCGTCTGACTACAATCGATTCTCGCTCACAACTCACAATGTCCCTAAATCGACAAGTGGAAAACGGGGTGACACTAGGACACTGATACTAGATTTTCCCTGAATACCAACTAAAAAAAAAAAATCGCATACAAAACTAATATTAGCAAATTATATATTGTAAATCTTAATTCATTTTCGACGAGGTATTCATTACGTCCTCTTTATTCATTGTCGAAATTGGTTAATTTGTAAGGGCAGCGTAGAGTGTCGCGTGCTGGAGCACGTGGCAATTGGGGTGAACCGAAATTAGCTTCGAGTGTAACCGTTTAGTATTAAACACAATGGGTACGGCGAGAACTTTGGCGTATCGCAGCCTATTTTGTTTTAGCAGTCAAGTACTAAGAGCTTTTGTAGCATAAGTCAATATTATTATAATGAGTTTTTTTTTCAGTTAAATGCTGTAATAGCTGATACTTTTTAAATATAAACGAGCAATATGGATTGTTAATTTAAAAAAAAAATTACACTATTGTAATTAATTATATTGGTTCTTTTTTTGTTAAATATACTACATCACTATCATTGTTTCCTGGTTATTTTTTGTTTTCACCTTTACTTAATAATAATTAAATAAGAATGAAAAGAAATTTATGTTACAAAGTTAGTTCTATATTTTGCAAGTTGAACAGAGGACCTAATCACATGTTATAAATACCATATTCAGTTTCCGCTCATCTATCATTCATTATAAATTATTTTTATGCATGCCTACAAAACCAAGTTATTATATTATTATATTAAAAATTAGATTTTTATCAATTAAGTAGTATTTAAATCCAATAATTAATCAAATCAATAATAACTATTACAAGCCAAAGACATACAAACCTTCGCAAGAAACTAAAAATTTACAAAACGCATATCTTGACGCTTTTGAAACTTTCAAATGTTATTAGTATTAAAATATAATTGTCTTAGAAGTTAAGAAATTGGTACTTACTTATAAAGAAATTTAATCTAATTAAAAACTTCTAAGCATTCATTAGAGGAAACACGGAAACCCGTAAGGCTTCCCAATGTTATACATATATACATATATGAATATCGCAAAAACTAAACACATATACCAAGTTCAAATACCGAGTTAAACTAAGTATTTAATAGATACTAAAATATTTGATTTTCACGACTTTAATACATTTAGAACGAATTAATTTTAATCGGATTCACCGCGGTTATGATAAACAAGTTAGTCTACCTGAGAGCAAGGACTACTGTAAAGTGTTCGAAATGTCGGGTTCTAAAATGTATTTTCGAATACCAAAATTATACGCAATTAATCCGGTTAAAATATTTTCATTTCAAAAAGAAATTTGTAGTTTGTGTTTAAAAACACAATAATTTAAATATAATCAATCCTCTGAGTGAGAATAGAACTCGCTTTTAATCGCCATTACAGTCATACACACTGTCCCAATGCGTGTCGACGACCTTCTACTTTGTTTGTGATTTATTAAAGTTATATATAACTACATGTAATTTTGTGTTAATGAAGTTATTTTTACCATCTCTTTGATAAACTCAAATTATATTCACACAATGTCAATATTGGAAGGTGATAGAAATTATTAAAATATTAGACCCAGGTAAATCCAGAAATAAACACTAGTTTTCCATACACACATACTCTAGACATTTAGCTGACATTTAGTGCAAATTGATTAATAGCCGTTACGCATCGTAGTACAAAGCCATTCACGCGTAATATCAAATTCTCAAAGGCAAAATTAGGTATACTAACTAACAAAGGTGCGAAAGGTTGGTTGAACTTTAAAAAGAACCATTTCCATGTCGTATAGCCGCACCCGAATTCCTATTTTAGGGGTAGCAGATGATTCATACGTCGCGATCAAATTCGATTCGATTCACAACGGAATGTACAGCTGGTCGATTTCTTTTGGGTAAATCAATGTATTGGTGGATTTTGTCTTTTAAAAAAAAAAAGATATCCTCTTTTTTCCACTAGATTGCCTTTCTTTACATTGATACATTTGTTTTTTACATTTGTAAAGGTTTCACGAACATCTGCCGTTATACGAACTGTGAACTTTCATATTAAAGATACGACTAGTTTTATTATTGTATTTCTGAATTAGTAGTAATTAGACCAAATAATTGAGCAAAAATGCCCTTTTTCAGTTCATCAGTCATATCATATCTTGAACAAATAGATATGGAGAAGATATAGAAACGATTTTAGTGTTGGGTTTCCATTTTATTACAAAAATTAAAAATTTTAAGTGTTGGATGGCGGAATTTAACATCGCTTTTTGTCTAACCTAACCTAAATTTAAGTACTTCCCTTAGTAAGGCTAGGTACAACGACCATCGTGTTATGGCCTCAACACACAATTTAATTAAGAAATATCAAGAATACATGTACGTAACGTAAATGACACAGGACAGACAGTTATACAAAAGGACAACATTTTGGACCACTTTTAAAACAGTTTAATTAAATGTGACAGTTTTAGTAAAAAAAGACATTAAGTAAACATAAAAAAATTATGAACCAAGCGGGATTTGAACCCGCGCCTCTTCAACACCGTTCAAAAAGTTCAAAGAAGTTTTAGTAGCTGTCAGACTAATAAAAACCGACAAATGTCCATTTCAAACATCATTATGGGTAAAGGAATTACTATTCATTACATTTAGTTTGAAGTTTAAGTAATAGTTTTATTTAATACTATGTAGAAATTGATAGTAACGTTATGTAAGTTACATTTAGTTATTTAGTTTGTTTCACATCAATCATAAATAAAAAAAGTTTACGCAGGAAAAGCCGCGACCGGGTCGCTAGTATAAAATATATTATTAAGTCAATGCCGCCGTGGAGGTGGTTATAGGTTCACTGTCTAGTAAGATAAAGTGAAACGTTAGATTCTGCCTTCAATGGTGACGTAAACAATTTTTTAAATTCACATGTTTAGTCACATTATAATTTAAAAAAAACCACAGCACTATAGTGAGAGAGATGTTTGTGTCAAGACACTCCTTTCTCCACTTTCCGTCCGAATTCGAGACATTCCGTGTTACCCGAGTGGGAATCGAACCCACAACCAATCGCGTTCACAATCAGCGCTATCCCACTGCGACACGATGGAGTTTGTGAATTTAATGAATACAAATTTATTAATGTCGTCATAGTTTCAAAATATCATACATAACTATTACGTTAAGCGGTATTAATAAAACATTGTATGACTCACAATCGTTTGTCGTCGTCATTTCAATTAATAACCAAATAACATATGTTTCCTCGAACGTTTAACTAAAAAAACATATATAATACCCATTCTAATTTGCCCATTATTAATAATAATTCGTCCTGGAATAAGCTTCATTCGCGTAAAGCGTCTATGACAAAAGTGAACTGTCATACAAATAGAAATTATATAAAGTTTCAGCCCAATATTGATAAATGGTTTGAAATTCAGTTGTAACATTTAACTCATAAACGAGTACAGTAACGACAAGATAATTTACCAAATAAAAACTTGTAGCATTGAAAGTGTTAATTTGCACACTTAGAAAATTGAAAAAGACATATTTAGAAAACGTATAATAATTTGAACGAAGCGGGATTTGAACCCGCGCCTCTTGATGCTAACAACAAATATAAGTTGGAATAAAGCGTATAATAATTTTGACGTAGCTGTATGGATGTAGAACGCATGGCTTAGCGGTCAGAGCGCTTGAACGGTGTTCAAGAGGCGCTGGTTCAAATCCCGCTGCGTTCAAATTTTTATACGGTTTCTAAATATATCTTTGACTTAAAGTAGTTACTAAACTAAAAAGCTTTTATGCTAAACTTTGTTTCAATTGTTTGGACCAATAATAACTTGAAGAAATATAATAGACGATAAAAAACAATACTCACATTGTACATTGATAAAGACGTCCTTGTACACATATCCATTAGAATTCGTAGCGTTACATCCATAATTTCCAGTATCTTTCTTCACTAGATCCGTAATAACAATGGAGTTGGGTGAAAGTTGGCGTCGTGGGTTGAACTCCGCTTGTTCTAGAGGTTTCCCGTTGTGCACCCACGATATTTGCGGCTCTGGTGTACCTTCTGCCCTACAATTAATAACTGCCGTCTCGCCTTCGGCTAAATTCTGGAACTGGGGCTCTTCGATGAAGAACGGCGCAGCTGAAAGATGAATTTTGTTTTTTATATTAATGATGTAACATTTTTTTGTGTAAAGCATTTCTTTTAATAAATTATTTTTTTAATAAATTATATTTAAAAGATACAGTAATAAAATTTACTAATCGGAGTTATTACGTGGTCATTTGGATATTAGTATATATATATATATATATATATATATATATATATATATAAAAATATGTGCAAAGTTATAGACACACTATATTTTTAATTTGCATTTTCAAGTATTAATTAGTTGCGGAGCTTTTCACAAAATCCGGATCAACATACGTACGTTTTAAGTAACAGTTAGAACAAAAATATCACATAAACCTTAATAAATAAAACACATAAGACTAAAAAATTGTAATAATGTTAATTAAATTTCTATTAATACGTCACTATAAGCTTGAGATAAGAGATTTATAAAGGTGGGGGGTCCTCATATTTATTTTCATGCCTTCCGCTAAAGTACACACGGCAATAACGGGAATAAAAGTGAAATATATAATCCATTCGAGGGTGGTTTCTATCGCCGTAACGAATGAGACCATAAACTGAGGGGCGAGTTGGCATAAATATGACCGGTTTTTAGTACAAAAAAGTACCAAATATATATTTTAGTACTCAACGCTTTTCCTTATTGTTTCTACACGCTTTTACCTAAACGTTGGAATGGAGCCATTGTATCGTCTCCCCCCGCAGTGATCGCGTGTTAGAGGCGCGCACGCAACGCCCTAAACAACGCCAGTGACACCTTAATGTTGAAAAGATTTAAGACTCGTCAATTATTTTTCCCCTTTTTAAAAGAACGATTTGAATGAGTAAATATCATAAATTTTCCTATACGTGAGTATACATACGGTGAGATAAGGCAACCCCACAATACTTGTGAGCCCTAAACTACAATATCCTTATTAAAATAAAATTTCCTTGGAATATTTATTTAATAGGATTCAATCCATAAGATTTATCCTATAAAGATAAACCGGAAATAGTATGAGCCGGAGTGTCGTATACTTTGACTCGACTATCATTCTGACAGTGCTAACTGAAATTAATAACCAAGAATTATGGTCTTGGTACATACTTAATATTCATCATCATTATAGGCACATATTTCTTGATATACTATTAAAAAACTGTATTAGTATTTTTTTTTATATTAAGTAAAATATAATTTCATCAGAAATAAAATAATAAAGTAAAAACATTTATTGTTCTGTACAATAAATGTTTCGCTATATCCGACTCTAATACTATTTCTTTATAATATATATGACCTAAAATCTACTGAGCAAAGTGAAAAATCATTACACTCTCCACTTTTTCCCCACTTCTCCTATTCGTGTCTTGATTAACTTAACGCAGCGCCTCACTATGTCTATTCAGACCGAAAATACGGACTACATTTCCCTACAACACTTGCCCAAGTGAGAATCGAACCCATAACCTCCGAATAAAAATTCAAATACATAATTTCCAATGTTTGTTTATCCCACTTAATGCATAACACTTTGTAATCCGTCAATTGCGTGCGCGTTACGGATTTATTCGCGCGACACAAATACAGCGACGTTGTGATGCGTAACTGTACGTACTCGACAATTGTTAATAATACAATTGCCATACTCAATATTATGAGATGGCCGGGACCGGTGTCGGGGACATTGTCTTTCGATATACAGCATTTGTTTGTAATCGATTAAAAAAAAAAAAAATTGACATTTAATGGAATTATGCGAGGTTATCTGACGAACCGCACAAAGCTTGTGTTATTGTAAAAGAATTTCATTCACGTCGGTTGTATTGGTACACGTATTTGCATATAAAGTCAAAGCCACTTATTCGCGCTTCCTTCATTGAAAAAAATCGCTGTTAAAGACTTATTTATTCGCGGATCTAATCGATACATGCATATTAATAAAAAAAATCCCAATCATATCGAACAGAACATGTGTCTTTGTAAACGCGTCATCAAATGGACACTTGAAAAAAATTTAAAATAGGCCTAATTACAATTATGGCTCGAGTACGTAGTTAAATGTTATCGCTGTTGAAGATAATAATTAATCAATCAATTAAATTATTTTTTTATGTATGTACTTGTTTTTATTTTGACTTATCTTCGGAACTTATCCCCTATATTCTCATATAGATTACCACTTCATACTTTTTAAAACGTCACGCTTTTTCTCGCATAGCAGGGTGGTAGTCAGAGAGAACCTAGTGTAAAGCCACTCCGTTCTCCATCAAAACATTGTGTGTTGAGTGGAGGGGAGAGACTCAATGCCGTGCTTTGTTTTAGGTACCAGAGCGGAAAACATAAAATATATAATCCTCCGAGTGGGAATCGAACCCACAAAGAACTACGCCACGAAGATACAAAATCTCTGAATTGATTAAAAGCAGAGAACGGAGAGATTGGAAGAGAACTGATTCCCCCTGGCAGCCCCACAAAACGGTGATTACAATGTAAACTGTTTCTTATTGAAAGCTACACATACCTAGCTTAAACCTACCTATTGTTTTTAAACGTATTAGTACAAAAAAATTGCCCAGGCAACTAAAAAAGGCGGCGCGCTTATTAAATCATAAAACACGACCGGAACCCCATAATTTGATCGCACAGAAATGCCGGTGTCCTTTGTCCGAAATATTCCGCCCTTATAAGGTCGTCTACGTCCTCAATTGGATGTATTAGAGTCAGAGTTCCGGACCACTATTACAACTAAATTACTGGAGGCGTTTATGAAATAGAGCAATCATGCGACGTTGAATATGTAATCAGGTCTATAAAGAATGTGGAGAAAGTTTTACACCATATCGTTCTCCACTTTCCGCTAATATTAAAGCCTATTTTATTTTCACAAATGCCCCAACGTATATTTAGATAGTAGATACATTCAAAAATATAAAAAAAACTAAGTTAGTATAGACATTAAGATCGAAATATTGACAAACTTTTACTCTTTTTTCGCATCAATTGGCATCACTGAAATCCAAATTTCTGATTTAAATAACTAAAACGAGATATATATATATAAATTGTGTACAAATGACGCATAGTATACACAAAATGTAATTACACGACCAGTCTGCCCTTTCATTGGTAAGGTGAGCTTAATCAGACTACATTATGAGCCTATAAATAGGCGGGCTGGTATAACGACGCTCGAATATCACGCCCGAGTCGCTCAACAGGGAACATGAAAGCTCTAAGCGAAATAAATAACCCCGTTACTATATTCATAAGTACGGAAATTTCAAAAGGCCACTTGTTCAGGGTTGCCTGGTCGCGAGAATTCTTCTTGCATAGTATATTTTTCAGCGTCGAAACTCAACTCAACTCAAGATTATCCATGACCGATTTTGTATGGCGTCTGCTCGGCGCAGGTCGTTTAATCTTAGTTACGTTAGGCAATTTAAACTTGATTACTGTACGTAGTTAATGGAGGTTGGATGTAAAAAACTATTTTTTGTAATTTTAAATTGCATTCCAAGTATTGCTTTTACTAATTAAACGTATGAGAAAATGATTCAACTTAACTTAACATCTAGTCTAGCAAACATATGGTTTTTACATACATATATCAGGATAATATAAGATGTAGTCAGTCTATGAATCAGCCAAGTTTGTAAAAAATAGGCTCAAGCTAAACTACCTGCGAATTCAATAGAGTTGAAGTCATGTTAAAAATATTGCTGGTTGAAAAAATTAAAAAGAAAATACATGATAACTACAGATAATTTAATATTATAATAACAATTTTAAAATCACTAATTTCGAAAAAAAAAAATGTAAACCGTCAGCTATTATTTGTATCAAAGTCTGAGATGATTTAACAAAACAAACTGGCGTCAAAGAATTGAAACTTAGAAAACCTTACTTAAACCAGTACAAGAGTTTACAAGGAATTTACTACACACCATTCGCCCATTACACACAATCAAACAACGCAAACTGTTATCAAACTCGTTCTTAACTACGTATATGAAGTATGTCTGAGTGTCTTAAGTTCTAACCCTAAACCTTTCCACTTCGTAACTATCGTACAAAAGACCGTAGCGGCAGCGGCTTCATGCCTATAGTAGGTACATACTTACTTAAGAACATTCGTAACTCCCAAACGCGTAGTTACGGGTTCTGTAATGATATCTAAATAATTTAAATTTATCTACTTTAGTAAATAAAAAGAATGGCGTTTAGTACCGCCACTCAACGCGCAAATCCTCCAACAGAACTGGTGAAGAAAGAAAAAAGAAAGAAGTGGAGAGCGGAGTATAGCGACACTAGGTCCTTCTACCCCTGATACGATATACGAGAAAAAGCGTGAAGCTGATAAAAACAATATATATTTTAATAATTATACTAGCTAACTGTTAGATTTCAATTTTTGTGTATACAAACAACAATCGATGGCGAATCAGCGAAAACATATTCGACTGATTAATTTTCAATTAAACGCATAATAGATAAAAACCAAAAAAAAAACAAAATGTTTCTTATTTCAGTAAATCTTTTTTATACATTGGAAACTTTACGACTCGTCAATCAACAACAATACAAAGCTGGCAAGCTTTAGTCGGTCTCTGGTTTTATCAACGTTTTTCGTTTTTCCCTTATGGAAAATGGAGAACGGAATGCCGTTCTCCATTTTCCGCTCGAAATCGAGACATTGCGTGTTCAACAAGTGGCGGAACACAACGCCGCGCTTTGCCTCGTTCACCAGAGTGGTGGTAACCAAAATAATTAAATTAAACCCGATCGCCTATACACATATGTATGTATTTATAATGATTAACAATAAAATAACTGTTACTGTGTAAGCGTGAACGGTATTTAGTTCTACAGTAATCGTATTATATTAAACATTTTTTTATTACATTAAACATTTACTTTACCTTTCTATAGTTCGAGGGGTCGATTATACGAGTATACAAATGTAGTAGATATAAAAAAAGCAAAAGAAAATACAATTTCTCTAATAAAAATTTAATACAGTGTGCCAAATTAAAACTGTACATATCTATTAGTGTTTGTTAAAATTTAAAGAATATTTCACATAAGAGTATATTAGACTAACGTATTATATAATTTACGTAACGAACTGTTGGCCTTTTTGGCTTTCTACAGCGTCACGTGGATTTTGTGGGAGGCCGAGCTGGACGAGCTCTGACCTTTTGCTTGACCACCTTGGAAAGACTTCACTTTGTTGGCAAGTGAGTTCACGAAGCCGCAAGGGCGTCTCCTGTGAGACACGGATCTCAACTTGTGTACTTCATTTGTAGTGGAGGGCTTTGCTTCTCGAGCCGAGCTCTGCCTACTGGGTAGGGCAGTAGACACGCTGTTGGAACTAAATATTTTATGCCCTCCCGCGCCTAGGCTCGCTTGGGCAGTAGTAAAACTGGGACCTCGTCTCTACCGGCTGGTACGGTGTATGTACCTTCTGTGTGTGCGTCTGTGTGTAGCCCTAACTACGCTCAACTACTGGACTGGCTAGCAGAAAGCTACAATATGGCATGTAGGTGTAGGGAAGCATTGAGAAAGGATTTCCCGAAATTCATAAAATTAACATAAAAAAGACATATATAGAAAACGTATAAAAATTTTAATGCTGCGGGATCTGAACCCGCGCCTCTTGAAAACCGTTCTAGAACGGTTTTCCAAATATGTCTTTTTCAATTTCCTAAGTGTGCGAAAAACACTTTAAAAAATGGTAAAAAGAAAATTAACAAATTTTGAAAAAGCCAGTTTGTTTTAAAGCTAAACGCGAACGATGTTCACGGCTACAACTAGTCCTCATAAAGCACTATATAAGTTTGTGCAGGTTAAATTGTATGAGCACAAAGCAGTCTAAAGGTTTCCATTGTTCAGGGATGCCCAACTTCCACTGTGAAACTTTGACTATAAGCTCCATGAATCGAAGTTGAGTTTGAATGAAAGACTAATGAAAAACTGATTTTGCATTTTACAAAATTTTACTTAAAATCTAATATTCACTTTTAGCATCACTGTTCTTATATATTTTGAATTTGAACCCAACACTATGTCTCTAACGGCGCAAAGGTATAGACTACCCATGTACTCCGTAGTCTATATGTACCGTAATAAATTCTTTGTAAACTATTATTTACGTCTATAGTCACTTTCTTTTTTATCTTCAAGCAATTCGCATTCACAATATGAATACATCATCCCAAAAAACGTTACATTTATGACGATATGTAATTTTTTATATTTTTTTATAATGTATAAATACTAAATCATCAATGGGAAGCCATCAAGGCGCAACATAACAGCCTCTGGTTGTGGGTTCGATTTCCAATCAGGAAAATTATTATATTTAATTATTATTTCACGCTCCGGTGACAAGACAAAGCACGTTCAGTTCTGCTACTTATCATGCAATGTCCAAAACATTTGTGGCAGAGAGTGGAGAACTTAGTGTCTTGAAACTAGGTTCTCTTTGCCTAGCCTGATATGCGGGAAAAAGCGTGAAGCCTAAAGAGATTTAAATATCCTTAGAAGTACTTAGAGCGAACCAATAGCTCCAATATACTTCTAACCTAACCATTTAAAATTATTGCCATTTTACACAAAACAAGAAAAACGACCAACTCACCTTCAACGTTCAGCTTTATAGAATACGTCTCCGCTGTACCGACGCCATTGCTGACCTCGCATGTGTACGTCCCTTGGTCCTCATAACCTGTACGCTTTATCACTAGTGTCTTCCCATAGTTGTCTTGAGTAACTCGTTGCGAAGATATTATGGGTTGTCCGTCTTTGAGCCACACTACTTGTGGCAGTGGCCTGTTGGTAAGATATCATTATATCATTGTAGGCTTTTTATTTAAATAAATGAAATAAAACTTTTTCTCTAGGCAACATATATTTCTTTTTGTAAAATAACCGTAAAGATTTATTCTTATTAAAAAATATATAATTACCCAACGAAGTACAATTTAAATAAGTTAACAGTATTTACAAAAAATATATATACTTTTATTCTATATTTAATTTAGCTATAGCTATAATTAAGGAAAATAAAAAAAAGGATACACTAAACTTGAAAATGTTATGAATACAATCACTCCAATCTTACTCGTATAAAAGTAAGTCAAGGGGATACTTAAAATATATGCTGATAGAATGTATTGAAAAAGAACTAGTATTATTAACCCATAATAAAATTTAAAAAGTAATCCGTATACATTGTCTCCTAGAAGGACTCTTCAGCAACAATTACAGTATCCTATCATATATTACTCAATGAATGAAGAAGCTTTTTTTATTATACAACTACACTTGAGCAATAAGAATTTTATACCAGTATATTATCCAGTTAAAGATAAACGTTCATTAAGAACTATAAAAAAGATTCTATTCGATTGTACAGTATGAATTATTTTTAAAATAAAAAACTTTTATCACTAAATTCTAGAACATATTAGATAAACAAAGAATACTAATAACCCAATATATTAATAATAAAAACATGACAATAGGACGCGGTCCAGATTGCGCTATCCAAGGTTTATTTAATAGCCACAGGAACCTAAATGATTGTATATATTAAAAATAATTGTGCAGCCACTAATGACGCATGCAATAGGCGCCAGTGCACAGTCAAGTTGATTCATTGAATTTCATAATTATAAAATCTGCATTGCAAATATTCAGGACAAGTATCCTAAAAGTCGACCTATTTGGCAAACGCTGTACCCTATAAGGCCAAGAGAATAGCTGGAAAATGTATTATAATGTCATTGACCCGATTTCTCTAAAGTAGTTCATATATTAAGTTCCGATGTAGGAGCAAGATTAATGAATATAATGTATCCTTTTTAATTAGGTATTTTATACTGAAAATATATTTTTGTTTCATATTGTTCACTCGTTTACAATAACAATGGTGATACTGACATTTTTATCATACCGTACGTACAGACAATGTTAAATCATATTGAATTAAAAATCATGCGGGCATCAATCGTCGGTTTAAATAAAAAGAAAAAAATTTGAAAGACACTTACGTCCCGCCATAAATGCAGTAGAGCTCGACTTTCTTGCCTCTCCATGCCTTCTCGACCCGCCTCGACGTATATTGTTTCGTCGGCGCGTGTTTGTTGGAGGCGGCTGATGTCCCCGCTTGTTGTACTAACAAATACACCTTATTGCCCAATTTGTACTCGTTTCGGAACACAGATTTCGCTGCACAAGTGTAAGCGTAGTCTACACTTGCGTCGAATCGGGTCACATTCGAGAACCAAAGGTTTCCCTCTGGATCTAACGTCATACGAGAGTTGTTGATCGTTTTCAGCTGTCCTTGCTCGCCTTGCAACATCCAGTATACATTCGGACTTGGGTGACCGTCGGGTGGGGAGCAGGTAAGCTTGAAGGGCTCACCCTCATGCGCAGTCATCGACACTTGAGAGCCATCTGTCTCCTTGAACGAGTTCAATTCCGCTTTCCTTACGAACACCGAATTGGATGTAGCGGTTCCCCATTCGTTGTAAGCAAAGCATTGGTACTGTCCGAGGTCCTCGTTGCGGGGTTTGCTCACGACCAGCGTACCCCGGCCAGGCTGCTGCGAGATTCGATTGTCGTAGCTAGTATATTCAAAGGGCTTGCCGTTCTTGATCCACCTGTACCTGTTAGACAAAAATAACCGGTTCAATATGACGTAATGGTGGTACTTTTTTATAATAATCGTGGCGTTACATACTCTAACCAAACGTGATTTTATAATTGTGGCATGCAACTAAAATATCTTTTTATTCTTATAATTCATGAAGTTTCCAAATGGATTATTTAAGACTGTATGTTCTTATTTAAAAGACTTCGAGTTCAAATACTGCTCTGTTACAAATATTTTATATGATTTAAGTTTAATATAATTAAAATGTTTAGAATTTAAAATACCATTTTTACAGATGGAATTATCCTGACGCATATCTCGCATTGATTGTGTTAATACGCGTTACATAACTGCATTCGTAAAAAGTCTACTCATATATTAAAAAAATATATATAAATTTAAATAATGCTTGATATAAATCGAAAATACCAGAGCTTTAACTGTTTGATTACAATGTAATTAATGCACGGACAATGAAACCACTTTGCACTCTTAAGGAAAGTTACGTTTTATATTTCGTTCACTACTACTGGCTATTACAATTTAAAAAAAGATATTAATATTACAAAACGTTCTAAAATTGAATTATTCACACTTGACTCCAGCGTATAACAAGGAGTAAATAAAACATAATTAACGGTGACATAATATTTCCGATGCCCGCCTCTCGAGATGGCGGCGCTGAGTCAAGAGGACTGATTCATGAATAATTTATTAGGACTCGTGGCGCACAGTATGAACTTCTCGTGTCACATATGGACGCTTTGTTAAGGCAAACGTCAAAAGTTTCAAAGTTAATAACGTTCGAAGCGTATAAAGACACTAAAATAATAGACAATAAATAAAATAAAGCTTAAGAAATCCAGATATTGCGTGTTGAGTGGCAGAACACAATGCAGCTTTTTGCCAGAGTGGAAAAATAAAAATAATTTATATATTATTACTAGCCCGAGTGGGAATCGAACTTACAACCATCGCGTTTAAACTCAGACGCTGTCCCACGACGGCCTCTAATAAAATGAAAAGTTTAAATAAAATACATTGCTTGAATCAGTAATAATTAAATAGAATTAGATACTTTACACCCATCCTAAGTACCCTAAACTATGACTAACATCAAAGCATCAGAGAAAAAAATGTACCTAAATGTATAATTGTAGCCACATGCCACATCAAAATAGTTCACGGATTAGTTGCAAAGACCCATTCAGGATAAAGCATATTAAATGTATTATATCATCCTGTTATATAAACGATTTAACTAATTCCTACCATTAATTTAGCATATCCTGAGCTGCCATTTTGTTCAGATAAATGAAAATACGTTAAATATAATCATTCCTCCAAGTGGGAATCGAACTGACAACCATTCGCATTTGCAGTCAGACACTGTCCCACTGCGCCACGATGACCGCCATAAAATTTTACGTTAAATAATTAATTAGTTTTTGCGGTTATTGTTTATTTAATTATTTAGGATCGATCGACAACATTGACTAAATATTTTTCCAATAAAAGAAAATCACAGCATGTTATAGTAAAATAATAGTAAGAATTAAGATAAAAAAATATATTTATACACTTTTATAATACATTTTTACTTCCATAACTTAAAACTAGGCTCATAGAATTCATAAGGCATAATATTTTTATTCATTCACAATGCCCTATTAGTTCACATAGAGACTAGCTTTTCATTTTTTAATTTAGGTATAAATAAATAGCGCGAGTCAAAAATGTAAGGATCTATTTACTGTCAATATAGAAAAGCCTCCACAAGTGTTTGTCTTGGGTCTATAAAGCAGCCTGTATAGATACTGTTGCAATTTAATCCACCCTTCGAATTCGGATTGTCTTCCACTCAACAAAACTCGTTACATGGAAGTACGTGCAAATAGTCCTTCTGTAGGGGAACTAACTATGAAGGAGCGATCTCGAGCGAAGGAGCCTTTTCAACATCCATCGGGAGCGGTAACGATTCTTGGGCGAATCTTCCAAATCATGATTTTTTAAAGTCATGAAGGGGAGTTGGGTTAGTGTTTGTTTAGTAGAACAAACTTTCGGCATCGCCAATTTTCAAGCAACGAAGGTTCTTTGTAAAAAATATTTGGATTTTGATGTTGGATTTTTATAATATCAATTTCAAAATAAACATAGTGTATTTGTGTAATAATTGAAAACACCTTTTAGGCATTTTTACAATTTTAATATATGTTTTTAAGCTGCTGTTATAATAAATCTTTCCTAACGCCACATACCTGCTTTGGACAACGGAGTGGTGTCTAGGCACTAGATTCTCACTGAACACCCCGTTATTCGGGAAACTACGCGAACCTGTATACGGAACAATACTGTACGCAAAGTTCGAAAAAAAATCTAAATAAATTAGTAAAGTAATATTTGTGTAAAACGTTTTAAGTATGCATTATTAAATATCTCATACATAACATTTTCACTCATCTCATCAGTCGCTAGAATTGTTAAAACAGGTGATTCCTAATCTATATACTCGTAGAAAACGTGTTATATCAATCTAACCATCGAACAATGGCGGGCACATTGTACTAGTGACTATAAAAAAATAATTACATTTTAAATTTTTATATTTCAAAATGTTGTAAGCATTTCATATGAAGTTATTTTAAACGGCTTGATCGCTTACATTTTGTATAAACGAAATACTTTAAAGTAAACCTGACGTTTCGTGCACGTCACAATAGTCCGTGGTCGCACTCAACCTGTGTCTCGAATACTAAAATATCCGCGATAAATGTCTACAAAAATTTATTGACTGTGTGAAAGAGACGAAAGAATCTCCAAAGAAACATAATGAACTTAACAAAAATTTGAACTAGCACCTTTCCGTCAGCACGTATCTATTAAACGAAATTAATATATATTTGACATAAGACTTGAAGAAATAAGATTTTCTATCTGTACATAACTTATATAATCAGTATTAGCCAATAATAAAATAGTAACTTAGTACATGCAATTTGTTTCAAGGTGCATTACTTATATATAAATTTATACTATTTTAATATTCCTAAAAAAACTACAAAAATCATATAACCAGTAATGGCGCTTGTAGTAGTTTTTTGATATGCAAAAACACAAATTACAATAATTTAAGTTCTGTATCTTAAAAATTAACTAATCTAATAAAGATTAATATGATAAAAAATATCACTGGCCTCGAGGCCATCATGGCACATGCGACAACGTCCACACTTGTGGGTTCGATTCCCAGTATTTGTATTTAATATATATTTTTATTTCACATTCACATTATTTTCATTTTCGTTCTGGTGAAAAGACCGCCACTCCCTCTGTGAAAAAATTTAAACACGACGCTTCAAGACGTAATAATTTTTTTTTACTATTCTACCTTGACTTAGTGTGAACGCAAGAAAGAGCTAGAAAGGAATTAGGCCAAAAACAAATTAAGTGTTTACTATAAATTCGCCCTATATTTTGCGAGAGCCCGTTGACATATTTGCAGAGATTTCTTGATATTACAGCATTACCTAAAACTCTCTCTTATTTAATAATACCTTTTATATTTTCACGCTCATTTGAAATATTTTTCTTGAAAAAGGAAATTAGATCAATAACATGTTCTCTATAAATCTTGCGTCTTTACTATACCACCGGTGCGACACTACAAAAAAAATAACTCGGTACAACATGAAGACGGTAAGTTAATGAAGGTACAAAAATAGTTTTATGGTTTATTGATATTATTCAAATATTTATTGTTATATTGTGTAACTTGTTATGGGTAAAGTAGCAACATTTCTAAATTATATATAGAATTCGACAAACGTATAAATATTTTTTAACATTTTTTAAAGTCGCCACATTACCGAGTTGCTTAATACTAAAAAGTCATAATACAAATTACAAAAAAAAATGTCAAAATAGATTATTACCTAATAAAAACGCAAAATAAACATGAAAAGAAAAGAATTTATTATATATTAAAATACGAGTAATTATATAAGCCATCGCATATATATAAACTTGTAGAGATATACACAAATGTATACACGCCTAGCCATTACAGTGAAATTAGCAACGCTGGTCACATTCGGTACACGCGACGCTATATTTAATTAACTAATGTATGAATTTACGCGTCCCAGTAACCCAGAAGGTAAAGGATTGTAAGCTCTGCGTTCTAATTATTTTTTTATAATATACATACATACTAAAACGATAACAATAAGAAATTTTATTCCTTGCGTTTAAATAATAAATGTGTAATAAACAACGCACAATGTATAATTAAAATATTAGATCTTATAATTCCGATCGAGAAAAAGCTCGTTTAATAATCAAACATAAGTAAAAATAAACGAATTTGTAATATATTTTTAAAAAAAGTATACTAAAATTATAAAAATAAGTAGTTACGGGTTGTCTAAAAACCCGCTGGGTTTAAATTTTTATACGTTTTCTAACCTATTAAAATTAGTTGACCTGGTTTTCGTAGCAACTAATTTTCAAGAAAATAAAGAATTTTCTACTATAATATTTTATCTTACAGCTGACGTACGGACAGACTATTTATTTTGTATATAGAAATAATAATTAACAGTCAAACGGCGAAAAGCAAGACGAAATATCATTGAAAATAGATCGATAAAAACATGTCAAAAACAAGAATACTTCAAATATGAAAAACATATTTAGAAAACAAAAAAAATTGAACACAGTGGGATTCGAACTCGTGCCTTTTGGCAAACGTCGAAGCGCTCCGACTGTTAAGCTATGCGTTTTTGTACGTTTTCTAAATATGTTTATCAAATTCCTTACTGTGTGAGTAACACTAAAAAATATTAAAAATACTTTAAATATGTTTCCCCAATACGGAATGAACCCCTAACTGTGACGTGCAGAGTGAATGAATACACGCTACTACAATAAGTTCTTTGATTTTCACGATTATTACACATTTTGAAACGAAACTATTTAAACTATTTTAACAGGTAGTCTACCTGTGACCACGGACTACTGTAAAGTGTTCGAAACGTCGGGTTCCAAAATATATTTTCGAATACCAATATTATACGCGATTAATCCGGTTAAAATAGTTTCATTTCGAAATGACACATATTGTTATAGTTTTTACTATCGTCCTTGAGTCAGGTCATCAGGGCTAGCCTAATAGACGTAGTTAGTTACCTATAGTGCACAATACAATACAATACAATACCAGCAAAGGTAAAGGCAGGATGCATCCACTTTGTCACCAGCGTGCGGAAACCGGGAAGTGATCTAGCGTCGTAAGTCGCATTCCTTTCCGCCTATATGGTGGGCACTAAATATAAATGTAACTAGCGACCGGGTCGCGGCTTCGTCTGCAGTATACACGACTAAACTATTTCCGTTTTTTGGCTCGGCTCGTCTAAATCACAAACTTAGCGTAAATTGTATAATTTAAATTGTTGTAATTTTTTCATTTACGAACCGATTTAAATTAAATGTTAATAATAAACACTACATGTTAAGTGAAGTCTAACACAATACAATAGTCAAGACTGCATTTAAAACGGTTAAGCCGTTTCTGAGATTAGCGCGCACGGACAAACAGAAAGCTACAGTTTCAGATTTAAGCTTTACTATTTTTCCATAATAGCAGGGTTGATAGAGGGCTGAGAGAACCTAGTCGTGTCCTGTGTTTGAATAGTATATACTGTTTAGTATTTTCGTAGTATATTGTCTGGCCATAAATGTTGTTATATGATTGTTCATTGACTTTTCTTATTATCGTGTCAATATATTGTAAAATATTTTGTAATATAATGAACCGAATCGCCGTCATTGCATTACCTAAAGTAGGTATAGGTGCCAAATACATTTTTTAAAACCATCCATATGTTTAGTATTATTCAAATGTTAGTGTACCGCGGCTATTGATAGGTACAATGAATTAAACTCTGTTTGCATCAGAAAAAGACCCGGCTGTCCACGAAGTGTTCGTACGAAAGAGGTGATCAAAGCATATGTGAAAGAATTCCAAGAAATCCTGTACCAAAAGCAAGATTTTATTTCAGAAGATTTTATTTTAAAAGATGATATAGGACTAGCCTATCAGATACGCACTGGTCGTTTAAAACTGATAATTTTAAAAATAATAGTGTGGTAAAATCAAAACAACTACTTAAGCGTTACGCAAACGGGTCACAGAATTAAAATGTTTATGGTTGAGAACATTCTTACAATCGAGCAACATTAAAAAAAAAAAGAAAGGACAGTATTTATGTTGAAAGTTCTAAAGTAAAAGCTTCCAATTAGTCAAAAGAGTAAAGCGTGGCTCTAATTCGACTTCGGTGATGGTTTGTTGGGGTGTTAGCTACAAAGGAGTAACTGAGCTATATTTTCGTGAAAAAAGTAACAAATATCGGCACAAGAAGGATCCACTCAATATTAGATAGAAACGAACGTTCCAGACTTCATCAGAACTGAAGACTGCCGTCATCTTGTCCTGATCGTAATCCACTGGATTATGATTAATGGTTATTTTTAGAGAATAAGGCTTACTCTAAACGCCACGATAATTTGGAGTCCCTAAAACAATCCATACGATTGATTCGCAGTGAAAGAATTTTCCCATAGAAGAGTGCGTGCCGCTATTGATAACTGGCATCAAAGTTTAAGGGACTATATTGTAGCCAATGGATACTACTTCGAATAAGCTTTATATATTTTTAATGGTTTTATATTAATATATTAAACTACCACACTGTAATAAATGTTACCTATAATAAAAAAGTTGTTTTTCTTTGTAATAATATTTATGGCAAGACTAAGTATTTCAGGCATTTCGTATTTTGCGCAGCATGGGTAAAAGATTTTGATGCAAAAGGATTGTGTTATTTACCGTTTGACTATATAGAGAATAGAGACATTGCATAATTGCTCAACCGCGCAACTTAACGCTTATTATTATTCTTAAAAGAGAGATTTTTTTTTCAAAATATTCAGCTCTCCACTTTCCGCCTGAATTCGAATACATACCGTCGTTGAGTAACGGAACTAAACGCCACGAGTCGCAATTATTTATTGTTACTATATCATAAACACGAACACGACTCAAACAAGAATTTTAGCTCGTCGTATTTTTTTATTTTAAAAAAATTGTATATTACAATATTATTTCTAACCACTGATATGACACAAACAGAGTATGCAACCTATAAATATATTAAAATTCTAAATGAACATTTGCCCGCATCCGTCAATAAATGTATCCGTATCGTTAGCCAATGTCAACTTAAGAGAAACTTTCTGAATATAAATATAACTGATATGACATAAAGAAAAAAAAGCCTAAACTACAATACCATAATTTTTCTTTGCATAATAAAAACTTGCTGGCATTTTTCTTCAAACTTCTATTCTTGTTTGCAGATGAAATGTACTATGCTCTCTTACGTCTAGTTGGCATATAAAATTCAACATTTCATGGCATAATAAAATATATACGGTTTTGTATTGTAATTTATTAATGGCATTGCGTTCACCATTGACCATTGGGTAGGCGTCAGTTTATCATTGAGCTAACAAATCCATACGAGTATTTATATATTAAATACTAAAAACTTTATACAAATAAATAAATAAACTAACTATTGGTCTGAGAATACAAAAAAGCAACGAAACCGAAAGTTGAAATTATATAATTCGTTCTTGAATTTATTTATAAAAGAACATTTTCTTACAATTATTATCAAATTACTAACATCCGTTTGCGTCTTAAATGTGGTATGCGGCATACAATATAGATACGTTAGCCATATTATACTTATTATATGAGTAGAATAAATAACCACAGTACTGTTCTAGCATTCTATTAACACTCCTAATCATTTAGATCATTTTGATGTAGTCCACACCATCGCGGCTCGTTGGAGCAGTCGATTACACGCGGTGGTTGTGACTTCGATTTCTACTTTTTTACATAGACATTTCTTTTTTGCATAGGAACTTTGCTTATATAAAATTTATCGTTTGATACTTCTAACGACTGATGTCTCTAAAATGGACGCGTGTGGAATAGACAGCGTTACTAATATTTTTTTTGCCTCAGTTTATTTGTTTTGGGACAAAAAAGGCATAAAGCTTCGCGTGGGAGTAGAGCAGAGAGAACCAACTTTCTTGACACTCCATTCTCCGCTTTCAGCTCGCATTGAAGATATTTTTTTAACATTTAGTCAATAATTAAATTGAATATGAAAAAAATATATTTAAATATCTAATTATCTATTCTTAACAATTTTTAAGTCTTTTGCCGAAATCAATTCTCCAGCTGTAACCAATATCATAGACTTCTGTCTAATATACAATATTACACAGAGCTTGTTATGGCGAGGATATCGATATTCGCCTAGGTACGGTTTCCAGGAAGTGAATCAATGCGCGTAAGTTCTTCTATAAGAGGATTAGATTCTGTTTCAGTCAGCTGAGTCGCACGAACTTCTTCGGAGGATAGGAAGTACATAACCCATGGGACTTTGATGCGCTATTTTAGCTATAACTGACATAAACATTTACTTATTATAATTATAAATACAATCTAAAATAACATATTAATAATACGCGAAGAGAATTCGTTTTGTCGTTTTTTTTTACAAATATTATAAGAACAGATGAGAAGGTTTTATATTTGGCGTTGCTAAAAAAGATTTATGAAGATATGCCTGAAATATTTTTGACATGTTAAAAAAAATTATTATACGTTTTCTAAATATGGCTTTTTCAATTTTCTAATTGTGCTATTAACACTTTGAAAAATGTTAAAAAATATTTAATAAATAGCATTCTTTCTTGCCAAACGATTGTTCGTAGAATAAAATTTAGAATAAAGTTGTAACAAAGTGTATAAGAATTTCGACGTAGCTGGATGTAGAACGCATGCTATAGCGGTCAAAGCGCTTGAACGGTTTTCAAATGGCGCGGGTTCAAATTTTATACCTTTTCTAAATAAATAAAATACATGTCATACACAATACCACGAGTTTGTCATGCACATTAGTGAAGCTTTATGACACGTTGCTAGGCAACGCGTGTTTTACACGTCAACGGGGGCTACTAGAATATTTAAAATAAACAATTCTAAATATAAATACATACTAACACGAAGAAAAACACCAATTAAAACAGCATTTAAAACGTAAAACGTTCCAATTTTGAGAACGGGAGTAACATAAGTCAATTTTTTTTTTATTGAAATTGAATTGACTGTCATCGCACACTGCATGTCAGTTTTAGATAGCTACGCCATAGGGATATCTTGTAGTATAAAGAGGACGATTGAATTTATTCCAGTATGTATATTAATGTTCATGTAATTCGATTCCCCCAAGTCAATATATCATGTATTCATAAATTGTATTGACCTTGCACATATTTGAATCAATTGGAATAAGATAAAAATGTAGAATAGAAAAGCGGCAATATAAGTTACGTTAAAGCCAATAAAATATATATATATATATATTGTATGTATTATAAAGCATCAGCTGCGGGTTCAAATGAATGTAATGTTTATTTATGTGTATATAAATAAATATTAAATACAAAACAAGAACTTAAATATAATTATTCCCTTCAGTAGGGATCGAACCCACGACCATGGCATTTACCGTCAGACGCTATCACATTTTGCCACTATAGTCTCATAATATTCACATTTTTATATAATTAAAACATTTTAATATTCATGTTTTCCTGTTCCGAGGAAACCATGTCTCTTAATGAAAGGACAATTGAAAGCAGAGTGCTTTTCTAGGCTCTCTCAAACTCCCCCTCTCGCAAAAAAGCTTAAGCTTAAAGCTTAAACGTAAATCAAAAATATCAAATTTAATCATTTCTAAACACTAATATAGCTCATGTATTAAAGTTAAAGACAGAACAATATGTCGCCATTTTTAGCTAAAGTTTTATTTTATAGCATAGCTATCCAGCAGTAGGTGTAAAACATGGCTAGGTGCTGAAACTCTAGCCTTTCGAAGTTATATAAATCCCCAGGGAGGATGCTCTTAAGTAATATGGCACAGTAAAAGCTTGGATGCAAACTTTTACGAACACTTTTTATTTAAATATATTTTTTAAATTTATAAATTTTTGAACTTACATCTTCGTGTTTTATAAAATAAACGAGTGTTTCTCTTGTTTGAGGCATAACGCCAGTTAAGTTTTTTATTTCTATATTTTTTTTTTGCTTCCCGCTTTTTGCTAGCAGCGTAATCATAGAAGCTTTTGCCAATACACTCCGTTCTCCCCCTCACACCCTCAACCATCATGTATAGCTGTGACACTGCCACGATTGCCCCGATCAACAATATATCAATGATATAATCGTTTTAAAAATGTAATATTCAAATTAATTAAACTAAAATAATTATCATTTTCGATAATATAGAATTTGGTAGCAAAATAAAAATTTTACTTGGAAAATATTTAGACAAACGATTTTCCTTGTTTTATTCTCGTACTAAAACTAAACATTCACTAACTCTCATTAAAATAAACATGGCGTACAAAGCTTTGGTAGTACTCGTCGGGAACATAGTTTCATTTATTCTATTTTACGCTATCAAACTTAGCATTACTTAACATATGTGGCCTTCTGGCCTCATTTATAAATATAGATAAATATAGATAAATAGTAAATATAACTGTAATAAGATTATATATATATATATATATATATATATATATATATATATATATATATATATATAATAAAAATATTCGATTCGTCAGTCCATTCACTCGGTAACCTTTCCGATCGATCGGAGAACGCTGTAATAATGAACTAACTGATCGTGACTAAGTTTTCTTTGCTTTCTTCATAGATAGTATAGAAAAAAAAAACAAACGTATTATATAGAACATTTTTTTAGAAAACGTATAAAAATTAGATAGCAGCTGGATTCGAAGCCATCGCGCCTCTTGAAAACAAAAAAAATATACGTTTTCTAAAAATGTTTTTCATTTACCTAGTGTGTGTGAATAACACTTTAAAAATATTAAAAAGAAATATAGTATATATATATATTGAAAATTTCTTCATTATACTACCATAGTATAAGACTAGTGCAATTATATGTTTCACAGTTTTGTAAATACTTTCTATTATTTATAAGAAAGTAACAGTACAGTAATCTAATGCAGCAGTAATGAGTACCTACTGGGTGAAAATGAGACCTTTCCCGCTAGACAAGACCGCGGACTGTTCGAGCTTTCGTTTCATTATAATAATCCTGTTAGCGGCTTCTGTTTCACTAGTTGTAGATTTCCTATTTTACAAGGAAAATTATATATATATATTTTTTTCATTTTTCACTTAATTGTAGAGAAAATGATTGATACTCGAAAAAAAAAGTCATTTGACCATAAAAGTATTTTATAATTTTAATTGACGTATTAACATCATTTTAATGTTTTAAGCTTATGTAATTGACTATAGACTTAATTGATATAAAAAAAATACCTGAATGAAGTCACCTTTTTTTTAATTCACAAAAAGCTAGTTTATAAAAAATCTGAGTGATAGAAAGAATTCAAGTACATATTCAAGTATAATATGTACGCACCAAAGAACTTCAAGAAATAATAAAAGTCAAAATTTGTAGGTCATTTGTAGGTAAAACAATCACAAAAGTATTCTATATTTCGATAGTCGACGTCCTAATTTTTAATAGACAAACAAAGAATATATGGAATGAATAATATATTTTTCTTTAAGTAGTAATTTATACATTCAAAATTATATTTTTTTACAATATAATTTTTACAGTGACCTAACAAGCACTTGTTCCGGTCTGACAACGACGAAAGCGTGACGTTAGAGATACCACACCGCCTGTGTTGTATACACTAAATGTGCAAAATATAATACAATTATTTGTATTATCTTTTGCACATTTAGCAAAATACTCTTTGAACATGTAGCTAATTCATTCAAATAAATAAATAATATAAATGAAAACAAGCGGAGAACGGAGTGTCCTTACACTAGGTTCTCTCTGACTACGTAAAATGTAAAGCGGTAAGGCTGAAAACAAAGATAATACAAACTAAAAAAACATGATTGTGGGTTTAAAATATCATCCATAAAATGTTTATATTAATGATCGACACATTTGCTTGAGCAGAGCGGTGTTGGTTTTGAGTAACCCAGAACGAAAAGTATCTAAAATAGAAAGTGTGATATAGTAATATGGAATATATTAGATATTTCATTATTTTCATCATCACTCATCCTCACTCTATCTGGCAAAGTATTTTTTTAATGTATTTACTATTACTATATAAACGATATTGGACAGCTGAATCATGATTGGAATATATTCTACCATCATTAATATACTACTTGAATTAAAAAAAACGGAAATATACCATAATATATAATATAAATGAAACGGCGGTGGCAAAAGCAAATCTAACATAAATAGCGATTCATATTAAACATTTCACGCATAAGGTCATCACCCTGACCTTTCTCGTGTAAACGATGCCATACAATGACATCACGGCCCTCGTCATCCTTAGCCGAGGATAACGTCAATAGTTCTCTAATGATATCATTTTATTCAGTAATGCAGCAAGTTACGAAATATGCTTAATAATTATTATAAATAGCTCAGACCGCCGTCGGGGCTAATTTAAACTCAGCGCACAGAACAGTTTCAATCTCTGCTAGAGCAACGTTAGCTACCACCAGCAGTCAAAAGACAAGGATTTTTTATATTTTGCGTTATAATATTTTTTTTAATTTGTGTATAATGTGATGAAATTGTAAATTTCCATCTCTGATACACATAATAGTTACATAAGTTCAAAATAAGTACCTAGTTTCGATTAACCAAAAGTACCGTTACCCAATAAAATGTGGTCTCCGTAGGCTGAAAGTGGGGGGGACTTAATCATTTGTGCATAATCAATAAGAGGCTAAAAATAGAGAATCAGCTTACCAGTTACTCTAGAGAATAAGTTCTATCTATGAAGACAAAAATTTATAATTTTAAAATGAAACTATTTTGAACCGGATTAATCGCGTTTAATTTTGGCAACAATTTATTATTTGCCTTGCGTACTGCCCTGGGTTCTTGCAAAATGAGCTAACTGTCTTGCTGTCTGTTATGATCGGATTGAGACTTCAAAGTTTTCAGTATTGTGACCACGGACTGCTTCGAAACGTAGGGTTCTAAAATGTATTTTCGAATACCAAAATTATACGCGATTAATCCGGTTAAAATAGTTTAATTTCAAAATGTGTAATAATCGTGAAAATCAAAGAACTTATGAATAATAATTTTATTCAATGTATCTAACATATAAAAGAACATGAGTACACGATCTCATCTCTCACGATCACGATCAATCTCTTGGCATGCGGCCGACATTCACACCTGCTCTCATTGCATTTCACTGGATATGTGTTAAACAAAAGGTAGAACAAACTTCAATAGACCTACTTATTAAGTGCAAAGACGCTGGATAGTCTAATTAGGATTGCCACAACGTGTAATGAACGAAATCAAATGTTTTTCGAACCCGCAATTATTTGACAGTTGAAATTGACAGTAGTTATTAAATAATTAGTAATATTCTTTATTGCCAGTGCTCTCTTCCGTATTGATTGATATTGGAGTTAAATTGGGCTAGGTGTGAACAATATAAATGGCTTCCTATGTATTATGTGAGTTCATGGCACTTATACTATGGAGAACGGAGTGTGGACACTAAGTTCTTTCTGAGTACCCTGCCATAGAGGAAAATGTGCGAAGCTGCTTTTTTTTATATTCTTCTTTAGTGTCTAAACAAAACTTACATTACTCTTATCAAGTCAAGATTTTGTATTGCCAAAAACTTCATACTAAAAGTATAGTGAAAACAAAACAAAATAAATTGCATATTTTTTAACATTTTTTAAAGTGTTATTCGCACACTTAGGAAATTAAAAAAGATATATTTAGAAAATATAAAGAAATTTGAACGCACGAACGACCTCTTGAACGGTTTTCAAGAGGCGCGGGTTCAAATCCCGCTGCGTTTAAATTTTTATGTCTTTTTAAGATAAATAGCATTCTCAAACAAAGAGTCTGCAATCTACTATATAGGGCGTACCTTACCAATGCACTACATGCCTAATCTATGACCAAACAAGTACATAGGAGGTATGCACTCTTAACGATTTTGCATTAAACGCTTCTAAGAATATGACCTGCATTGAATGAGGTCATCGGTGTTCGTGCCGTTACCTTTGTGTAGGTGTTAATATTTGACAATACCATATTTGTAACACGTGTTATATAGAATATCGCTTATTCTACTTTGAAGTAAGTACGGAGAAATTATCATATCAGACTACAGAGAGAACTTAGTGTCGAAACATTCCGTTATTTCATATTCCGTCTGAATTTAAAACATTGCGTGTTGAGTTGCGCACAAAGTCGATATAATTTGTACTGTATATATTTTTTTAACATTTTTTAAAGTGTTATTCGCACACTAAGGAAATCGAAAAAGATATATTTAGAAAACATATAAAAAATTGAACGCAGCGGGATTTGAACCCGCGCCTCTTGAAAACCGTCCAAGCGCTCTGACCGCTAAGCCATGCGTTCTACATCTAGCTACGTTTTCAAGAGACGCGGTTTCAAATATCGCTGCGTTCAAATTTTTATACGTTTTCTAAACATAACTTGTACTGATTTCATACCAGTTAAAAAAGTCAATTAGAGATTTAACTCTTAAATAAATTTCGTAACTTAACGCGTTTCATAACGTCCAAACTAGCCCAAAACAAGTTCTTTTTTAGACTAGTCTGTTCTTAGGCAATCTCATCTCACCATCAATCGGAATCAATCAAGTTATCAATGCAAATATTATCACAAAGCAATTGTAGTATGATAAGTTACGTTAAATAAGCATGTCAAGTGCGCCCAAAATCAAAAGCATATACGTACTATCACAATCTGTGATAAATAATAATCAATTAGAGTGCTAGTATACAAGTGTTCAATCAGTAGGTGGCCCGATATCAATTACGACCATGCATCGAAATCAATATTTGATAGGGGATTACGTGAGTGGCGTTCGATATTACAGAATTTCAATATTCAGTCGACATGTTTGAGTCGATGTTGCGGTGGAATTCTAATATCATGTCTTTTCGAAGAGATGCATATGCAGGACTTTAAGAGGGTGAATTGCCAAGCTTATGAATTTATTATTTTTAGCTATCAAATATTTTTCATAAAATATGAAAAGATCCATGAAATGTATGTACAGGTTATCAGTTTTAAAATATAAAAAAACATAAGCTCTATATAATCTAAGAGATTCTCTAGATAGAATTTGTTTTCAAAATTGCGAAACACTGATAAATAATCCCAAAACAAAAACCCATTAAACATATACGATAACTAATATGATATGTAACTTAAATTCAGATAAATCAAATTATTTGTCAATTTATTTCTCTCGTTACCTAAACAGCATATGAAAGCATATTACCAAAACTATAAGCACGAATTGAATTTAGCTATGTCAATCAATGACACCCGCCAACACATTTTCGTATAGCTTATGCACCTATATTCAATGCTTAAATACCAGAATACAAAAAAAAAGAACAAGCAACGATACACGATAGTAAACGTTTAAATTAAACTATTAAATATACAAATTAAATTTGTTCTTTTTTTATTTTTTTTTCCTGCACAGGAAAGGTGGGCAGAGAGTATTAGTAGTGTAGCTAGCTGTTGCGGCAGTGGTAGCATCAAGACACTCCGCTTTCCGTCCATTTACATACATACATACATTAATAATAATTCCATATTTAGTTTAGAATCCAAACTAATACTGTATGTATAATAAAATTATTTAACTATTAATTAATAATATTAACAAAGCCAGCGGCAGCATCCATTTAATTATATCCATTCATCAGGCTTTTAGTTTCGTCTCTACTATTTTAGTTGAACGAGTCATTTAATTAAACATAGCGCAGTCTGCAGTACTCGGCCCAAGGGAGTTTTATGGCGAAGGAAGCGGTGTGTTGCAATATCTCGTAAAATGTTATATTCTATACTATTTTGCATTGTACTTATATTACGACGATTATTATTAGCAAAAGATCGATCATGGGTGCGATACTGATTCAAAACTGATATATGTATGAAGACCATGGATATTTGTTATGAGTGGTTTCACACATTTCTCCGCATAGTACGTCGTACGCAGACAGATGAAAGTTACAAGAAACTCCCCGTCCACTTTCCGCTTAATATCGAAACATTGCTTGTCGAGTCACTAAACTGAATGCGCTTTATTTTATAAAAGAGAAGAAAAAAAAAATCAAATTCAAATGTAATCACTTCCTGTGTGGAAATCGAACCAATCGCTTCACAGTCAGACGACGTCCCACTGCGCCTGCGATGGCCTCGTGTTGTTAGGTAAATTCTATGAACATGTATGTTTGTTTGTTCATTAAGCGAGTAAAACTTTATGAGTTCAGCTGTTTACATACTGGTTGGGACCAGCTTTACAGGCAGCGTTGTTCGAATTAAAGCACACAGCAGTTATAAAAGTACTGTTATCATAAAATATAAGGACGCGTTCCGCTTAACGGCGCGAAGTTTGTGTTTCATAAATAAGTGATACTATATGAGAGAAATTCATACGGAACCGGAAGAGATATTAAATTAATCGTTAATAATATTCTGCAGTATGTAACATAAAGAAAACAGCTTTGCGCTTTTTCCCACATAGGGCCTAGTGTAAAGACACTCCGGAACTCAATGCCGCGCTTTGTCCCAACATAGCGGGGTGATAAATATAATTTATATATAGCAATAATTGTTTCGAATAGGTATCGAACCCACAACTAACCGCATTTACAGACAAAATACCTTTGACGAAATACCTTTTCCTTACCTATGACATTCATAATCGAGCAAGCTGTAGGTATATTGCATTTGGTGATTTGCCAAAATTTTACCTGCAATAGTATTTTTCAAGATGATTTCGTCCTAAACATATTTTTCTCTATTAATAAGAGAGTCGTATACAAACTATATATACTCTATTTATATAGTAACATTTTGAGTACAATAAGTAACGTAATAACCGCCATCATAGCAGCGCCAGACTGTAAGCGTGATAGGTTTTGGGGTCGATTCCCAATCGGGGGAATGATTATTATTAAAATATTTTAATGACATCAATATTTTAATCAACATCAAAACGCTGGGTAGAGTTCCGTTTATCGACACGCAATATATCATGGTCTCTATTCTTGGGTAACCATACAACACTAGCTTCAATCTGGCCGTCTGTGAATTTGGGTAAAAATCGTTAAGCTGCAAGACAAATATATATATATATATATATATATATATATATATATATATATACCAATTTATTCACAAAGGAAGAGAGTAAAGTTGTAAATGCAAAGTTATAATAATAATATAAACTCGCTATACACTTCGGTCCCCTTAAGCAGCACTCATCCTACAATTTGACCATTAAAATTGCTCCCGAACACAAACTAGTACTATAAAAAATGCCATAGCGCAAAGGGAATTTCGGTTGACAAATTGAAAGCGACAATTTCTGAATAAGGAAGTGCAACAAAGGAGCGCAACGCACCGCAATACCGTCGCCCTCGACCGAAACTTTTGTAACAAACCATTGTGCGACAGTTTTTGTAACTTTGGCATCACAATTTTTTCTAAACGGTACGTACGTAGCTATTAAAATATCGGCCTATGTGTAAAACACAAAAAAAAAAAACAGGTTTTGTCAACGTATGTATGTATAACACTGTTTCTTATAGTATGAAAAGTTATGTAGACTAGAAAAGTCGTTCCTATCTGCACAGCTGTTAAAAACGAAATATAGCTTGCATTTTTGTAATATTTCAAAGAAAAATCCGTCCGCTAGTAGTAACGCGACGTTTCGCGTGAACACAGGCGCAAATTGCAGTTGCATAAATACTTAAGCTTAGACAGTGTTATGGTTCTAAAAAGGCATATAATGAGACCCGTTATATTTCTTACTTTGGTTTGATGAATGAGAAAAACGTCTGACAGTATTAGAATATTCTCTGTGTAAAACGGAAGCGTAGTGGAATAATTATATTTTTTATGCCTTTGAATACAGAAAGCGCGATTAAATCGCCCATTATTACGAGGCGTTTACGCGAGCTATCCTGCACAACGCTTGAAATGTTAATTAAACACTTGTGTTTTTAAATTCCAGCACTCCAGAGCTGGCCTCGTTTTAAACTAACATCCTCATAGCCTCTCTCCATTACAAATTACGGTTTTCATGAACCGGCAACGTTCAGTGGCACAGTTATGCTTTCTCAACTGTACCCGTATCGTTTTATTTTAAAGACCTCTATTATTTAAGCTCTACACTCACCAAAAAAAAAAAAAAAAAAAAGACAATTACGTCATACCGATAATATCGATACGAGAGAGTGGCGTTATTGAAGTGATCCATCATGGTAGAACCATACGTTTCCTTTTAAATAAAAACTACATGGGATATCGTTAAAAAGTTTGCCCTCATTCGTCATATCCTGGGAAATATAACGACGACGACTCTTAACCGTTTCGATAGTTGCGCTTCAGAAAGTTTAATACTTCAGATGATCGATTCGAATTTGTATGAAAAACTGGTACGCTACAGACTCGGTGTTATCTGCTCACTCTACTATTGATTTAAAGTGTACGCGCTGACGTACACATCCGTGTAATAGTTTGCCTCTATTTCAGGCGATTGGTAAATATTTTTTCGTCAAGTTTTCAAATTAAATATTAATTTTAAAGTATAAGAAATATTTAAATGATATAATTGAATATTGTGAATAGAACTGCTGTATTGAAATTATATTTAGCAGTAATACACAAAGTTATATTACAATAATTATATTAATAAGAAATAAGGTTTTTGTAACAACAACAGTGTTTTGAAAACAAGCGGATTCACTATTTATATTAAGACTAATGGAAACTTTAGGCGTATGCTAGTATCTAAGAAAGTTTAAAATTAAAAAAGTTTTACGACTTACGTAGACACAATTTCACCATTACGGCAAATAAGAGGCGGTTTAAATTAAATAAGGCATTGCGACAAAACGAAATTGCAAGTTTTTGCAGTGCCCTCGAGCCCGCTTGTTTATATAACGGTTGGGAAACGAGAAAAACGTCCGTGCGAGGGTTAAGTTCAATGCCCTTTTTATCAATATACATAGGTGCATATAATATATAAATCTCATAACCACGTACTTAACGTACGTTACTTACACACACAAGGGATTATTATTTGTTGAACTTCTAAGTAATTTTTAGAGTTATCAATTCCTATTACTATAAAACAATACGTTAAAAACGATTTTTTAGGTGTTAATGTTAATACCACTTTTCACCCGAAATGCTTTGTCATTTTTATCATCGCCACACACGACCCTGTGTAACACCAGATGAGCTACAGGGATGTTGCCGGCTTTTAAGGTGGAAACAGACGCGCTTTTGGAAGATAACACTACTGCGAAAACCAAAGCGATTTTTTTTTTAATAATTTAAATATAATCACTCCCCCGAGTGAGAATCGTATCCACAACTAACAGCGATTACAATCAGTCGCCTTATGTACATGAAATGAAAACAACTTCCAAAATAATAAAAAAGCACAAGAAATTCACAGGTAGGTGTTTTTCAATGTTTATTGTCTGAACCTTGTTCTGTGGTAACTAAGATGTTGTATAAATTTAAGTATAAATAGTGCTCTTAGAAGATT
Source organism: Podotricha telesiphe (assembly GCA_038994665.1). NCBI lineage: Eukaryota > Metazoa > Arthropoda > Insecta > Lepidoptera > Nymphalidae > Podotricha > Podotricha telesiphe. The sequence continues at coordinate 339,940 of JAOYRR010000110.1, read as the reverse complement.
AAGGAAATGCTATAATTGTGTGTTTGAAGATTGTTTTAGGGAACGATGGGGCTGACATTTTTGCATTATTACATAAAAAGACCCTAAAAAAAAATAGATTTAAAAAAAAAAAAAAAATTCACAGGCATTTTTACATTGTGCATCACCCAACAATACTTAAGTTCGACAGCAATGTTCAAACCGGTTCGGCAATCGGCAATAATCTAAAATGTGTTGCCCAAAGGAAATGGCGAGTTACTATGCAATATCAACGGAAATACAAGTCTGGCGTTGAAACAGGAGTCGATTTCCCAGCAATATTTGAGGAGCTAATGGATTTTGGACATTGGACGCCGACCCTTGTATAAAGTATAGATATAGCTGTGATAGCATTTACTAAAATTGTCCCCGTATTGGCTCAGAGGTAGACCGCACTTCAATTGTTTGTGGGTTTGAAATAACAATCTACACAAATAAATGAAGTGTCTGTTCGTAATATTAAAATAACCGCTTTTTACTGCTTTTATTTCGTAATTCCACGCGGACGAAGTAGCGGGCACAGCTAGTATTTAAATACTATTATTACAACTTTACTTCGGCAAAACAACTAAAATATAGTGAGGGCTATCTACATATAAAATATTTAGACAAGTTCGTCGCAATGTCTCTGAATTGGACGGAAAGTGGAGAACGGAGTGTCGTACTTCACTTCTGTCTCTGCTTGTCCAGCTTCATGCGAAAGATACAGTAATATATAAACAAGCTATAATAGCAGCAACCTGCTAAACGAGTGCTATTGACCGATTAGCGTTTTATGGTGAACCATGCAATACAACTGGATTTGAATTTAGTTCAATGTTTTCTAAAGATTTATTGCCTAATGTAAGTAATAAATAAAATAATACATACATATAATAACGTATCTCGAACTCTTTTGCCAAGCGAAAAGTTTTGTAGTTTATTTTTATTAAATACTAATGACCTGCTCGCAGCTTTGCCTGCGTAAGCTATACGACTATACTTGCCCGCCCGCGTTCCGCGTTCTCACTTAAATTTATAATTTAAATTGTTATAACTTTTTATTTATGAACCGATTAAAATAAAATAAACACTAAATATATTGAAAAACACCCTGTTAAGCCGTTTCTGAGGTTAAGCGTTCATAAACGCACATACAAACGAAACAAATTAAAAATCATTGCTTTTGGGTTCTATTACATTGATGAAATTCCTCCCAATATTAATATTTCTTCCCATATATCCACATATTCTTACATTTTTACTATATGTATAGAATAGATATAAAACTCTTTAATGGCTAACTGTGTAACTGACGGAGAACGTACAGTCGCAGCTAACAAAAGAATATAAAGCTGAAATTTGGCAAGTAGGTTTCTCTAAAAGTGCAGTACTAAAACATTTTATGAAATTCTTATAGGAAAGGGGGAAAGACGTGGATATCAGTTGCAGACGCTAAAGCTATATAAAATATACAAAATTTAAAAAAAAACCGATTATATATAATTGATGGTTTATTAGATTGTTTATAATTTAATACATTAGATTGTTTACAAGCTTCATATCCACAGAAGATGATATCGATAGGCCGCTTTTATAGCATTTTTTTGTTCACTTTAAACTATCTCTAACATATGAAGAGATTGTTAAAGAAAACACGAACAATATTTGATTTGCAAAATCGTTTTCTTCCCTTTTTTATTTTATTAAAACTAATATATATATATATATATATATATAAGTAAAGTACCGAGTGCTTTAATATTAAAGCACTCGGTACTTTGTATCGTATTGTATCGGTACCTTGTATAATGCTGTGTGCTTTAAATTAGATATTTTCACCGATATCACTATAGTCTCAAATTAATAGAAATTGTTTAGTTAAGTTATTAACTGAATTAAAGTAGCAATTATTTAATCGTTTAATTTATTTTTCTAGTTTTCTTTTTTTTTGTTATCGTCAATTGTTAGTAAAATTTTTAAATTAAGAATTTCATTTATTCTTCGTCATTGTTATCACTGGTGATATTGTCTGTAATAACTTAAAGCGCATGCTGTGTCTGCATCTAAAAAATGCAATCATTTATACAATCTTAGTAATTTTGTTTTTTATCTCCATCTTATTTTGATTATGTTTTGTGTATGCATAAAAAGAAAAAAACACTTGTAAAGTACAGAACTGGCTTATCTTCCGAGTTTCCATACTTTAAGAAATATATATATATATATATATATATATATTATTATTATTAATACAGTGAATAAGACTTTAAAACAGATATTTATCCAATCAAATTCAAACCTACAACACACGTACATCACACAAATTGTACCGCAAGCACCGTTTCAATTTTTTAAAACCATTCTCTAAGTTTAAAAGGCAGGCTGTTGTCTTCCTCGCAACTAAGAAAAAAGGCTAAGGTAAAACAATACATACTTGGGCGCGGGCTCGCCTTCAGCTTCGCACTCTATTATGAAGGGCTTGTCCACCTCCCCGGGCTGAGCCACTTGGAAGAGCAACTCCTCCGCCGTGGGCTGCTTGACGATCCGCGGCGGTGACGTCACTGTTGACAAACGATTATATTATAATATTAAGATTCAATATCATCATATATATTTTTATGATTTTGATTATTTACATATACTAGTGGCTTCGTCGACGCGTAAAACGTGCGTTGCTTAGCAACATGTGACAATGTGGCAAGCTAACTGCACTCAAAAGTGTATGCGAAACACATGGATGTGTATGTAAAAAATATTATAATAAAAAAAATGGTTTTATGGAGTTCCTCTACATATAAACTTTAACTAAGCCTAATATCATACTCCTCCGTCGAAACATTTATTGCAAAACTGGAGTCGTAGAAAGTTTTCTTTTCTTGTAATTTATATGTGTAACAAGAATAATAGAATATATGCATACAAATGTTAGTAAAGCTTAATATTTCAGAAAATAACGTAGCGGAACTCGAACCCACGTCTCTTAGATGTCGTTGAAATCACTTTAAAAAACACAAATTTTTGCTTTAATCCTTACGTAGCTGAAATCGTTTTTTCATTAATAACAACTTATCCAATAAGCCATACATAAATAAATTACATAATCGTAAAATTTAACAAACATTTAATAAAAATATACATACAATTTATGTAATATAGTTCTTTCATAGCGTAAAAAACAAATAACATTTTTTTAGCTATTTTATCCTTAAAAGTGTACGGGATGAAATTTGCCACGGAAGCGACATTTTCAGAAACGAATGGCATCGGTAGCATATATATATATATATATATATATTATATATATATATATATATATATATATATATATATATATAAATATATATAATCAAAAATATCATGAAGGAAAATTGTAAATAATATTTCATTTGTATATATATATATATATATATATATATTAACAGTAGTTAATATATATATATATATATATATATATATATACAAATGAAAACATTAAACCTGGTAACCTTATTTTTGTTTATTTTCAGAGATGCTAAAATAAAAATCACTCTTGTAGATTGAACTAAATAAAGTTAATAAGTAATACAATATCTGTGACATTATCATACTGAAAATATTTTTCATTATTTTGACCGATATATTTGCGATGTTAGAGACGCGTATAACAATTCATTAGTCATTCTCTGGGACGTGAGCTCAAATTTTTATCGCGAAATGTATTGACTTCCTGACAAAATTTAAAGTTAATTTATTAAAATGTGTATGAACGAGAACGGGTGTCTTGACACTAGGGAACTCTCTTCGACGGCAAGTCAGCTATCTGGGGAAAATGCTATTGAAAACTTCTTTTGTTAAAAACATGAAGAAACTACTTAGTATGAACAAATTATATTGTATTTTATTTGGCATTACATCCTCGTATTTATGGCTAATCACATTGTAATTTTTATTAATAAAGAATAAGAGCCACCACGGTATTTACCTACTCTACTGGTATTTAATATCAGTTAACATGCTAATTGACATCTCTTCCTGCATCTGTGTCTAAAAACGCTTCTGCTAAAGTTATAAATATTAAAAAAAACATTACAACTACATGTTGTCAACTTAGGGAGTATAAAAATTCAAAGTCAGTACAAACATAAAATGAGTATTTAAAGTGCAGTTAAAATCACAAATCAGCTCATATAACATAGCAGAATAATTGGGAGCTATTAAAGACTTGTTTCTATTTATAGTAATATACCAATGTTACTATGCAATGGCAAATGTTAAGTGATTGTTTATACAAATATTATAAAAAAAAATTAAAACTGACTGTTAAACACTGCTTCGATTACAATATGTATAGAAGTTAATTTTGATAAATTATACAATGCAAGAGCAATTGTTAGAAGAACAATATTTAAAATTATAATTTTAGAATTGTTCATTTAAAAATCATAAGAGAGTTTAGTACACATTTTTTTATACACAACGCTTTTAAGCTTTAAAATAAGGACTCATAAATAATAAAATCATATATCAGAAAGAGGTGTAATGTGAATGTGTGAAACAATATGTTTAAAATTTCAAACCAGATGTTAAAAATTCATTGGGTAATTTTATATGGTTGATACTTAATAAAACATAATCTTATTTATATATTTATTGCAGCTACATGCTTTATCCTGCATAGCATAGGGTAGGTAGTCAAAGAGAACCTTTCCACCCAAAATTGAGACATTGTTTGTTGAGTATGTTAGGTAAATAATTGATTGACATTTATTTTGTATACTTTTGAATTTTGTTACCATAAACATCAAGTTATTAAAAGAGTATTGTAAAAGATATTAAATTAAAACGAAGGTTCAAATTATTACTAACAAGAGTGTTTAAAATTTTTGTTATATTATTTTTAAAAATTATACTTAGACATAAATATATATATAGTATGTGTCATTTAAGTCCAACAACAAATCATATCAATTTCAAAGTGTATCAGAAGCCATTAGGGCTTTTTTCATCTACATAAAGGTTTATAAAAAAATAATTAGTTTTTTTAACCAATACAAGGTCAATTTGAATTCAGTTATAATAAAAACTATCAAATAGCTTTTTTACATGTGACTTGTAATACTTTTAATTCATTGCTATATTTGAGATTTTCTTTAGATGGATATAAAAACAACTATGCATATTTGGGTAAATTACGAAATTAATTAAGATATATTATAAAAAAATATAATACTGCAGCAATATTTAGTAAGTAAATGGGTAGCAAGTTTTAATGAAAAAAAAATTTCAGCTTTTAGCATTTGATTGGTATGCAATAATAAATTAAATATTCTTTTGTTCTTTTCTTAAAATTACAAATTTTGTAAATTAAACGTCATATCCTGCTTCCTGGTCAGAGTTTATCGTCTTGACATAATTATTTTTAAAAAATGAGTTGAATGAACTTAAAACTATGGAAATCTCTAGTAGTGATAACAATGTCATCAAGTTCAATTTAAGATGAGAGAAAGAAATATATGAATAACTTACAAAGTGCCGCTTTACCCTGCGACAATATTGCGAAGAGACATATTATTTTACTCGTTTCCATTCTTGCAACTGCTGCCTCGTATATCTAACAAGAAATCAAACAAGTCTATTTAGAATTAAAACACTTTTCTCCGGCACACATGTTCACTACACTCGATGACCTAATCCGAATCAAGCCCACAATGACAACACCCACTAAAAATAGTTTCAACTATATCACTAAACTGTTGCTTAGTTATAACAGAAAGAGTTTTCCTCAGGTTAACCAATATAACGGTAAACCCTTAGCCCTTATTATTACACTCCAAGACGACCTATCAATAGCAAAAACACGCACTAACTGACTTTTGCAACAGTAGTCGGTAAATCGATAGTTGCATTCGATACCTTTATTATACGTAAATACACTACTAAAATAATAATAATTAAAATCTTCTCCTCATTTATTTACCTATTCAGTCTATTTTATAAAACCGTCATCGCGGTTAGTCGGGTAAATTATATTTACAGTTTTTAAAGGCGGGGCCTTTCAGATTCTCGTTTCGACAGTGATCAATTCAACTACTATTTCTACCATAGACTAAAGACATGGCGGCGTTAGCTAGGCAATGACAATATTTTGATTTCTGTTCCGCAAGAACCATAGACATACGTCAAATCTAACTTATTTATAAAGGCTGCTATATACGTCTGTGTTAAGTGTAAGCTATTCAAACATAAAAATAATCACTCAATTTTTAAGTACAATTTACAGGCATTCTGTTTTATAAAATAGTGCATGATTAAAAGTTAACGAAAAAAAATTGAAAGCTTTTTTGAAACAAAGCATTATGTTAAAAGAATAACCAAATAAAAAAGTTATTAAACGTATATTGTTTTAATTCTTTTAACAAAGTTATAGAAAAATGTACACTCCAAAGTAATAATATCATCTTAAAAGTCGTTCGATATAAGTAAATACAAAAGTTTATAGTAAATCAATTACATTTTATCAATAATACTTTTATAATTATAACGAAAGTTAATTCGATCCATTAAAAAAGTCTAACACAAATTCCAATTTAAAAATTATAAACGTCTAGCAGAATAGTTTTTGATAGATATACAGTAAACAGTCAGAATTCGGGACAAATTATTTGAAGTATTAAATATGGGTATGAGTTTAAAAATTGTTCAATTATGATTTATGTTGTATAAAGAATCTTTTATGAATTCAAAACATTATTTCAGATGACCACAATCTTGTTATCAAAAAACGCCACAGCTTCTACACAACGCATTCCCCTGAATCATCTTGTTCACGTGAATTTTGCAAGTCCGAAATACATATTAGTCCTAAACTGACCGCGGAAAATAGTCTAATTAAGTTTCAAGAAAATATTGACCAGTATTATAAAAAATACGACCACGACGTAGCGCCGGTTAGAGACGAAAGCAGCTATACTTGTAGTCAGAACTCAGGTGATAATAAGGATTCAATTACAAATTCAGATATTGATAGATTAGAAATGAGAATATTAAGAAAAATGTCTCAAGAGCTACAAACGGACGACAGCTCAATCGCCACTATCGACTCGAACATTAAAATTTTTAAAACAACTGTGCAGCAGATTTTCGGCAACTTCTACAAAAATATGCATGATTTTGAACAATACAAACAGAAATTCAACGAGATATTGGAGAAGAATAAGGGGGACTCAATAGTGGAAATGGAGAACTTCCTTAAAGACTTGATAAATCATATTGGATCTTCGGAATCTTCTATGTTGGGTGTTGTAAAATGTGCTAAGTCTAATGAAATTCCAACCACTATCGTTGAAAGTTTCAAAAATGATAATTGCTTAACCGACTCTACATTCGACGAAGACAGTTCAAAATGTAACACTGAAACGAAAAAGGAAGACACTGTTAATATCTACCTGGTGGGTGGCACTCCTTTTCTTGAGATAAAAATGAACGATCGCAGCCTTTTCTCCGAAATAAATATAAGACATCAGCATCTCGAGAGCATAAAAGAGTTAGCTTCAGCTGAAAATATAAAGAAAGTTGCAGCAAAAAATTTAGAACTGCAAAAATATGCGGAACAAGAACGATTTGATTTGAAGGAGAGAGATATACCTGTCAAAAGTTCTTGTGCAAGGAAAAATATGCTGGACGACGAGAACGATGTAGAAAAAGACGATAGCAGCAAATTTTTTATATTCAAAATTTGTAATTATATTTGTAAAAAAATTCGTAAGAACGCTTTTGGTTAAATAAATTATACATGGCGGTTTCTCGTTTTTTTTTAGCTCTATGATTTATCTCGTATAGCATGGTGGGCAGAGAGTAAATTAGTGCTGTGACTCGTGCCACTCAGTTCTCCTTTTTCCGTCCTAATACGACACATTGCGTGTTGAGGCACGGAACACAACGCAGTATTTTGTCTTGAGCTAGGGAATAAAAAAAATTAACTATAGTAATTGAAATTTTAACTATATTAATTGAAATATTAACTATATTAATTGAAATATAAACATTCCCCAACTGGAGATCAGACCCACATCTGGTCTTTTATTAAAAAATATTTAATGGGGCCTCCAAAACCCAAACGACCATAATAAATCCAGCCGAACTAATTATAGTCGCTATAATTATAGGTAGTTATATATAGGCAGTTTGCAAGAACAAAAAAAAAGATATTGCAACTTTCTTGTAGACAAATGTTCCAAAATGATGTTGTGGACTATTTTTTATATCAACATCGCCTTATATAATAACATAAAACTAAAGCCTGAACGTAAAGAATGAAAGTTCTTAGCATTTATTGTTAGCCCAAAACAAGAAGTTGAACTTTTTACATTGTATTCATATTTAGTGTTTTAGTTTTTATTTCTTTTATTACCAATTGGATCATTCTCACTCTTCGTCAGCTGCGGTAACTCAGAAAATACACGTTGCCTAATAATTACCTCAAACATATTCTTTGTGTAATAATTGTCCTCACAATTTTATTTATTTCTAATGTAGTATTATAAAAAAATACCCGTTTACTGCACATCTCCATATAAACTTTATGTACAGCATCAGCACAAAGTATTCATGTATATGGTGGCCAGAGAATAAAAAAAAATATATAATTTTAATAAATTTATTGAGGACTAGATAAACAATAATAATACAGGAACAAAATTATCACATTTCACCATTCTCTTCAAAATTTACTATGTAATACCACCTGACCATTGTTATATGTTTACACAACTGCATTGCATACTCCTTCTTCATGTGGAGAAAGTGAGTAATAATTGGTAAATCTAGCATTATGAAGGCTTGCCCGTCGATCTCCTCCTGCTTCATTTTCTCAGCTATAAGTTTACAGTCATCAGTACTGCTTAAATATTCGAATACATCATCCACCGACCAGTCCAGTGGGCCTGGCCTCCCTGCTTTTATCCAGGAATAAAGCAAAAATCCTTCTCAAACATTTTATTATCTGTAGGAAGTGGATCGTCCGTATTAAATTTCAATTTCTTAAGCTCAGGCTCTTCAGAATCTGATACATCAGATATGTATTCTTAGCATCTCTTGAATTGCAACGCATTTTCTCATTAGTTTCATTTTCCGTATCGCTGTCCTGTGTTGGTTTTTTGGTTGCGCAAGAATTGTTGTACATCGTCTCTACATCTTTTTTGTTCCAGTGAGCCTCCTTCATTTGGAGGGCGAAGTTGGGTAATTTGGCTCCACGGGTTTTCATTTCTAGTTTGGGATAATTATTTTTGTTTTCCCTTTTTCTCCTTGCATTTCTTTTATAATCTGTGACACTTTCCGGGGAGTTGGGTCTGGTCCCGGACTCCGAGGGCGGAGTCGACCCTGTACTCTGTTCACTCTCAACAGACTCCCCATCTCTATTGTTCTCTACCTCTTGTGGTGGTAGTTCTTTCCCTCTTTTTTCCGGCGCTTTCTTCTTTTTCCTTCTGCCGTTCACGCTTCCTTTCGGTCTGCCGCGACGCTCTGTGCCATTGTCTGGAAATTACATAAATAAATTTAAGATATTTTAATAGATATTGATTATTTATCAAAATAAAGCAATAATAATTAATTGACCCTATCGTGATGCAGTAATTTTAAAGTACTAGCTTGCAGGTGACGTTTAGCCAGTTCAGTTACATTTTAAATCATAGTTCCGAAGATGTACGCGTACAGACACACACCATTTTTACTGTTTTATTATAGAAATGAAGACAGATCAAGATACTCACGAAACGTAGATTTCTCAACCTGATGACAGTTGTTAGGGCATCTGTCAGGATACTCCTTAGGCCCGAAGAGGCTCGGACAAGCCTGCAGCTTGACGCAAACTCCACGACAAAAATCTTCCAGCTGTTCCGGAGACGTTGCTATTGGAACGTACGCGTGGTACGGGCGAGTTTTTAATCTGAATAAATATATTTGTATATCGGTTAGTTATTAAATTTTTTGTACATTTCTAGGTAAATAGTAATGTATATAGTGTAGGCTAGTGTCAAGACACTTCGTTCCTTGCCGCTTACCCGAAATAGAGACGCTTTTGCTTTGTACCAGAGCGGAGAAATGAAAACATTTTAGATATAATCAATCCCCCGAGTTTGAATCGAACTCACAACCGTTCGCTTTTCAATGAGATCCTGTCTCATTGCGCCGCGATGACTTCGATTTATTACTTTCATAATAAATCATAAATTAGATTGTTACTATTGTAGAAATTAAAACCTTAATATAAATATTTTTATTTGCCTTTGGACTTTCAATAAAGCCTTTTATAGCCTTATGAAGTTATCTTAAAATAATAAACAAAAACTTACTTAGCTCTCAACATTTCGAGTCGCATCCCTTCCTCGGGTGGTCCCTCCGCTTCCCAATCTTTCAACAACTTGGCCGGCTTATACGAGGCCGATATTATCTTATTTAAAACTTCTTTCAATACCAACAACAAGGGGCCAGGACCCACCGCTTTGGGCAATTGCGACAATTTGTTCCTACTTATAGAGGGTCCTGCATAACATTTATAATTAAAAAATATCCTATCACTCCACTCCTCACTAGATTTAATATCCTCTTTTACATTCTTAACTTCTTCTATTTTCTTGGGAGGCTCCTTTTTATTAGTATCAGGTATATGCAACTCATAGTTGTTGCTATCACACCATCCAACCGGCAGTATAAGATCACTATCTTGTGAATACCAAAACTTTTCCCCAATAGGCAATAGTTCAACATACAACATATGTTCAACTATTAAATCTATTGATGCTACATGAATCTCCTCTTGATTAAGAGGATTCACTGCTTCCAACTTCATATTGACTTCAATACCCTTCAACACTTCTTTGTTACCAAAACAGTAGTCCGGAGCCGGTACCGCTGAGTTTGAAGACAAATATTCTTCCCAATCGAAGGTGCCTTCCTTCCAGGTTTTAGGGGGCTTAAATTCCAATTTATTCCTTTGAGCCCACCCTATAGGGTATATATAGGGATGCATATTATCGCACATCCAAGCCATTTTTGTATCTTCATAATCTTCTAAGTGGTCGTCTAGAACAACTAGAAAGTGTAAATTGTTGAATATCTTCAGTACTGTAGCGGGTCGGAACGTCTTCATGTCTTGTGGACTTAAAGCCTCTACCTTCATGCCGGTTGAGAAGCTGTGCGCTTCTAGTGTAGGGTTGGGCTGTAAATAATAATTATTTTTGTAGAAATATATTAATATTAATTGGATCGCTCTATCTTGTCACTTGACGCACAATATAATGATTGCTTCGAGTGGGAATCGAACCTACAACCATCGCGTATACAATCAGACGCTGGCACACAGCACCACGATGGGTTTAAGAGCGAGGTTAGATATTTTGAGCATTTTCAAATATATTTTATATCAATCGCAAGGACTTGTGGTATGTATGTATATCTTTTCGTGTCTTAATCGGAAACAATTCTTGTATATGGTACATGTAATTCTGATTCGTCATTATTAAATAATAATCAAGACAATTTTAAAAACTATGCTGTAGCAAAGATAAGACCCCAACTCTTCATACATAGAGACGAACCGTATAAAATTCAATTAAATATTATCTCTCTATAATACATATAATAGAATCATTTAGGCTACTTTATTTACAACCAACTTATTCAAACTCTATTCAGCCTATTAAAAAAAACCAATAAGATGTAAAAATCTATATATTAAAATGTAAGTAAGTAAATACTTATTATTGCATACAAAAAAAAATTAACACGACATTAATCTTAATATTTAACGCAGTACAATAGGCGACCTTATAGAGAAAAATTGAAATGGGAAGTGGTATTAAAATTTAATACATTACCAGAAACAGGTCTGCGGGCGTGGGCTCCTTTATAGACTCCTCGGCGCTCTGCCTGAGTTGCGTGCTCAGTTTGTTTTTGCACGAGAACTTGTTGATTTTTCCCGGATACTTGAACTGCCAGGGCGATCCCTGGATATATACATATCATATATTATAATTAGGTGACTTTCTTTTCTTTTTTATTAAATTCCATTTTGAGAGTAGTAAGATTAAATTTATTTTTCTAAAACTTGGGTTCTCTAAAAATTGTTATAAAGAAATTCTTTTTAAACTGTTATGCGCAAACTTTGGACATGAAAATCATTTTTAGAAAACGTATAAAATTTGAATCCCCGCCACTTGGAAACAGCCCAAGCGCTCCGACCGCTAAGCCATACGTTCTACATCCAGCTACTTCAAAATTCTTATACGGTTGCTACAGCTTATTATCTCTGCAGAGAAGAATGATAAGATTTTTGAACCGCTTAATAATACGCTTTTTTGATCATAGTTAAAAAGAAAATATGACAATAATAAAAAAAAAGAAAATATGACATCTAGCTACGAGCTTATAATAAAATGTCATAAACTTATAAGAATGTTGTGTAGCGGTGGGAAATTAACATAACTAATTAGAGCGCTTGTAGACTGTACATACATACACACACATAAATACATACACATATATATATACATAAACTCAAAGCTTTTTGGGCGGCAACTCTTGCCACTGGCACTGTGGCTTTTTTAACTTGAGGTCGCATCGTGAGGCTTTGCTTGATGGCCACGACAAGAATAGTGTTTCAACCAGTCGATTCTCTGGCCCAGGAGGACCATCTGTGGAGGCATCTTTCGATAGCCGCCAAAAACGATGGCCTGGGACTTGGCCACGTTTAAGGCCAGTCCAGTAAAAAAGATTTACTGCCGCGTTAGTGGGTTTCAGAGAGGCCGCTAAGAGCACAATGTTGTCAGCATATAAAGCGAGCATTGCGTTCTGGTACAGGGGGTCGTCATCGGTGTAAATCGAGTATTATCGGCAAGAGTGTGCTACCCTGGGGCACGCCGGCTGCTATAGGGTGGCTGCTTAAGTAAGCAACTCCCACACATGGAAAGTTCTGCCCGAGAGGATGGCAAGCGGACAAGCTGATGAGGAGTGCCAGACCCGGACAAATGCTCGGGTAACGGTTAAGAAAGCCGCTGCTGTGGCTTCTCGTTTGATGGTTGCTGTAGTGGCCTGATATCATCCTCGCCATTCGTTGGGTAGTAGAGCATCACCACCCAGCCCTCACGCAGAATGGTATTGAAGCCTGGTAAGTGCTCCTATCAATCGTCCTAAAAAGCAGGTGCCAGGAGCCCCGTTGGTGATGCCATCACTTCCCAGGGCCTTTTTCAACTTCAGCTTCCAGAGAGGGAACAAAGGGCGGTGAAAATAGCGTTGATAAATTGTACAGTTGACTGAGCACCTCCTCCTATACCTTCTTTTTGGCTGAGGTTTGGGGAAAATTGTGAGGCAAGGTGGTCTTCTAGAATGTTGGCTTTCACCCGCCTTATAGCATACTGAGCCATCAGGACGGTAGATGGGACGAATGGGTAAGCTTCTTTATATGAGGAGGCGGCACAGCCTACGACCTGGAAAGGGTCTGACCTTCCTTCAAGACATGGAGAAGCTCCCTGATGGTGTGGATAGATCTCTCCATGGCGACCTGCATAGTAAAAAACCCACGACCCCCGGGGCTGCCTTCACTGTTGAGGTGGTGGTGGATGGTCCAGGTGTTGTCTGCAAGACAGAACAGCTGATTCCTAGGCTTTCTTATTCTTTTTACCCCTCTTCATTTTCCTGTTCGGTTTCCCCTTCTGGTGGGGGGAACGGTGGGAGACATGAGAGTAGGCGCCTGTACTTCCGTCAGCACTTCGTTTCTAGGCACCGGGCCGGACGTTTCTTTTTGTTGTAGCTAAATCAAATACTTTTTTATCGGAGTATTTGTGAAGTAGCACGTCCTTTTTCAACGGTAGTTTGTACCCCATATAAGACGCAAGTGTTTGTGCAGCGCCTTAGAGAAGACATAGCGGGTTCAGTAGCGGAACTCAACACCGCGCTTTGTCTTACCTACATTTATAACCAAAACACCTAGCCTAATTTTCACCTCACCTTATTAGTAACAAATCCGAAGCTGCTCAGCCGCGGATTACAGAAGAACATCCAAAACTGCGTCAAATCCTCGTCAGCGCCGTCGTACCGGAGGAGAAGACGACCGCCGATGTTCTCACATACCTGCAAATTAACAAAAGAAATTTCAACATAGGTTACACTTTCCCGCTTTTTTCCACATAGCAGGATAGACAGAGATAGCATTGTGTCAAGACACCCCATTCTCCACTTTCTGCATGAATCCCACTTTGACAATGACTTTGCGTGTTGAGTGGTGGAACTCAACGGCGCGCAATGTGTTGTCACCAACAATATAATCTTTCCCACGAATAGTAATCCAACCCACAGCCATTGTGTATACAGTAAGACGCATCACACTGCGCCACGAAGGCCTCAACATAAGGACACAGCTTTCAGAATTCATGAAGGTGATCGTAGATAAAAATTGACTGTTATAGCGATGGTTATGAGTTCGACCTCATTTGAAGGTATAATTTATACTTATATTATTAATATTTCCTAGTATTAGTAATAAAAAAGGTAGCGTCATCTCGAATTGTATCGTTATCGGGCAGAAAGTTAAAAACGTTCGACGTAAGAGTGTTTTGACATAAGAATGACTCAGCCCACCATTGTATGTGAGAAAATCGAAAAAAAAGTCGGAAAACTCAGTCCGACACTGTCACACGGCGTCACGATGACCTGTTATTATTAATCAATCATTGATATTGCAGAACAATACTTAGCTAATATTTTTTTATCTTAAATCATTTCCTTATCATTAAAAGATCTAGTGATATATCCTCTAAACTTCTTTCGTATCAAATAACATCTCTTTTTAAATTTTAGTTTATTGGGTGGCAGAAACATGACACAAAACACACAACATTTATATGACTGGATGCAGAAAAAGAAAATATACTAGACTTATTCTCAAGTGAGTATATAATTTACAAAGATCGCACAAACACCTAACTTAACCACGTTTACGTCTAATCCATACTAACATTATAAATGCGAAATTAACTCTTT
This sequence comes from Podotricha telesiphe, assembly GCA_038994665.1. NCBI lineage: Eukaryota > Metazoa > Arthropoda > Insecta > Lepidoptera > Nymphalidae > Podotricha > Podotricha telesiphe. The sequence goes on along the minus strand of JAOYRR010000110.1, from coordinate 324,928 downwards.
CTGTCCGTCTGTGATGTCTTGTCACGGTCGCTGGTAAGCCGCTGAAACGATTACAAAGAAATTGGAACAGCATAGGATTTTCTTCCATTTATCTTAGTTTTTACAGGAATTTCAATTTTATTACGAATAAGCCGAAACAGCTATAATTTTATTTATTTATATTTATATTATTGTACACAATTAAAAGTAAATTTACAACAAAATATATATTTTTTAGAAAAGACGGGATTAACGCTAAGAAACATGGTCTACCAACCAACCTTGTCATGTGGCATATAAAAGTGTTATATATTTGACTAGTAAGGGATAAGTATAATTTAAATTTCCTTAAAGAAATTATAAGAAAAATAAACTTTAAAGTAATACGCTTAGAATAATGTACTCATATGTCTGGTCGTCTTGGCGAGGACACCATTTTCATCCTACGAACATATTGGCATTGTCATCGGTTCCGGACACATGTGCAAATATTCATCAAGCAAGAGGAAAAGCAAAGAAGCGTTGGGATATATTGGTGCTCATAAAAGCGTGTTGAATACCGTACAAGGCCCGTAAAACCGAGGCCAATGTGGCGCAGTGTGACAACGTATGACTGTGTACGAAATGATTGTGGGTTCGGTACTCGCACTAGCACTCGGTAAATGATTATATTTTAATTTCTCCACTCCGGTGACAAGATAGGGCGTTCCGCCGCTCAACTGGCTATCAGCTATTGTCTCTGATTCGAAAGTGGAGAGCGGAGTGTTGTGACACTGAGTTCTCTCTGATAAAACTCTCTACAAATCATCAAAGCTTAACATTCCACCACACGCTATTACCTTCCTAACTTCTAAGCAAATCTCTTCGTAAAATCGATAAAATTTAATATAATGGTTTTACTATATGAAAATCATGACAAAAGTGTATCGTTTTTTGTAAGCTGAACGCATTTTCTCGCATAGCAGGGTGGCAAAGGGAAACTAGTGTCTAGACACTCCGTACTCCAATTTCCGCCTAAATCAGAGATGTAGATTGTCTCGTTATCAGGGCAGAGAAATTAAAATAATTTAATAACCATCATTCTCCCTAATGGGAATAAAATCCACAATCATCGAGTATACAGTAAAACGCTAACACACTGCGCCACGATGACCTTCATTTATTACAAACTTTATAATCGTTTTAAATATATTTAAATCGCACACAGCCTATTTTTTGCAATATTTCTCTCATCATCATACATCAATGTGTAATTTGATAACTAACGAATTCAATTAAAATTACAATTACGAGTTACTTTGTTATCTTTTGCCTCTTACTTACGTACTATCAAGTTACATGTTAGCCTCAATTGAAACATGTAGGTATATATATATATATATATATATATATATTTAAGTTTGAAAATATATTAAAATGAGGTTTTTTTATATACTTTTATGGTAGATGCATAAAAAAACAGTTCTTATTTATTTTACTCTACCAATCCTTAATCAGTTCTTTACTCAGAGTATGTATTTAAAGGTAAAATTTACGCTACGACAGGTAATCCAATTTCTATAATAACATTAAACATGTTGTCTGTACAATGAATTTATTTACAAAATAATAATTTAGAAGAATTAAAAAACAGTAATGAATCTTCGATTTTTAAAATGTTTGTTCGTCTGTTTGCACGTCTTCGTTGATACTGGACGGATTCGGTTCAAATATTTTTTTGTTGCATAACTTTCAACCTTGAACAGGACTTAGGGTATATTTAATTTCGATGAGTCATATGTAGAAGATGTACAATTATAATAGTCCAGTTAAACTATTAGAAATTAGTAAAAGGCGTCCTAATGAAATTTGTTTGTATGTATATATAATACGTGAACTTAAAATGCGCATTATATTATAAGAAATAAAGACGAAGCAAAAACAGACGAAGAACCTAAATAGTTTAGCGAAACTATAAGAAATACGTAAATGCAGTCTGAACAAAAACTGACCTTCCATTGCACCTACATAACAATTGAAGGTCTGGAAATCAGAATCAGACGAAGAACCATGATAGATTAGCTAAAACTAAGAAATAAGAAATTGTAGCAACAGTATATGTCCGTTAATATAGTGGTCAGTTTTCGTTTTAGCACATATTTGTCAATAACAATTATTAAACATTGAGACATTTAAACGTTTAGCGGCAAAACATTGAGACGTTTAGCGGCGAAACTTAAAACCCCGCTTTGTGTCACCATGGCAAAGTGAAAAAAAGTGAAACAATTTAAATACAATAATTGGTTATGAAAACTATAAGTTATTTCCACTATTTACATACATATATATATATACATATTACATACATATATATCAACTAACGCAATAAAAAGCTGCTTACTACAGTATGTTTGTTTAATATATAGCTTATGTTAGTAGTAGCTGGTATTTCAATAACTTACCGTAGCTATCCAATAGCGGTACGGATCGATGACATTCTGTATTTCCACTTTCATGCCCACTTTGATCCTGTCTATTGGCGACATGCCTTTATTGTTTAAAGCTTCTAACGACACAGACTGGCCGTCCAGAAGTGCTTGTTTCATCATTTCTATAATAGTATCACCATATGTCCCATTTATCTCATCCGGAGGTTCTATAAGCTCGTCGTATTTCCCACACCAGCCCAAGGGATGGACTTTTGTGTTAGATATGTCGCACCAAAAGTCCGATGCGGCGCCTATAAATTTGATCCTAAGAAGGTGTCCGCACACCATTGTGATTTCGGCTATCCAATACACGTCGGGATTGTTTTTGTGGCATACTTCGAGGAGCATGCCCTGTTTGATGCCATTGTTGAGACTTGCTTCTACCTGCAATAGATAAGGTATACTTATTTCTGATATTACTACATTAAGCGTAAAAAATGCTAACCTAATAAATTAGTATAATAAATATGTATTTTAACATTTTTAAATTTGGAAATTGAACCTCTTTTTTTGAAAAATTTCAACGGATTTGAACCAACCACGCCTAAGTTGTAATAAGCGTATAATACTTTCGACCAACGCTGTAGACATGGCTTAGCGGTCAGAGAGCTCAAGCAGTTTGCAAGAGGCACGGGTTCCAATCACGCCGCGTTCAAATTTTTATACGTTTTATAAACATGTCTTTTTAACGATCATATATTTTGTTTTTTAGAAGGATTAACAGAGAGAACCAAATCTAATTTTCTCCGTTTTATATTCACCTCCTAATAGTCGAAATTCGTGTTTGTTTTAGGAACTACACGCCACACTTTACCTATCGATACCAGCAAATCATCAATGTATTTTTTAAATTAAACTTTGGTGGGTGTTTTGGCATTTGCTTTAGTGGGTTTTTCACAAAATCACTGTACTAACAGCACCATGATGGCCGTCAAATGACCTAATATAGTTTAAAAATAAAAAAACAATAAATACATATCGACTTTCGAATAACAGCTTCACATTTCTCCTTGCATAGCACTGTAGGGAGAGAGAACGGAGTTTCACGACACTACAGTATCTTAGTAGAATGGAGAAAAGAAAATATTTTTTCGAATCAGTATCAAACTCACAACAATTGCGTTTACAGTTGGACACCGCCCCACTGTGCCATGATGACCTCAAAACTACTTAAATGTATTCATTTAATATTTAATTTGGGGAAATATTTTTCACGCGAGAACGCGAGAAACGTTTTATAATCTTATCCATATTAAATAAGCATTATTGATGTTCTAAGCACTTAGTGGTACCTACAAGGCGATTAGTATTTGTTAAATAATAAAAGAAACTAACTTCTTTTCCCACAAAGCGGGCAGTCAGAGAGAACCTAGTGTGAAGACACTCCAGTCTCCAATTTTCGTCCAAAATCGAGTCTATATTAAGTGTTGAGTGGCAAAACTCAACGCCGCGCCTTGTCTTAGGTACCAGAGCGGAGAAATAAAAAAAAAATAATATAAATATTCCACAAGCAATCGCGTTTTTAGTCAGATGTTGTACCATGATCGCCACTACCTTACTTTATTTATATGTTTTGTTTGTTATTAAGGATTATATCTATAAAGCGTATATTGAAGTTGACCGAGGATGATTCAAATAGCGTCCAAAAGACTTAAACTAAATTTGAAGTCATTCACTTTTCTCTAATTCTTTCTTGAATAACAAAAAAACTTAAATAATCTTTAACTGAAAACATTCCCTGCAATAGGAAAATAAATTTATGTTATACAGCTTGAAGCAACATATCTTTTAACTAGTAACTAAATTAATAATGTATTTTTTATTCACAAAATACTGTTAACTCATAATAACAAATTTTAACAGACTCCTTTATATATAAGGTATAAGCAAACAAATAAAATAGTTGTGTCTGTTTGTAATATTAAAATAAGCGGTACATCATAACATATTTTACAATTTTTGTCCGTCCGTCTCTGGAACGGCTGGGAAATTTCGATGGGACTTTCACTGGCAGATAGCTCATGTAATAAGGAGTAACTGAGGCGATTTGTATTTTAGAAGTCCACGAGGGCGAAGTTGACTATATTATGTTCTAGGAAAATTAGGGAAAATTGCATTTAAACAAATGTTTTATAGATAAAAAATCACGTCTTAAAGCATTTTCTCGGTACGCCAGTCATCCTGGCATGGACACAGCCATCAGTTGTGGACATGTTTACAATTTTAAAGCAAATCGAACGCAAGAACTGGGTTAAAATAGCGTTGAGAGAGATAGACCGCCTGTTCTTATTAAGCAATAGTTTTTTTACTATTAATATCTTAATCTTTTATAAGATACATTGTAGAGCAGTTTTTCTCGAAATAGGTGTACGAGTACAACAAGGGATACGCTATTGAGTCTTAAGGGGGTACGCGATTAACTTTACGTAATTGCAGCGGCTAACTTGCCTGGTATTTAAGAACTGCTCAAGCTCGACAAATTTAGTGTCTCTGCCATGCCTTGCCTATATAGAGTGATTAGTGAAGCTATAATAAAACTATATATATAAAACATTAATGATAATACTATAAGTGGCATTGATTTTTTTATTAAGTTAGTATAAAGTGCTTCCTATAATTATTTCACGAATCTTTGGGCCGCTGTAAACCTCTGTCATTAATTAAATGTTTTACCATAGACTACTTATACGATTTGGCAAAATTAATCATGTGACCAAATAACATTTTGTTATCATTCTTATACCTTCCTTATATATAGAATAGAATAGTCTTTATTGCACACAAATATAAATAAAACAAGAAAAAGAAGGATATATGTATTAAAAATTTATGCAATTTGTACCGCAACAACCTTTTTATCAGACTTAATATATATAGCAAGAAATATATTTAACATAATAGATATTAAATTTTATTATGTATAGATAATATTTATTTAATAACAAAACAATTTAGTAATGTATATGCACAAAGAGGTCATATAATGAATTAATGGAAAGTTGTGACTCATCGGTACCATTTTCAGAATTTGCCCTTTACTAAAACCACGCAGATAAGAAAAATGTTATTTATTTCAAAAAATATATTTTTATAATAAGTTGGAATAAAATTCTAATTTTAGACTTAACAATGTTTATACTCTTACACTATCATACAAATTCACATTTTTATTTTAAAACCAAACATATTTACATATAACTTCTAAAGTTTAAAGTATAGAAACAGAATTATACATGTATAATCCAAGGCTAAATCATAATAAGGAACAAACAATCTAAGTAATCACAAAAAGTTTGCTTCCATTAAAATGTTATAATGTGAATTCAAGTATAAAGTTTACTATTCAAGTATTTTTTATTTTTGTTTAACAGTACATAGCAATTTGTGTTGTAAATATAAGATAATATATAGCTCTATTATTTTTCTTTTGCCATAAATTTGGAGTCTTGGTTTTAAGTAAAATACTATTTATTTTATTTTGAATTTGAAACTTTCTACAAAAATGGCATACAGTAATTGAAAATTATAATTATTTTAGTAAATATATAAAATATAATTAATGAATTTGTTATTTATATATTCAATATGAGACAACTTTTTAGCATTCCATTGATACACCATAAGTGCCCATTGCTTGGCAGAAAGAAGTCTGGTACTTGGACCCAAGTGAAGGCTTAAGGGGCCCGTTTAAAACCATTGACACTTGCCACCACTACCCAAACTCCTCTACCTAATCGTTATGAAATACCATCTAATAAAGCCATATGAAAAACAATAACATGTGATTTTCAAATTATTGGAATTATTAAAATTTAACAACTACAAATAATTACTATTTAATTCTTCACAAAATGCTTCTTTGTTTACTAAATCAAGAAAGGAGTAGATTATTATTATTAGGATAGTTATTATTAAACATATACTTATTAAACCTTAATATTTTATTGAAATCTCAACAGCCTGATGCAAATGCCACAATTGCAATAGCTTTAAAAATTAATTTTAAGTACAAAGTTTGATTACATTTAAATATAAAAAATTTACTTGTTATTCAAGAAAACTTTTATTTTCACTTATGGAAGAGGCGGTTGAGAGATCATAATGACAAGACACTACTTTATACTCTTCAAAAAATATTTAAATTAATATTTTTGTAAATAATAAGTATAAGTTGGTATTGGATTAAAAATTTGGTTTATACACACCAAGTTGATTTTATTAATTATTTATGATTTTCATATATTTGTTAAATTGATTTCTAGAAGAAATCCTTATCTTTTTTTTAATTAATATTCTTTTAAAACTGATGTTACATACTAATATAATAACACTAATAAATTTAAAAATTCAAACACTATATTGTTACATATTTTTTACAGAAAAGTAGCCATAAAGCTCTATAAAAACGTTATAACAATTAAATTATTTAGTCGTACGGACTCCTAAAGGAAATCAGTAAGTATAATGTCCTCATAATTTTGAGCACTTAATTTTATTTCGTTACGACAATGAGGTGGCATTGGTCATGATTGAATTTGGTAAATAACGACCATATGGTCTTGTCATAATATGAACACACCAGATAATAGAAATAATAATATAATATAATAATGAATTTAAATATTCAAGCAATCTTTTCTTATTTTCTGGATGTTCATCTAAAAATAACTTTACATGGCCTTTACGCTACAATAGTGATATAAAGAAATTTTAAATAAAATCTTTCCATAATCTTTGTAATAACTTACATAAATTAATTATAATATATATATTTAATAACATAACAACCAATATAAGTGTTTTGAAGAAACTTATAACAAATCAAAAACTATTTTTCACATTATACAACATTAAAGAGCAGTTAAAACTCGCGACTTACATGAGAAAATAATTCTTCGGGGACTGCAACGCTTTTAATATCTTCTAAATAATTGTTCCAATCGAAATCCATTATTTACACAATTAAACAACTGAGATAATGGCCTCATTAACTTAATATATTTAAAATTAATAAAAATATGGTAAAAAAACCGAAACGAACTTAAGCCCCCTCCTTGCAGTTTCAGTTCACTGAATGAAATTGAAATTCATTTTCCCCTACTGATTGTATCCTTCCCTTTCTCTCTTATATACATAGTGCGAGCAGTACTTAAACTTGCACATCATATCAAATTTAAGGCATTACCCACATTGATGTATAAATATTATTTATTGAATGGTTTATTATGTTGATAACTATTACTTTTTCTATTACACCGATAAAATATTTTTAGTAAAAAAAAAACTTAAATAAGAAGAAAGAGAAATAATATATATTTTTTACCTAATAAATGAAACGCATGAAGCGTTTAACTCTTTGTATATTTAAAATTTGTTTAAATATAAAGAACATTAGATACAACTAATTTGCTACGTATTAATCATATCAATGCATTATGATGTAAAATACAAAGAAACGGTATGGTATATTTTAATAATAAAATAATTGTATTTAAAATGTAAAATATTCTTGAAATAGTCTGTAATAGACCTTATTCACAGATGGATATTAACATTAATATCTTTATAATTATTTATAATATAAGAGTAATGATTTTTTACACAATATTTTAAATTGTTAAAATGATAGCTTAGATTTAGAAAAATGAAGCATTTTTTATATTAACTACATATTCTACACATATGTTATCTGTTTTGAGTGACGTATCGGTGAAGGTAGCAAAGAATGAAATTGAACGACAAATGACAAGTCATTCATAGTTGTCAGTCAGTCGGTGAGTTATGTATTGTGCGACAGCTGAGTTAAATTAATAATATCCGTTTGGTGTTTGCTATTGACGTTTTCTGCATTGGAATAACATTTTTGTGAATTTTATTCGAATTTCACTAACTCGTTCAGTGTCACGGATTAAGAACCTGTGTTTATATATCGTTACGGTGAATTTATAATGTGAATACTTTCTCTTCACTGATTGTGTTGCAACATCAACCATGGAAGGTTTTACATTGAACAGCGTGCTTATATCTTTATCATCGAACACCTCAAATGGTACTGATGATGAGCGTTGCATGCTGCTCAACACATCACAAAGCATAATTATAACGGGGGCGTACAATGGAATCCCGCAGACCTTGATATTGAATATAATATCGTGGACCTGCTTAATTTTATTGTTCACGGTTTTACGTCGCACTGCGTGGAATTATGGGCGTATGGCTCTAGTGCAACGTTCTAGGAGTCGGTGGACAAGCTTATTCTTTAGAGGAGGAGATAACGACTCGTTAGTTGATAGGACAAGTAGCACCGACGAGCCTTTAAATATCGACGAGGGTTTTTTCACTTGGCTGCCAGCAGTATTCCGACTCACGCGTGAACAAGTACTCGCTAAGTGTGGACCGGATGCAGTACACTACTTATCTTTCCAGAGACATGCCATAACGCTGATGTTTATTGTTGTCTTAGTGTCAATTTGTATTATTCTTCCAATTAACTTTTCTGGTAATTTACAAGCTGACTCTAGTACATTTAGTAGCACTACACTGTCTAATATAAATGGTAGATCACCATGGCTTTGGGTACATACAATTTTAAGTATTTTATTTTTGCCAATATCAGTTTTGATAATGAGAAGGTGTACTGGTAGAAAACCAGTTCCAACATCCATGACTGGTACAATAATGATAACAAATATATCGAAAGCAGATAGAAATGAGGCTACTATAAGAGCATATTTTACTCACAACTTTCCACATATTCAAATTGTGGATCTCCGTTTAGCTTATAATATTATTGGCCAACTGAATGAAGTGCAGGTGTGAAAGAAATGGTGATGCAGCTCTGAGTTATACCAACACATATTTTAGAAAGACTGGAAAAAGAATTACTGTAAAACCCCAACTGTGTGGACCAGAAGTAGATGCTTTAGAATATTATACAAATGAGGAGAAAAACGTCTTAAGGATGAAGCAAAGAGATGTCGAGCCATAGTGCTTAATGATCCTCTTGGTATTGCTTTCCTGACTTTGCCTTCATACCAATTAGGAGAGCATGTAATTAGCCATTTTAGCTTACATAGAGGGTGGGTCTTACAACATGCTACCAATCCTTCAGATATAATTTGGGAAAATTTAAGTATTCAGCCTGGAGTTTGGTATCTGAAAGCTATTCTAGTAAATCTCTTTTTATTTGTTGTCCTCTTTTTCTTAACAACACCAGCTTTTATTGTAAACTTATTTAATAATAGAGTTGCTAGACCAGAAACAATGAATAAAATTGGCAGCTTAATATTTGAGTTTCTCCCTACATTACTTTTGTGGACTATGGCTGCAGTAATGCCTGCTATTGTGGCCTTTTCAGATAAATTTCTTTCCCATTGGACCAAATCTCAACAAAACTATTCAATTATGACTAAAACTGTATCTTTTCTCCTTCTTATGACTTTGGTTTTACCCTCTTTGGGATTAACCAGTGCTGAGGCTTTTTTTGCTTGGACTTTACATCATGAAAATGATACAATGCGATGGGATTGTGTTTTCTTGCCTGATAAGGGTGCCTTCTTTGTTAATTACGTAATAACTTCAGGGTTTATTGGAACTGCACTTGAGCTGATACGTTTTCCAGAATTGTTTCTGTATGTTTGGTATCTATTGCAATCTAAATCAAAAGCCGAAAAGAGCTATGTCAAGAAAGCAATCTTATATGAATTTCCTTTTGGAGTACATTATGCTTGGAGTCTGGCTATTTTCTCTATTACCATTGTATACAGTCTTGCCTGTCCTCTCATCGCTCCTTTTGGGCTTATCTATTTTATTTTGAAACATATTGGTGATAAACATAATTTATACTTTGCTTATGGTCCCTGTGACATGAGTGGAGTAGGAGGAGGTCGCATACATTCTACAGCTGTTAGACTAATTCGTGTTTCGGTTTTGCTACTTCTGATCAGCATGGCCGCCTGGGCGGGTTTACGTGCTGGATTTGAAGCTAGGACTATTATTTTAATAATGGCTTCTATTGTTGCCTTCGGGACCTTTTTATTATTGAGTCCGTTCCCAAGTTGCACTCCACCGGCACCTTTGCAAGAGGAATCAAGAATGCGTTTCCCGGAATACGTAGCACCTGTACTCGCAAATCCATTAGACTCGCCACTGACCACCTCCCCCTCGACACCAGACTACGGTGCGTCATCTCCTGTCGTCAACTTATCATATAATCCAGACCCTATAAATATATAAAAGTATAATACACGCTTAATAAATTTGGCGTCATATCACAAGATAACCCAATCTTTCAGATAGGACTGGCGGTTCGGACGCTGGTTGAAGGAGTGATTTTTATAGCAAATGTAAATAACTAATGCAATATTTTTATATCTTGATATAATTCCTAGTCGTTAGGATATTTAAACGAATCTATAATGAATTTTATTTATATTATATATATTAAATAATTTTCTTGTACTCGAGAATATCTTTGAAAAGCAATCTTCCTGTATTTTCTAAAGACCACACGCAAATTCAATGTGCATGCACAGTGGACATAGTCAAATTTTTTTAATACTAGTGATCATATGAATCTATATTTTTTTAATCATATACATATTAACAAACGCGTAGAGTTGTTTAATTTCCATTGAATTGATGCTTAGTTTCACTCTTAGAACATCATTAGTTTTATAAAATCATCTAGAACATTGGAACAGATAGGTTTCATTTTATTACTCTTTTGTAACATATAAGTACATTTAGGTATATATAAAGCGAACTTAACTAAAATCGCCAACACTTTCGCCATTAGAATAAATAAATAGTATTTTACATAATAAATTAATAGCTATATGTTTCATTTATTATTTATTGTATTATGTATAATAATAACAATTTCGACATGATATTTGATTTATATTGTATATTTAGTATATAGTTTTCTCTATTGTAACTAGTCTGTTGTAAATTTTAGCAAATTTATTATTTCTTACTCTGAATTATATATTATAATAGAAGTGCATACTTGCTTAGAAGCATAATAGAATTTTGTTAACATTTTTTTTAAAGTGTTATTAACAACAAATATAAGTTGTAATAAGCGTATAAGAATTTCAACGTAGCTGGAGGTGGGACGCATGGCTTAGCGGTCAGAGCGCTTGAACGGTTTTCAAGAGGCGCGGGTTCAAATCCCGCTGCCTTCAAATTTTTATACGTTTTCTAAATAAGCATAATAGAAGTTATTTTAACCCATTCATGACTTGTTTGAGTTGTCGCGATTGATATGTTTTTATTTTTTACAACAATAAAAAGTGATGGTGTAACGTTTTTCATTTTTATAAACGATATACAAAATTTTCGAGTAATTAAAAATAGAATAAAGAAATTCAAATTACGTACAGTATTAGAACTTGTGAACATATCGAAAAGTTGACATCAGCTCATCAATTCAATACCAACTAGGCGTTTAGTGTGAATTAAAAATAAATAACTTTATTTTTTCTGTTTATTTATTTTTTCTAATATTTAACATATTTTGTGCATAATAATATATTTTTTTATATCATTTTGTTTTTTTATAATGTTATTTAAGTTATCAATTATAGTTGATCAAGTAATTATTAATTATTGAATTATATGTGTGTATTTTTTTAATATTTGCTTTTATCTTTTTTGTTAAGCAATTAAACAAAACGCATAAAAAAAAAATTAAATTGTCTTGTTTTTTAACAACTCAACTAATACACATACTGTCACATAGAAAATAAATAACATTACATTTAAAAAAAACAAAATGATTAAACATTGGTCAAATCAAATTTTACCTCATTTTGATCAGCGGATGGGTTAAAATATTTACATTTTTAGTTTAAAATTAATTATAGATATTAAAAAAATATTTTTAATTAATACTAAATAAATTAACTTTTTTATTTGTGATTTTAACGGCTGTCTAATTTAGTAAGCTTAAGTACACTTCAATAGGCCCAATATTTTTTTAAACTTTATTTCCCGCCTTTATGACATTTTTAACAGAACGCCATTGTTTTGATCATTGTCTATTTTATTTATAGATTAAAAACGAACTGTGAAACTTGTGTCACGCTTTTACAAATTGTATTAATACGACCTTCGTTTCCGATTGTCACCGTCAACATGGTTATTGAATATTTCTTGTAAATTAACAGATACTTTTTTTAATAGTTTTAAAAGTGTTATTCACACACCTTAGTGTAAGAAAATTATTTAACCAACTACAAATAAATAATTTGAGTATTTTATACAAATTCAAATGTCTTTGTATCATATACGTGCGATTAACACTTTTAAAAATATTTAAATATTAAGTACATATTGTAGCATTCTCTTTCGCTAAAAGATTTTTTTTTTATATAATCTTAAGGCAGCGGAACATTGTGAAAAATTCCTTACAGAGATGCTAATAACATTAATTGTAAAATGCGTATAATTTTTTTGACGTGGCTCGATTATTACAATACTTGAATAGTTCTAATAATAACAGACGCGGGTTCAAATCAATTTTTATACGAATTTATCAAGTACTTATTAATAATAAGGAAACGCATATGAAATATCAGCTGGTACTTGTTGACCCTACAGTTGGGCCTCTGATGTTGATAATATATTATTAATTAATATTAGTTTGTTTGTATATAGCCAATTAATAGATATATTTTGTTATAATATTATATATTATATGTATATAATGTTTGTGTTACAACATTGTTTCATCGCTATGATAAAATACACATGTGTTTCGCACTTGGTTTATTATTTATAGATATAAATGTCCAATAAAATCAATAAGTTATTGGATATATGTTTAATGAGTTATATAATTTATATAAGGCGATCGTGGTGCAGTGGGACTGCGTCTGATTGCAATCGAGTTTGGTTGTGGATTCGATTGTTATTCAGGGAAATGTTTATTAGTTAATTAAGATTTTCATTATTTCGCTCTGCTTGGACAATGCGATGCTTGGTTCCGCCACTCAACACAATGTTTCGAATTCGAGCGGAAAGTTGGTTCGATGGCGTGTTTCGATGCTAGATTCACCCAGACAGAGAGATATATTTTTTAAATATAATAATCAAATTGTTAATTGCGTCGCATACTTGCAATCTGTACACGCGATAATCGTTGGTTCGAGTCGCAATTAGGTAGAATATATAAAACATTGTCTTAATTTTTTTGGCTGAATATTTTGTGTCTAGACTCTACCAATCGTGCTATTGTGCACGGTAGACAAAAAATAATGAAAATAGTTCTTGTAAATAATTACATCTACAAGCATATCATCCATGAGGTCTTTAAAAATATATATTTAGTCTATTTCTCACAGTTCCACATTATTGAAGGATAAACATTAAATATGCGGCTACTGACGAAAACGTGTTTTTGTAAAATTACAATATAAATCGTTATTATTGTATATTGTATAAAATTTTATACGTTTAATTTTTCAGTTCTAAATATGTCTTTTTATATTTCCTAAATGTGCGAAAACCACTTTAAAAAAATGTTAAAAAATATTTAATAAATAGCAATTCTCTCTTGCCAGACGATTGTTCGTAGAATAATCAATGGGTAGCAGAAATTTGTAAAAATCTCTACAGCTGATGCTAACAACAAATATAAGTTGTAATAAACGTATAAGAATTTTGACGGAGCCGGATGTAGAATGCGTTCTGCATGGCTTAGCGGTCAGAGCACTTGAACGGATTTCAAGAGGCGCGGGTTCAAATCCTACTGCGTTCAAATTTTTATACGTTTTCTAAATATGTCTTTCAATTATTGTGGGTAATATATATATATATAAGATTTAGCCAAGTTTCCAATATATTTATTTATCTATATGATAGTTAGATAGCTTAGTGTTTTAATTACGTGATCAGCCGTAAAACTATGCGAATGTCACGTTCATACATGGATGTTTAAAAAATAACAAATTAACTTTTAATCTAATTTCCAAAGAAAATCTATGTATTAGACGAAATATATAAATATCACTTTCTATATCTTCCAACAAAGAAACATGTTTGATCACAGGTGCTGATTGTAAAAACAAGTCTTATCAGAAATTAGGCACAAAACATATTTTTGAGTTGTAAGAGCTTAAAATATTTTTTGCTAATTACTTTGTAAATTATAACGACCGACTCATACTTTATAATTTATTTAACACGCCTTGATTTATTTTCAACGTCACGCTTTCTCTCACATCGCAGGGTAGGCAGAGAGAACCAGATGTCAAGACACTCCGTTCTCCACTTTCCCCCCGAATCAGAGACATTGTTGAGTGACGGAACTCAACACGACTTAGTCTTGTCACCAGTGCGAATAAATGAAAAAACAAATATAATCCATCACAGTGACAAGAACCCATAGCCATCCCGTCTATAGTGTTTATATTTTTTATTATGCGAATTATTGTACTGATACAATATAATGTTGCTTATTTTTGGTCTGACATGATCAAAATAATAATGAAATTTCCCAAAATCATTCTAGACTCTACATTCTACATTCAATCTGGATTCTAGATTTTAGACACATCTGAATCAATGTCTGTGAGCATATATTGCTTTATGTGCTTCGTTCTTATATATATATACATACATACTTACATACATAAACATAAGTATAATATGAATGTGTTATAAATACTTTAATGATAAGTACTGTCTAATTTTTTCGTTATAATGTTTTTTTTAATGAAGACTTAAAAGATACAATAGTTAAGCTTATCTGGATAGACTTGTGTAGAATGTGGCATGTACGGAAAAGAATTTCTGAAGGAATTTCGTGTTGCTTTTTGGTTTGACGCAAGACCTTGAGCGTGTGGGATCGATATTTAATTCAGTTGACAAGTTTATAACATAAACGATTATGATGTGACACCATCTAGGCTCCGTGGTAGCGTCTAACTAAACACAGACCGCGAAGATTGTGGGTAAAATTCCCGAAGTTTGATTAAGTTGATTAGTATAGAGATTCGCTAAGATCAGCTCAGTAAATAATATAGTTCTATTATGTGCCTCAGTGGCATAATATCTTACTATACACCAGGGATAAGCAAGCGTTTATTTATATTACAGATATTCTCCCGTATATCCCTCCTTAATATATAAAGTTCAACCAAATGAATACGACCTGTTCGAACATACAAAATGACTGCGAAGTACATACTTATTAGTTATTTGTTCTATTGTAGTCTTCGGTTTTAAAACAAAATGATTTACCTTATACTTAAACACAAAGCGGTTCGTCTATCGGACATCAATATTTCAAGATAAAAGTCATTCTGTTTTTTATCAATAATATAGGTATTTCTTATAATAATGTATTTCCAAGTTTAACGATTTAGTTTCACGAATTACAACTTAAATTTTATGTAGAATCAGATATCAATTATCTGATTTCTTTATAAAATATTTAAGCATATAATAAAGTAAATAAGTATGGTTCAAATATATTACTGAATTCAGCTTCAACGGTTATCAGAAATAACGTAGTGTCTGGATTAAGACTCCGTTCCTTTCCGCCCGAAATCGAGACATTGCGTGTTGAGTGGCGGAACTCAACGCCGCGCTGTGTCTTACCATAGTGGAGACAGCCTAACTCAATTCGTGAGTGTGACATTAATAATATTAAAAAAGTACGAAGAAAAAAGTTTTTATTTAAGTGTCACAAAAAATTCCGTCAAACAGACAGACCGACAGACAATTCTCGCACTTTTACCCTTTTACCTCTTTATACGTTTTGTAACGTTTGTATTTGTGGCTTCTACCATTATTTCACAAAAGAAAATAAAGATAAAAAATATATTGAAATCTGAATATTTACAAACTATGTGCATAAGTTAATCACAGAATATATGTAATGCTCCTTTTATCAAAACGTTTATCAGTCAGCGAAAGAAAGACTCTAAATCTATGTAAATAAAATACGTAGGCATTGCAAAAACTGTCGAGGTGCAGTGGTAATGTGTTGGGACAGAGTTATATGCAAGAACGTTATGGGTTCATTCACAGATAATAAATTTTCGTTACTTTTGAAACAATGTTTGTAACTTAGAGTGTTTTCATTTAATAAATAATGTGTTTTTTTAAAATTACTTTTTTAATAAACCTTACTGTTTCCTATTAATTCCGCCATTCATTTCAATCAAGTATGTCTTATACTTAATTTAAAACTTGTACATATGTCATTATCTATTAGTATTAGAATTTTTATTAATTAATTAATTTTCAGTTCCTCTCCTAAGTAAAATATAGTTTGGTACACCTCTGTTGTTGTGGCAATGCTATTTTAAGCTTGTACGAAATCTATAGGAACAACTGTGAACAAGGACTCAGGAGACACCAGGTTCTGCAATCATCGTTCAAGCCAGAAAAAAAAATATCTTCAAACTCTAAGTTATGAATTTAACTTATAATCAGGGACGTTATGAAGCATAGTAACAGTAACCAAAACTATCGGATATCCAAAACAAAAACATATCCGTAACCGAATCCGAAAGAGAAGTTACGGATATGGACACAGTATATATAAGAACTTTAACAGAACAATCTATATACGTTTAAATTATTATAAAACAGATTTAGGCTCAGGTACAGAGAAGATAACGCCTGTCAGACAATATCAGGAGTTAGGACCCTTCCAGTCCAATATTTCTTTCAAACTCACTAGAATAAAGCTAATAGTCTTACCAACGAGGGAATATTATTTAGTTACAAAATTATTGCTTACTCTTTTAAAACAACAATCTTTGAAACTGCATATTTCTCAGTGCGCATTCAATAAATAGTAATATTAGCTAGACACTAAGATTCGTCGTGGCGACGTGTGACAGTATCTGTCTGTAGGTAGGTTATATATAGGCGATGATTGTGGTTTCGAATTTGTCTTGGGGGAATGATTTTATTTATATGAAGTTCAAGTTCCGCCACAACACATTCTTCTGTCTGCCTTGCTATCCGGAAAAATCGTGAAGCTGAGATATCCAAAATAACACTGGCGCTAAAAATGCATCCATGAAAATAATATAACGGAACCAATATGTATGTAAAATTTTACGGAGTGCAAAAAAACGAAGGACAAATTCATAATGGTTAAATTAATTAGTGTGTTTCGATACGAGTTCATATTGTACGTACTTATAACATAAATACATTGCGAAAACCTTCAAGTAAGCTAATTAATAGGATAGTGTGATATTTTGTATTTATTAGCGACGTAAATGTAAACTTAGTTTGAATGATCAAATATTTGGCATATTTCATTGTTATATAACAGCTATTTTTTGAATATCATAATGCTTCATTTGCCGTGTTTTCTGTATAGAAATTGAGCGAATTATTACTGTAATAGTTAATTATTTAATAGTATAGTATATATATATGAAGTATATTACTATTATTGTAATAGTAATTTCAATTTAATACAAATTTAGATGATTTCATTTTATGTGGGTTAGAAATGTTTAATTTGCTTAATGCAAGCTCTATTTGAACCCCAGACCTGATTGTGCCTTGATGGCTGTTATTTTATTTTGGCTTTATAAAAAAAGTTTCATAATACAGAATATTTAAAGATTCTATATGCAAGTAGTTTTTTCAATAAAAAATATATCAAATAATTAATTAAGAATTTTAAAATTTTAATGTTTACAAAGTCGCGTCTCCAGTGAAAACGGGATCAAAAATATTTTACATTACCTTGAGGTTTCATATATTTATCAAACCATAGTGTAAAATAAATTTAAACATATTCTCGAGTGGAAATGCTGGAAATATGTTTAATTTTTAAATATGAAGGATGGAAAATGTATTTAAGATACAATTATCCTTATTTAGGATCAAATTATACTCCATTCTCTTTCAGTAAGAAAAAAACGAAAATAAGTAATTTGGACAGAGAAAAAAGTTTATTTCAAAATCACAGACAGATAGACAGACTTACAAGTTTCTTAATAATTATAATATACATAATTAGGAACATAAAACGAACATGCCATTTTAAATAGAGGCAAAAATATTATAAAAAGTGTGTACAATGTAAAATAGTTGACTTTTATTTAAGACTAGACATTTACCTGTATCAAAGGTGTGTATATATTTATATGTAAAGTTTGATATAATGAAGGTGAAATTTTCAGGAAAATGTTAAAAAGTGCCCTACTATATAGTGGGCTAAGCAGACAGAATTTAGTGTCAAAACACTCTATTCTCTGCATTCTATCCAAATTAGAGACATTATGAGTAGAGTTGCAGAACTCAACACTTCAATGTGGTTAATTTCTTTTATAACCCATATTAACACATAATCACAACTTCACTAATAACATATTAATGTGATGTATCATAGACCATCCTTTATAGCACAGATATCTTTAAATAGACATATACTTACAAAGTAGGTATTTATTATAATACATCAAAATTACAAATATCAATGTTACACATAATATTGTAATATTGAAAATAAATGCAAAAGTTAACAAAGGCTATAGCACTAAAATGCTGTATACTTGTTAATAAACAATCCAAATAGTAAAATTAAACTTAAAAATAGAACCATAGTATATAAATATAGATTTTCTTAAAACAACCTTTTTTTTAAATACTTTGTAATCACAGAGATAAATAAATATATGAATACTTATTTCACCTAAATACAACATTTACGAGTATACTTTGATTTTTAACATTACACAACATCAAATATTTAATATTAAACTTACTTGTTAGGATTATAATTTTCAACTAATGAAGTTAAAATGGACACATACTAAGTATATTTATTTGAATAATTGTATTTTATGTAAACTTTTCAAGTTAACTAGTACACTTTTTGGCTTAAATTAAATATTTTGAGTTTCAAATTTCTTAATAATAATGTAACAAAATAGTTTAAAAACATTACCTAAAACATATTTAAATAAAAAAAGTAGAGATTTTAATAATATTCATATTCATTTTCAGAATCACTAGAAGATGTTGAGTTGCTATCTCCATCATTGTTTTCTTCAACTACAAATGTGTCAAGAGTATTTTCCATTAAGGTATCTTTCTCCCAGTAAATGCCTTCACAAGCTACAACATGTTCATTGCAGTCACTCCAATCTTTGTCTGTGACCTTTTTAATTGACATTTCTATTAGTTTCCTCGTCTGCTCTAAAGTCAAATCTGAATGAATTTTGTGTTGTTTTACAATATCTTTTATTTTGGCCCATGCTACTTCAATAGGATTTAAATCACACATGTATGGTGGTAGCTGTATCACTTCATGTTCATAAGCTTTCATTATCTCTCCTATTTTTGATGTATATCTTTTAAGATTACGCAATTCAATTAATTTAAACAATTCATCTTTCCTCATTGTGATAGAAGCTTCTACACTATGTTTAGAGAGCCAGTCAACCATTTCAACTTTTGAGCTAGATTTTGATGGAATTGCAATTTTTTGAGAATTGGGATAAGGGACACTGTCTATAATGATAACACTGTTTGGAGGAATATTAGGAATAAGCATATCATGGTAACATTTCTCGATCTCACCACAATTTACATTACAGTCATTTCTTTTTGTAATACCTACTTTGAAAATTAAATGTTTGCCATTTGCAAAGATACCAGCAGTGGCATACATCATTAAAAGTCGGTATGTTGAACTGTCCAATAATTCATTATCAGCTAAATTATTTTTCCAACACTTCTTTAAGCACATATTTTTGTCAACTAATGTTTCAAGCAAGAAGAAAACATGGTGGTCACTCTCTCTGTACTCTCGAATTTTTCTTAGGTAATTCGATCGTGCAAACATGATTTCTGGTTTCTCTGCTAGTATAGGCCGTCGTCGATGTTCTTTACATTTCAACCACTGGTAGCCCATTGTTTTTAAAACTTTTCTTAAAGTTGTTGCTTGCCAAGGAAAATCTATTTTTTCTCGTACCGCAGTCAAAAGGCTTGAACAAGTTGGAATGGATTTTTTAATTAAATAAAAGTCTTCTATACATCTATGCACCACACTCCTATGAAAACAATTCACATTTAAATTATTCTTTTTGTGGCACAATCTGCCTTTTCTCGATCGACTTCCCTGTTTAGCCTCTCGCTGTATATTCATTATATATTTTTTACTTAATCCTGTATATCGGGCTGCTCGTTCTAAAGCTTGGTTAAGATGAAGAAAAATTTTCCCTGCTTTTTTCTCTTCGACACATACTTCTAAGATGCGTATAATCATTTCTCGTGTTTGTTCATGTACTACGAGAGGCCTTTTTCTGTTCGCAATACACTGACCCGACATACTTATTGCCTATAATTTTTAATTTTAACACTAAGCATAAACCATAAAATTAAAAAATAAACATTGTTTAAATTTAATGTCAAATCTAATCGATTCTGACTTTTATCAATATTTAATTGTCAAAAGAATGACAGAAAAAAAGGTTGAAGCACATAGAGCACTTATTACAATTTTTTATCGAAGCACTATAATTAAAGACCTGAACTGAAGTACTTATTTCATTGATAATTTGTAATAAAATAATAATTTTAATTACAACTAAAACATTAATAGTTAACCTGAAAAAGTAAAAGCTTTTTTATCAAATAAAAATTAAATAATTTGTCAAAAGAAAATTTTAACCTAGCCGTAATATGTCTTATTATACACTCACGCTGCGCTTCTTACCGGTACACAATTTTAAGAAATTTAATCTAAAATTATTTACAGGGATTATGCGTACCGGTACTAAGACAGCATCTGATGGTAACCGCGAAGGGATGCGGATGCAATTCCCACACAGGTGAGTGAGTATATACACACACACGAAAAACAATAAAGGTATCTCAATACAGGTAAGTCGCACGTCATTTCTATAAAGGATGCATTTGTTTTCTAATGGTGGTTGTGGTCATATATTATTAGAGAATATGTATATTTTTAAATAGAAGTTTCGGCAATTGCGTTAAATTAATTACGAACAGTAATATATCGAGTCAAAACGGTAAATATGTTTCAAATTATTTATAGGTAATAACTTCATTAATTTCTCATTAGAACAAGCCAAGAATCTAACATAGTAACTACGGAACCAATTATAAAGTAAAGAAAATAGAGAAAAATTGACTTTTACTTGTTCTGGTCTGGCATTTCCATCATTTTTACAGCAGTGATACTAAGTAAATTTTGAAATTTATAATTTAGCGTGCGTGTAGACTGAATTATACCTATAAGCATTGCCAAAAAATTGGATAATTTTATCCTATGTATCCAGCTGCTGCAGTACAATTACAACTTCATATTTAAATACATATTAAATGATAAGATCTTTGCAATAAGACGCGATTTTTACACATTTTGAAATGAAACTATTTTTTTAACTGGATCACATGTAATATTTGGTATTCGAAAATACATTTAAGATACCCGACGTTTCGAATACTTTACAGTAGTCCATGGTCACAGGTAGACTGTTTGGGGTTTAATAGAAAATTCAATATAAATTAGAATTTTTTTTATTGTTCATATTATAAATTATTAACAAATGAATTATGTGAATGAACATAACTAACGAAATGATAAATGTATCACTGTTAATATTATTCCTCATGCAAAAAGCCACAACATCACACTTTACTTTGTTTTAATAAATTCTTTTTCATTTTTAAATATTATGAATGTCAAACAAAAATTATTATATTATAAATTCTCATATTCCTCTTAATATACACATTTGTATGTCGTACATGATTAATTAAGAAAAATAAAAGTTTAATAAAAAAAAATACAAAATGGAATCTGGTACTTATTTCACATAAATTATGTATATTCTATTGACTTATACAATGGCAGTAACTCAATTTTTAGAACTCTGCTGACATCTAATCAGCTTTAATTTCACAACAACTGATAAAGAACAACATTAGCAATGATATGCTTAAACCTAAGCTACCTAATGAGTCTTTTTGGGCTTTGCTAGTTTCTCATATTTACTCTTTGACGAGTACCATAAGCCAAAGGGAATGGCCAACGAGGGTAAGGTCATGACTGCAAAAGCTGCCCAATCTAATATGTGTGATGAGAACTTGCGGTCATAGTCTTTGAAAGCAACAATTGTGCCCTCTCCTGGTGCACTGCTGATTGAAAATTGACTCTGAAATAGATTAATGCATAATGTAAATTTCATATTATTATAAATGTCAAAATACTTCATTTCAAATTTTCTATATAAACCAAAATCAAGACAATGCAAGTTGAGTGGCAATACTTAATACTGAATACATATTTCCAGTATCGGGCATTATAAGCTTTATAATAACAGCTTTTTTAGCAACCAGATATAATAATTTAAAATAATAATATTTATTATAGAATGTTAACAACAAACAACAAATTAGAAAAAAAGGATTTAAAGGTTTCACAAATATAACATAAGAGTATAAGAGAATGAGGCCTTCTACATTTCACTGAATGTCTTAATATGTAAATATTCTAAATGTTTGTTTTTAGAAATCAATAATTATATATATTTTTGACTCAATAATATATAAAATTAGTCTATTATCTTAAGAGTTTAGTAATTATATACAAATGTTATGATGGTTCTAAAATATTTGTTATAAGAGTGGTAATCATAAAATTGCCACTATTTTTAAAATTTTGGGCAAGTTTTTCCATAACAGATGAAATATAATACATAATATATTTATAGTGAGATTTAACATATAAGTACTATTTTTTATCTATATCCTTTTTTATTTCTCTAGAATAATATAATATTAGGGTTAATCATCTATTAAAATATTAAAGAGTATCAAGTGGACAAATAAAATTGTTTGAGTCACTTTTATGCTAACATGCTAATACTTTCACTTTAATACTGTTACTTTCAAGTAGCTTACCTCAACAGCGTCTTCACTGGCTTTGTATGTAACTTCAGCAGATGTGAAGTTGAAATAGCCATATCTGTTAGATCTGAGGGTGACCACATGAGAAACATTTGTTTGAGGAGCTATCCTATCAATCTCAGCTGATAACTGACCACCAACTACAGTGAATACTTCAGGGTGGAATCCATTATCTACGAGTTTTACATCTACAGCAGGTGCTGTTCCAACGTTGTATAGCGTATATTTGATTAAAATGTCCATATTTTCTACTAAATATTTGTTTAAAACTTGTTTTGATACTAATAATTTTGCAACTGATGGTTCCTCGTCTGCCGTTACAACTGCAGCGACGATGAGTATCAACGATACTAATTTTGCAGCCATGGTGTCTGAAATGTAATTATTTATTAGTAATCTTTTCTTATACGAAAGCATCGGTGAGAAAAATATGACTGAAAATGTATTAAATATAAATAATAAATACGGTTAATAAGACATAAATAGAATAAATAAAATTTTAAGTGATATAATGTTTAAATTACCTTATGTTAAACTACTGTAATGAACAATTTTCACTTCGTTTCCAACACGAATATAAGTGAAATGTTACTGATTTTGACAAATATTCAAAGTACGTGGCTGACGTTCCACTCCACGCGTTCAAATCGTTGCCAGATAGTCGCTATTAACAGTTAGTAATGCATTCACTTTATAAAAAACTAAATACCACATAAGTATTTTTATGTGTTGTAAAACTTAACTTAAGCCAAAATAAGCTTATAAATCATATTAACAGTTATATTTACTTCTTAGTAATAATATTTGTAAAAACCATAATTAAGGTTTTTAACAATTTTTGTTACTTAGTTATACATTTAATGTTGAATGCAGCTTTAGTTTCCAATTGTCAAAATGTCAAAAGATTGTATTGAATTTGTGTTTTTATCGGAAATGAAAATTTGTGTATTGGATGAGAATGTTGCTACTCTATTAGATTAATGTTTTTTAATTACTAAGAAGGTAATTAGAGTGCTCCTGAATTTAATTAAACTATGACAGATAAAGAAGACACAAGCCAAGAACCCGAAAAAAAACCAATAGATGACGAGGCCCTAGAGAAGTATGTTTTAGTTATGATTAATGAAATAATTATTTTAATAATGTTTTTACTTGTTATCCTACAAAGAAACTAATTTATTTGCCCAGCATTGCAGTCTAAATGTATAATTTTTGATAGGAAATAAGGCCGAGCGAAATCTACACTAAATTACCTACCCTAGTATAATTGTGCATGAGTTTGTGTGCAGACTCCTTGAAAGCTTTATAGAGTTCAGTCCAGATTGTTTTTTTAGTTAAGGTTTTTAATGTGTGCAACTTTAAAAGCTCTATTAAAAAGGTATTCATTTGATACTAGATTTTAAAAGGCATACCTAGTTTAAATGTGTATTTATAAATTTTCTCGCGCGATATTTATGATGTATAAAGGTTTTTAAAACACCTGGAAACATTCCAACGAAACAGCCATTTTTAAAGCTAAGCTATGCAGATCTTTAAATAAAATATAATGTTAAGTTGCATTTATGTACATATATATTGAATTACTGATATGTTTCTTTAAATTAATGTATACATGAGCTAATAGCATATCTAAGTAACTAACATGACAACTGTTGGTAAGTTATATATTTTACATACAACAAAATTGCTTGAAGAAATCCAATCCATGGCATCCAGCCAATAATGTATCTTAAGAGGGAAATCGTAGTAACAGGAAAATGGAAACAAAACATTTAATGTATAAATTTTAGGCCATTGTGGTGATGTATAGTATAATTTAAATAATAAGTACCTGGGTGTTAAATTAAATTGGTATCCTCTATTTTCATCTTTATTACTTTATTGATAAAACAATATAATAATATAAACTTATAATTTTGAGATATTTTTATAAAACACTTAATTTATTATATTTTATAGGCTTGCAGTAGAAGAGTTACTTAGAGAAGCAGTCCAAGGCGCTGCAAGGGCAGAAATAGTTGGACCCTCTGGCTGGATTAAAGGTCCCCAACAAAAAACAAATAAGCGATTTCTAGTCAATACACTTAGGCATGCTGTAAACTCTAATAAATACCACAGTTCTCGCAGCAGTAGTCGAAATTCACACAAAACATCACCAAAATCTGAACGAAAACCAGAACCTGGAATTAAGAAAGACAGGTCGAAAAGAAAATACTAAAATGGCGGAATATGATGTAGAAAACTTCATTAGCAAGATTTTTAATAGTGAAGACGAAACATGGACTCCTCAAGAAAAAATGCCGCTAATAATAGAAGAAATAGATAAATTAAAGACAGAAACGAGAATGTTTCTGGAAAATTCGGATTTCGATATAGCGGGTATATTAGATGAAAGTACGGAGCTGTGTGCTGAGAGCAAAGCTTTAGTTGAAGAAATGGAGGAATGTAAGAAGGAGATCGAGCAAGAAACAATGGCCGAGATACTGAAGTCCATTGAGAATCACGATCAAATTGCCAAAGAATTAGAATCTGTTAATTTCGCTATGAATATTGTATGTGACGTGATTACATGTGGTAAATACGTCAAAGAGTTCGATGAAGGACGACAAGCTCAAAGTTTTTCGAAAGCTGTAGAGTCCGTTTACGAGCTACTTAAGTTTATAGAGAAACCAGCTGATGGTTTCTATGATATGGAACTGTATTCGAATATAAGGAACACTGCTCAAGTTATAATGGACAGTCTTATTCACGATCTGTACCAAGAATGGGACAGAATGGTGTCATATTCTAGCAAACCGGGCACTCGGAGAAGCGTCGTGAATTTCAACATTTCATTAGACGACTCCATAATTTCTATTGACGTTGTAAACGCTTTAGATAAAAGTACGAAGCTTATGGAAAAAATGACTGAATTTGCCGAATTTTTAAAGAAGGAAGCCTTGATCCCTATGATCAAAAACGATTGCGTAGTTTACGCGGACTCTGAAGAGTCCGCGTCAGTCACGTTGACCCAAAAAACCAATCCACCTTCATATAGCGAAACTCTTGCCAATATGAGACTTCTATTCCATTATCTAAATAACAGATTCAATGTTCCTTTTCATAATGAACGCAGTCTAATGAAGATGTTCGGACAAATAATAGGCGAGGAGCTCTGTGACATTCTTGTAAAGGACTGTTTAATCGACACTATACCGTATAACATAAACGATCTCCAAACGTACGGCCGAGTGACGGCGGAAATTGAGGACTTCCAGCGTTTTCTTGTAGTGACAAAGATATTTCCCGACAAAGGCTTATCGTTGTTGAAATATATGAAAAACATAGACGTATTGTTCGCTGATCGATCTAGTCAGAATTTCCTTTTAATAGCACGCTCCATTATGCTCAAAGACCTAAGCTTGACAATGTCAATAGGTGTAGAGAAGATACCAGAGGAACCGTTGCCTCCCGAATGTGGTCCAAAGGACAACAGTTTGCTTGAATCGCTCGAAATATTTTCACTGACGATACCGAAGAGCCTCTTCTACTTCCCCAGATGTATGATATCGAAGACCGCTCAAGAGTTACTGGATTTAGTGTATATAGTCATGGAACAGGCAGTGCAGTGCTCAGACATAGTGTGGAAAAAGTTATACGATACTGTTAGGCTCATATTTGAGCTGTATGACGCAGTGGTACCTTACCATCATGAAAATTATTTGCAAACCATTCCACAATATGTAGGTGAGTATTTTAACTGACCGATAAGTTGATTTTTGACAGACCAAAAAAGGATACTTACAAAAAAAATTGAAAAATATAATATTAGGTACCAGAGAAGTGAAAATATTTTGAATATAATCATTCCCACGAGTGGGAATCGTACCCAGCAGCATCGCGTATACAGTCAGACGCCATCATACTACGTTACGCCTATTAGCTCTAAGCTCTGGTACCTGAAACACTACGCGGTGTTGAGTTCCGCCACTCAACATGCAATATCTTGATTTAGGATGTAAAGTGGATAATGGTGTATATTGACAGTAGGTTCTCTCGTATACGTATTATCATATTTTAAGACTAAGTTAAAACTTAAATGAAGCAACAATCCGTAACTTAGAAATAACGGAACTTTCGCTTAACATTTTCTTAAAACTCGTTATTTGAATATATTTTCTTACATTCCAGCTCTCTTTCACAACAACTGCATGTATCTAGCGCACAATTTACAAACATTGGGTTACAAGTGGGTCTCCCTAATGGAGGGTAGGGAGATAAACTATGTTATAAGTTTCGTGGACCTGGTGCAGAAGATGAGGGACCTCGGATACAAACACCTGACAATGCATATGCAACAGCAAAGGAAGCAAATATTGGATAATATACGCTCTTCTGGTATGACTTTTTTTTTATTGTTTACAAATAAGGCAAAGAGTATTTTGTAATGTTACTTTGTCCTTGGTTAAAAATATTTATTGCACCAATTCACAGTTTCTCATCACAAATGCGATAATCTATATAAAAAGAGTTGCTCAAGTGCAGAGGTGAGTGACCTTTTTTAGAAACAGGCCATGCAAATTTGGAAATATTTTGGTAGCCCAAAATCACATTTCTTTATTGTATTTAAAAAGTAGTGGGTGAATGGGTATATGTAATACAATAAGTGTTTGGTGGGCCACATAACATTATTAAGCGGGCTGTGGAAACATTTAACCATAGTTTCTGATTATATATTTTTTTCCTAATCAAACTGTACCCTTTAGTTTGACATTCTAATATTGTTTATATTCTTCTGAACAAGTAAAATTGTTAAACCGCTTATTGTGACACAGTGTGACAGCAATTTGAACGATTATAATAAAAAAATATATTCTTAGAAAATATATACAAAAACTTGTATGCTTAATAAAGCTTATTTTTGTTGTAAGCATAGATATGGCTTAGCAGTCAGAGCCGTTGGTTCTCCACTGCGTTCAAATTTCTGTTTCCTTAAAGTTTTCTTATTATACTTTTTATATCCTAATGGTGTTAATAACACTTTAAAAACGTTAAAATATAATTATAATAATAACCAATTTTAATTAACCCATGACTACAAGTGTGGTGTTGATATTCCCATCTTCAACCCTCAATGTCTCAATATTAAGCGGAAAGTGGAGAGTGTAGTTTCTTTTTGACCAACTTTATATGCGGTTCCTTAAATATAATAATATAAATAAACTTTTAGATCTCAACTGCATAGTAGTAAAAGATGTCTTAAGTGAGAATGCAGAGGCAGCTGTCCGACAGTGTCTGCGGCAGCTCCAACTGTTAAAGAATGTTTGGATTGGTGTATTTCCATCCAATGTTTTTGTCAGGTATACAACTTTTTTAATATTTTAAAATAAGAAATTACTAATTAATTATATTAAGGAAATTGGTTATATTCTTGCTTGTTATGTAAAGTATAATTTATTTATTTCATTATTAAATTATGTATTGTATAATATTTAGAGTGTTTTATCACGTTTTAACAATTTTTTAGGCTTATGGCAACACTAGTAAACATGTTCTTAGATGAATTGATACACAGAGTGTGCACTGTTGAAGATATTTCTATTGAAATGGCAACACAGCTCACAGAAATGTATACACTGGTTGTAAAGAAAACTCCACAACTGTTTCAAGTAAGATAATATATTAGCTAAAATAATTATTTATGGAATTATTATAAACATACTTGTTTTCGTTTTCTAATGACATTTTGTGAATATAAAATATTAGCATTTTTTCTAAAGAACCCAGTAATATATCAAACTTTTGATTTTACTAGAATTATTGTTACATGTTTTACCATCTAACTGACTAGTAGACTGTAGTAGCGTCAAGCTAAAAGAACGTCGATATTAATATATTTTAAATATGTTTCCAGGATATCAATGATGTAACAAACTATGTAAAATCTTGGGTCAAGTTACAAGAGCTAATATTTATTCTTGGAGGATCTTTGAAAGACATAGAAAACCATTGGAACGATGGCACCGGTCCCCTAGCTGTACACTTCCAAGTTGAAGAACTGAGGAGTCTCATCAAAGCTCTTTTCCAAAATACGCAGTTCCGCGCCAATTTACTGTCTAAAATTAAATAAATATTCATAGTAGTCATTTTAATAATATATATATGTGTTTAATGACTTTTTGTTGTTTTATTATATTATCTATGTTTAGAATATGATGATTTTTTTTAAATTAATTAACATTTTTTTTTTTACTTTTATATATTAATTAATGTTAGTCTGTTTTTAATTTTTCACGTATTTAGAGATATTGGGTGTTTAAATGTCATTGTTGCCAATATATATCCTAGACAATAAGAGATTTACATATAATTTGTTTTTACCTAATGATTTTTACGACATATTACAATGTTTTTACTGTAAAAATATTCTCTTTATTTCTTAGTCTGAAGTCCGAATTCTTATATACAAGAAAATCAGAGATATTTTATATAAATATACTGTATTCGTTATGACTCGCTAATTAGAATAATTTACTTTTTTAATGTTATTAAAAAAGATGATATCTGCATATCATACAATAAAATATAATTAAACGATTCTTTTTATTAATTTAATGTCTTTTTTTTAAGGGTGATCGTGAAAACGAACGCAGACGTCTATGTCAGCCCATAAAATGTCAATTGTCAAATTTGAATTCGTAATAATCTAAATAAAATATAAAATGAAAGGTTTTCACATGAAAACTGAATAGTAAACATAAATAGTTTAATGTTTTAAATTGCCATAAAATGGTTTCTTATGTAAATATGAATACGTTAAAGTTATTTGCACAGCGAAGGACTCCTGCTGTAATTTTTAATCGTACAGCTAAAAACAAAAGGAAATTCATTGATCCGAAAGAAGAGGAACAGCTGCCAAGTATTGTTTCTTATGCTTTATTTATATGTTTAATAAATTTACTACTTAAAAAAAACGTAAAATTTGCTCTATTTTTACATAAATTTTAAATTTGTATTGACTAGGTTATAATTCAGTAATTGATTATAAACAATTTTCTTTGATTTATTAAATATTTATAAATAAATATGTTAACATACATTTAAATTAATTTATTAGTACAATATTTTTCTATAATACGATCTTAATTGGTTAGTATTTCAGTATCCAGTTAGTAAAAGTTCAGACAGAAGAGTATATGTATGGGGATTAGCAGAAACTGGTGCCCTCGGTATACACATGCCAAGGGCCATGAAGAAATCCAAAAAAAAATATAGAAATTCATTTAGTTATATTTGGCATCCTATGAGATCTAGTTTTTGTGAGAGATTTGATGTAAGTTCTTACAAAAAAATTGAAAATTATGTACAGGGATTTTATATTCTTATTGCAAGTAGATCATATATATATATATATATATATATACATGTCATTTATATAATTTCCTTATATATTTATGGCATGTGTATGTCCTTTTGGCAGACATTGATAAGTATGTAGATAAATATTGTGTTGTTGGTAATAACACATCATCATCATTTTTCATTTTTTTACAAAACACCACTTTTCTTAAAATAAAAAAAATATTAAGAATAAATTATATAAAAACCTAGCTTCACCCCTTTTTACTGCATAGTAGGATATTCAGAGAGAACAAAGTGTCATGACACTTTGTTTTCCACTTTCCAAACGAATTTGAGACAGCATGTTGAGTGGCTGAACTCCCACTGCACTTGGTTTCACCACAAAAAAAATAGAACCATTGATACAAGTGAAAAATGTACCATAACCAACTGCATATACAGTCAGACTATCCTACTGCAGGACAACCTCCACCACTGGAAATAAACCAAGTTAGCATTTGTTAATTTTTTCAGGTAACAAAAGTAGCTTGTGGTTACGGTTTTACAGTAGCTGCAATAAAAACAAAGGAGCAGCACAAAGTGTTTGGTACAGGTATCAATACAGATTCTCAGATTGGCTATCACGCACCAAGGATTGGGCATCCACTGGAAATACTGTTGAGCCCTGCACCTATTTATATACCCTACAAATCTTTAGAGAGTAAGGTAACATGATTTTTTTCCGAAAGTTTTAATTTTTCAATATTACTCTATATTGAGTATTATTTATAATATGTAACTCATTACTACACTATAATTATTTAATGTATTAAAATTATATCTTGGTAGCTTATTTATTATTCTTAGTTCAATGTCCATATGTTTAATTTATTTTTAACCGATAAAAAAATGGTGGAGGTTCTCTATTCAACACATATCAGAACGCTTCAGAACGCTTGAACGGTTTTCAAGAGGCGCGGGTTCAAATCCCGCTGCGTTCAAATTTTTATACGTTTTCTAAATATGTCTTTTTCAATTTCCTTAGTGTGGGAATAACACTTTAAAAAAATGTTAACAAAATATATATTTAATAAATAGCATTCTCTCTTGCCAGACGATTGTTCGTAGAATAATCTTTGGATAGCAGAAATTTATAAAAATCTCTACAGAGATGCTAACAACAAACATAAGTTGTAATAAGCGTATAAGAATTTCAACGTAGCTGGAGGTGGGACGCATGGCTTAGCGGTCAGAGCGCTTGAACGGTTTTCAAGAGGCGCGGGTTCAATCCCGCTGCGTTCAAATTTTTATACGTTTTCTAAATATGTTCATTTTCTATAGTTTAGACAGCAAACTATTACTATTTATTTATTTTATTTCTTAATTGTCACATTTTCTTAAATAACACTTGAAAAACAAATTGCCATATTAAAATATTTTACAACTATTTCCATTATCCGTCATAATATATAGTCTTTATTCTAACTTGTTGTGAAACGGCGTTGAGTTCCTCTATTCACTACGCAATGTTTCGAATTCAAATAGAAAGCGTATTGTAGTCACTTAAAACTATTTTCTTTCTGTCTACACTACTCAATAGGAAAAAGCTTGAGGCTACAAAATTCTTATAAAGGTCTAAAATGAAGAGGATCGAAAATATTGACATTAGAATTTTTATATCCCGCTTTTATCCTCATAGCACTGTAGGCAGAGACACTCAGTTCTCCACTTTCCCCCAGAATCAGAGATATTGCGTGTTGAGTGGCGGCACTCAACGCCGCGCTTCGTCTCAAGTGCCAGGGCGGAGAAATAAAACTGTTTTAAATATAATCATTACTCCCAAGTGAAAATCGAACCCACAACCATAGTAGATATAGGCAGACGCTGTTCCACTGGGTAATATTATTGAAATTTAGATCACAGATCTAGCAGCAGGTAGGGCTCACACACTCATTCTAACGGACCACGAAGGTGTATACACATTGGGCAATAACGCCTACGGCCAGTGCGGAAGGAAAATAAACGCAAATGAAGAATATAAAGGGAGCATGGCGTCTTACAATATTAAGAAGCTCGGACAAGAAAAAATTGTTGATGTCTGCTGTGGGCAGGATCATAGGTTGTTTTATATTAACTTTTTTATTATATTAATAAGTATATGGCATGTGTATAGAAATTGTTATATATCAGTAAATCTTGTCACACTATTTTGAACTTTTGATCCACCATTTGCCGATCGATTTTTCGATGACAATATCGATATGTTTATAGCGTATCGCCACTCAACACACAGTGTCACGGATTCGGGCGGAAAGTGGAGAACGGAGTGTCTTGACACCCTGCTCTGAGGGAGAGAAGTGTGAAGTCGAAAACAAAATAACCTAATGTCTTCACATATCTCAGTAGAACAACGACTATACGTTTCTAGATGTTCTGTTGTGGGTTTGGTCCCCATTCAGGGCATGATCATATTTAAAATATTTTCATTTTGTGCTCTTGTAAAAAAAAAGCTTTTCACTGCGCGACAACTACGATAAGTACAAAATAAGTTCAATCGTCTTTTAATTGTTTTTATTGATTTATTAGGCCGTTGCTTTAGCAACGCTTATGTCACTTTATACAGACGTGTATGTCAAACATATGGCTGTGTGTGTTACGTTCATGTTATAAATTTAATGTAGTTTCGTGCATTATTTTCAAATTATTATATATTAGCATTCGGCACTCCTTTATATTTATTTTTATCTCTCTCCACATTTATTTTAATTATAAGTCCTCCTATCCTACTCCTTCGTCTGCTTAATTTGTTTCGTACATATATTTTTATTTTTCGACAATTTATCTTAAACGTGCACATTTTAGTTTGACTATGACGATATTGATGAATGCTCATAATTGGAACTTGCAGCTTATTTCTAACGGAATCGGGTAAGGTGTATGCGTGCGGTTGGGGCGCGGACGGACAGACGGGGCTCGGCTCGTACGAGAACCAAGGGCACCCTGCGGCCGTGAAGGGGGACGTCACCAGCGAGAGCATCGTCAAAGTAGCTTCTACCGGTGACTGCGTGTTGGCTTTGAGTGGTGAGCGCCGTTTTTGTTTTTAGCCCCTATAAATATCTCCATGGATTTGTTCTATCTTATCGCTATACACTACGCAATGTGTCAATTCGAATTGACGTAGAAAATGTAGTGAACTGTCTAAACACTAGGTCTCACTGTCTCACTCTGTCTAAATTAATCACCAGGAAAAAAATTAGAGGCTGCAAAATTCTCATAAAATTCTAAAATAAAGAGGACCTAAAATATTGACGTTAGCTTCACGCGTTTTCCTATATAGGACCCTGCCAAAAATGACAGATTCCAAATTCAAAAGTAATATTTTGTTTATTTGTAAAAATATATATTTAGAAAACGTATAAAAATTTGAACGCAGCGGGATTTGAAGCCGCGCCTCTTGAAAACTTATCTAGCGCTCTGACTTCCTAAATGTGTGAATAACATTAGAAAATTATATATATGTTAAAATTGAATAATTTAGATTATAACAGTATTTATGGCTAAACTAAGTAAATATAATTTTTCATAATTATTCTTTTCCACATATCAGGGTACGTAGAAAAAACCTAGTATCAAGACATTAAACGGGGGTATATTGTTTTCAAAAATATGTATTTATGGTTCGAGCTGTATTTAATTTTTTTTACGGCTGCTTTTGGCACAAACGTTAAATTAAAATAGTCTTCATTCAAATAGGCTGTTACAAACACTTTCGAATCGTCAATGAATACAGTATTGTCAGTGCTATAGGAAGCTACCACTTGTACGTATTTTATGAGGCGTGGGTTTGAATCCTGCTACGTTCGATTTTTTATACGTTTGCTTAAATATTTTTCATTACGCTAAGTTAAGGCCTTTTTTTAATGTAATTCTTATAATGCAGGTAATTGGTTCAATAAAATAAACATTTAGAGTGGAGTGGCGGAACTTGACGACTCGCTTTGTATTACCCAAGCGAGGGAAATAGAAAATATGTATAGCCATTGCCTACAGTGATAATTAAATAAAACATTTGTTTACAGCCAATGGTGAACTTTTCGGATGGGGTAATTCGGAGTATGGACAGGTGCCGATGAATACGAAACAGCAACAAGTTAATATGTCTTATGCATTAGTCAATTTCACTAAGGGCTTAGGGAAGATTGTGGATATAGCCGCTGGTGGCTCGTTTTGTTTGGTTTGTAACGGTAAGTGTGTAACGACCGAATCTGCAGCGTATTCAAAATGAAAATTATATAATATTTAGAAAACGTATAAAAATTTGAACGCAGCGGGATTGAACCCGCGCACTCTTGAAAACGATTCAATGCTCTGACCGCTAAGCTATAGTGTTCAAAAGACGCGGGTTCAAATACTGCGGCGTTCAAAATTTTTATACGTCTTGTATTTTTCAATTTGCGAAGTGTCCGAATAACACTTTAAAAAAATTTTAAAAATTCAAAAATAAATACCTAGTGTAGTAGCAAGTGCTAAGTCATCTTTTAAAATACATGACATGGAAGCATAGACTCCTAGAAGGTGACAAAGTATTTTGCGTTCGGACAGGATTTCTTCGCATTCTTTCCCTTATTGCTTTGTTCGCCTTTTTCGTACGAACACTACGTGGACGGCCAGATCTATTTCTTTCACAAGCATAGAAGGTATCATTGTACCTGCCAATAGCCCTGGTACACAAACACTAATACACTTTATGGAGGATTACAAAAATTTGTACCCAATTTGGCCCCATACCTACTTTGTGTAATGAGTGAGATTCGATTCTCTTTTTCACTACACTCCATTTTAATATCGAAAATAAGAAAACTCAATAAACAGTCGTGTAAAGATGACAGGTTCGAAATTCAAAAATTATATTTTGTTTATTTTTAATTATAACAGTATTTATGGCCAGACTATGTACATAGAATTCGACATAATACTTTTCCACATATAAGATAAGAGTGAGCCTGGTATCGAAACACTCCGTTTTGCACGCACCGCCCGATTTCACTTTGCGTGTTGAGTGGTTTTGACTAGTCACCAGAGCGTAGCAATGAAATGAATTTAAACAATAATTCCCCCGAGTGGGAATCGAACCCACAACCATCGCGTTTACAGCCAGATCCTGTCCCACTGCGTGGCGACGGCCATATAATTCTTAAATGAGCTAGAATTTTATTAAATAACATTTTTACTATATTCGTGTTACAGAAAATGGAGATGTATTTGTCTGGGGTTATGGCTTATTAGGTCTCGGACCAAATGTGCAGCACGCTCACCAACCAAGACAAATTCCGCCCACTTTGTTCGGCCGGAACGACTTCAATCCTGATTCCAGGGTGGCTAAAGTTGCTTCTGGCATTAGCCACCTTGCTGCGATAACCAATGATGGCGACCTCTACATGTGGGGCCGGAACAGGCATGGCTGTTTAGGGCTCGGTCATGGGAGAGATCAGCATTTCCCATTGAAAACTAGTATAGGAGCTCATGTGTTATCTGTTCATTGCAGTGTTGATCATACAGTTGCCGTGTGCCGACCATACACTTAGTTTTTGTGTTTTAATAAATGTTAGATTGAAATTTTGTTTTCTTTTATGTATTCATTGTCTATTTTCAATACACAAATATATATTATACAAGCGACGCCTGCGTAAACTACACGCGTTCTCACTTGAATCACAAAATTTACTTAAATTTATAATTGAAATTGTTATAATTTATAAATGGATTGAAAAAAAGAAATCAATTATTAGAAAAAACTGCATTAAAATCGGTTTAGCAATTTTCAAGATCAGCGTGCACGAAGACACACACAACAGAAAAAAGAAAAAAAATCATTATTTTGGGTTTTATTAAATTTATAATGTCCCTAATGTCTTTTCTTATAAGTGTATCTTCAATAGACAGACAGCGATAAGTTATATTTTTATTAAGCGTTAGCTGCAGAATCAAAAAAACAAAAAACTACATGTAATAAAAACTGTTTTGTTTTTTTTTAACTTATTACTCTGCCAATGCAAATTTAAATTTGAAAAGGTTATACTTTGACTACAAAATTGATATTCAAATACAACTATCTAAGACAC
Organism: Podotricha telesiphe; assembly: GCA_038994665.1. Taxonomy (NCBI): domain Eukaryota; kingdom Metazoa; phylum Arthropoda; class Insecta; order Lepidoptera; family Nymphalidae; genus Podotricha; species Podotricha telesiphe. Next base: position 288,114 of record JAOYRR010000110.1, on the reverse strand, counting down.
AGCGCGGAGTTGTGCCACTCAACACATACTAACTAGATTTCAGGTGGAAAGTGGAGAAAGGAGTGCCTTGACACTACTGAAAAAAGAATAAAATTTACAACATTTGCCGTGTATTTAGACCATTATTTTAGCCAATAGTGCTATAATCAGTACAAAAATATTATTTTATTGTATCTGTACTTTATAATAACTTAATTTTATATGTAAACAGTTCTAAATACGAATATTTTACATGATCCATGCACAGCATAGATGTATGAGATATGAATGCATGCATTGATAAAGGTAACATTTTTATATACAAATATTTTACAATAGAATAAATGTATACTTAATAAAGTTATATTTAGTCCTTACGACCTGCTCGCGGCTTCGCCTGCCAAGGCTACACCATTAGAACCAACTATTTCGCCCACCCATATTCTCACTTAAATCACAAACTTAGCTTAAATTTATAATTTTAATTGTTGTAACTTTTTTATTTATTAACCGATTGAAATAAAATTCACACTCAATGGTAAGTATATTAAAGTACAATAGTCAAAACTGCATTAAAATCAGTTGAGTTGTTTCTGAGATTTGTACAAACACACAGATAAGCAGAAAAGAAAGTTTAAAATCATTGTTTTGGGTGTTGTTACATTGATAAATGCCCCCAATAACATTTTTTTTTATATATTTCCATGTACAGACAGCAATTAGTTTAATTTTTATTACATGTATAAAATATTGTGGATAAAATAAAATAAAAATAAAACTAATAAAATAAAAATAAATAAAATAAAACATAAAATAAATACCAGTGTAGAGAAATGAAAATAATTTGAAATATAATTATTCACTCCAAGTGGGAATCAAGTCCATCAGACAGTGAACTACATACCTAACATATTTCTTTTTGTTATTGTTTAGACATTTTTAGCAATAACCTAGATATTATATAGTTGTTCCTATAAACATTTATACATAGCTAGGTTATATTAGCACTATCTTAAAGAAATATTTCTATAGTAATAAAGCTTAAAACTAAGCAGAATATTATACAAATGTTGTTAAAAATGAGATGACATATTGATGCATATTTTCACTTCACTTATAAAACTCACAAGTCCTTTTGATTTCAAAATAATATTGAATGAGAAAGCTGCAACAATCAATTTACATCCATGCTCCATGCTCCATGCTTTCCCATTCAATACCACATTAACTATTGTTTACACTCATCATGAAAAGGTTCGAGGGTGCGGAAGTCACGCCATGCTGGAGGCAACATTGAAGTGTGATGAAGATGGCAACCACATCTCTTACACGGTTCACTAAATAGATTTACATAGCTATGCAACCATGTCATGAAAGACCGCACTGCTAGCTCGGGTAATGTAGGAGAATAGAAATGTAACATGGCTGCATGAGCATTCTCTGTCACTTTCCTGAACACATAATGACGGGATTCAGTCCATAGGTCTAGAGTTTCTCCATACCCTTTCACCATGACCCATTCCATCAGTAGGCTTTTAAATGCAACTACAGCTTTTAGTACATGACTTAAATTGATTTGTACTACAGCATTACTAGCAAATGGCCGTGATATAGTAATTTTCATATCATTGTAAGATCTGTCTATGTTGTTTATAACATTATCGACTTGTATTGGCGTAACGTTATGATTGCTTTGCAATTTGCCGCGTCGCTTGGTACTCCCTGAATTTATATAGGAGCGTTTGAGCGAATTCTGACTTAATAATGTATGAGCAAAAGATGAGTATTCATGTATTTTATCTGTCCATTTGTAACTATTAACTAGTTGTGTGTACAAAGCTTGACGGTCTTGAGTAGTCTCCTGGCTTAAAAATGTTGTATTTCCGAGATTAAAAGGTGCTGTTGGTATCGGTAGTCCGTTGACTGTTTGTTCTAAGTCTCGTAGATTTATATTAACATTATTTAGAAGCTCTTGAAGCTCTAACAGAAATTTGTCTTTGCCGTCTTCCCCGTGGTCAGCTCGGAGTCCGTTTGATAAAGTTTCAAATACATGGCTTACGCTTGAACGCAGCGTTCTAAGTGATGTTAAAGCGGAATTTAGCTGATCAACATTTATTGTTTGATTCATATTGTCAAAATTAAAATAATATATGTTTTCACTTTAGAAGCAGCACATAACACTAAGTTAGATAAAGTATAATTGTAAACCGAAATTATCATATTACACTTTTGACAGACTCTCAGGCTTTAGAGTATCACAGATAATAAAGTATAAGCTGACAATTATTGTACGTGTTAAAACCTATAATAAACACCTAAAGTTTTAAATACATTTAATTTAATATATTTGTAATACAAAACAAAATATATGTACGTTTTTAATTATTAAACTTTTATGTTGATAATAATAAAATCAATATGGCTATGAAAGGGCGATTATTTTAAAATGGCAACCGTTATACACATATTATGTACATTGAAGTATTGTAAAACATAATTATAGTAAATATTGTTTGTATAATCATCTTATTAAAAACTCTAATAAAAAATAAAAGTCAAATAATTTTATTCAAAATAAGAAGTTACATGCTTCATATGCTTTATATCCATTCGTCAATCTATCAATCCATCAATATAAGGTCCCCAAAATATAATAATCACAATATGTTATAGCCTAAAAACTAAAATTTCCTTGTGTATTTTTTAATCAAGTATGCCCACTTTATTTTGTCAGTACAAGTTATCTGGAAATTAAAATTATGTTTAGTCGATTTGTCTTTTACAATATACTCTTTTTGTTTCAAAATCATGTGGCGTACAAATCAAATATAAATACTTAAAAATACAATACATATCAAATGAATTGTCAATTTTTTAGCAATGGCACACAAAACAAAGTATGTTGATCCGAGACGTGAAACAGAAGTAAAAAAAAAACTAAATAACATAAACAAAAAAATAAAACAAATACCATCTGGAGGTTTACGCATTATCATTAATAATGAAAATGATATGAGATAAAATATACTCGGCGAATAGTAATATATTAGTAAGGCGCATAATCGGCTATTTTCTGGCACATCACCTTTTCCTCCATTCCTAATTTTATTTCTTTAACAGAACAAAAGTAATAGAGGTACCTATATAGGAATAAAATAAGATTATTATATAAATACTCTTTTTATGTCGTCTAATAATATAATATATATTATCAGAATATTTTCTGTTACAATTAAAAAATAATTGATTAATAAAGCTTAACGATAGCATGGTTTAAATAAATCATGCCTAGTTAAAGAAAAACCGTTTAAAATTATTAGCTCGATATCCACCAGGATAAGACAACCAGCTACAAAAATATTGTACCGTCATCGACGGAGGTTCGATTTTAATATGGATATTTGATTATTATTCATTTACAAAAAAAACTGTTTGCTGTTGATCATTAAGTATTAATTATAATTCTGATATATGTACAAGTATATATCCATATTTCGAACTGAACTGAACAGAACTTAACAAGGCTGTGGATTTCTAAATCGCGAATAAATTCCACCGTCTTAAATTCGAACCGAAATCGCATGTAAAGCTAGATAATAACATATTTAGAAAACGTATAAAAATTGAACGCAGCGGGATTTGAACCCGCGCCTCTTGAAAACCGTTCAAATATATCTTTTTCAGTTTCCTAAGTGTGCGAATAACACTTTAAAAAATGTAAAAAAATAAGCTAAATAGTTCTTAAATTAAATCGGCTTTTCTTATGTTATATTTGCTTTTATAATATAATCTACGACAATACATGTCCAAGTTAAATTGTAGTACTGTATAATATTAATAATATTTAATATAGGTAAACTAATAAGCTATGAAACTAAGGGCAGTGCGGTAATATCATGATCGGTCCTAAGTGGGGAAATGAATCATTTATACCGAAATACTAGTTCCGAATGGGATATAATGGACGTAAAGTATCCAGAACCCATTGTAGCTGAGTGTTTGAATTTGAATTATTGCATAGGTACTGGAACTATTATTAAAGGCAGTATTGTGGCGCAGTTAAATTCTCATTAAATACTCATAGGTATATGGGTTCGAGCTGAGAAAGGAAAATGATTGTATAGATATTTTAGTGTTTTCGATTTAGACAAAGTGCGGTCGTATTACACGTCTTATAAACAGGTGGAACATCAAGAACTGACTAGATCATTTGACTCTAAGTTTTCTCCGCCTATTCCATTACAAATGAGGAGTGATTAAAGTACTACATATATACAAGAAATGTCCTCTCTTTAAACGATTATATACAATTTTGTTTCACTTCTTTGATATATTAGTAGAGTAGAGTAGAGTAGAGTATTTATTTTTATTTGCTGTTTTGTTTTGTTTTATTAGAATTATTCGCACACTTGTTTCGCACAAAATGTTTCAAAGCGTATAAAATTTGAATGCAGCAGGATTGAACCGGCGCCTCTTGAAAACCGATAACCGAAAACCTGAATGTGCGAATGACAATTTAAAAAAAATAAAAAAATCTTTTAATGAGCAATTAGTTTACATATGATCATATTTTTATTTGCTCCTTTTTGTTTTGTTTTATATATATATATATTTTTATAAGTTCATTTTGTCTAGAGCCTTGTTGCAATTTGTTACATCCGTCTCTGTATTATATTGGCACTATAAGGATAAGGATGATGCTGAAAAACAGCGCTGTAGACGACAAGTATCACAGCATACACTGAGCCTCATTCCTTTTACTGTTTTCTTCTTATATATTAGCCATTTAGCTTATTTTATACTGATTGTATTGGTTGTGTGAAAAATGGTAATGAATTTTTTTGAATTTGAACTTATAATCTAGTGTCTATTAGAGATATGCCATCCTCCACTTTCCGTCCAAATTACTGACATTTTTCACTGAATGGCGGAACTTAACACCGTGCTTTACCTTACTAGAGCGAAAATAATTTATAATACATAATAATTTTAATGTTTTTATTAGAAAACGTATAAAATATATTTGCTACATTCCGCGATATGTTCAAACTTTTATACGTTTTCTAAAAGAGTTTTTAAATGTAATCATATCACTCAAGTAAGAACCCACAATTATCGCCATAACAGTAAAGCCTTAGCCCGTTGCGCCACGACGGCCTCAAAACATAGGGTTCCTTAAATATTTAATTGCTTCACGCAACTAACAATAAGATATAGGTATAAGATAAATGAAACTTAATTCTTGTTTTGTCTACCGTTAATCTCTTTGTATACAGATCGAGAGTTTAGATGTGAGATTTATTAGATCTTGAGCATGGCTTTGTTTATTGTATCTCTATTGTGTAATGTAGTAAAGTACTATATTTAGTTTCTAATTGCTCTTAGAGATGACACTTCTATTAGCTAGAATTAAATAGGTAGTAACACTGTAATTGGCTATGAGTGGGGCGGTGAGACGAATATTTTTGAAAATAAAAACTGAATTTACAATGTGTTTTTTTTTAAAAGATATATTTAGAAAACGTATAAAAATTATACGTATAACGTATAAAAATAAAAATACGTTTAATACGTTTTCTAAATATGTCTTTTCAATTTTCCTAAGTGTGCGAATAACACTTTAAAAAATGATAAAAATGTGTTTTTTTATAATATGTATTATAGAAAAAAAAAACGAAAATATAAATATTTTGTTCTTTTTTTTCAGTTTCTCTCTTTTTCTGCACAAAATCTAGATATTGCGTGTTGAGTGGCGGAACTCAACGCCGCACTTTGTCTATAAATGTTATTGTACCTTATTTATTAAACATACAAATTACAGCACTTGTCTTCTACAGCAGAATCTGCCATATTCCCCGTCATATATAACTTATTTGACTATAAGTCTTAACAGACCCAAAAAAAACTAACTCATATTAAAAAATATATCAACTGAGCTGTATTCGAACCGGCAACCATAGCGCATGCAATCAGACGCCACAATTTTATGTCAGTTCTATTTATTTTCTATTATACATCAAGTAATATGAGATAAAATGGCGTGATTTGAAGGGCGGTTTCCAATCAATACAATCCGCCATCACGGGTCAAGTTACCGCTATATACCTGCTAGGTTGACCCTAATACGTGAGTTATTTTCCATTTATATATTAATACAGTATATATTGATAAACTAAATAAATAGAAGTAATTGAATTGTTTGAATTTTTTCTGTGTCACGATTTATTCCGTATAGCTTGGTAGAGAGAAACTAGTGTCCAGACACTCCGTTCTCCATTTTCCACCTAAATTTGAAACATTATTTGTGGTATCGCGACACTCAACGGCGCTTTTAGACTGATTACAGTTATAAATGTAATCTATATATTCGCTTCTTGGGTGAGGAACGACAGCTACGCGATACATATAACAATATTAACAAGTATATGAAATTCCAGCCAATCTCTACAGAGATGCGACTAATCGAATTTGGGCGTAAAGCGGAGAAAGGAGTGTTTAAACACTACACTGTTTTCAATTGGTTTTTTTCAAAGAGTGTTGTAAAAAAATAGTAAAACCTATGTATAAAAAATATTGTGTTTCAAGAATAAAGCTTATTATGTTTGAAATGCATGAAGCTAAAAAAGATATATAAAAATAAAAGTAAGGTTATCATAGGCTTACAGAGTACATTTTATAAAAATACCCTCTCACTCATTTACATAAAAATACCCTCAGTCGATAAAAATTTACCAAGAAAATAAATATAAAGTTTTTTTTTACATTATACGTACAAACATGTACCTGTATAAGATAAAATGGAGTATCACATAGGTATCAGTGGTACAATATCACGGAGAAATTAGTACTGCTAGACTCAAACTGATGGTTGTAAGTTCAAATATAATTCGCGGAGTTGTGTATATCTATATCTATACATAAAATAAAAATGAAACTGATTATTGTCTGTAAATGGAAGATATATGAAAAAAATATTGTACGGAGAATTAATCAATGCAATAAAACCCAAAACAATGATATATAATTTTTTTTCTGTTTGTCAGCACGCTAATCTCAGAAGCGACTTAACCAATTTAAATGCAGTTTTGACTATTGTATTTTTAATAAACATTTAGTTTAAAAAAATTACAACAATTTAAATCATAAATTTAGGCAAAGTTTGTTATTTAAGTGAGAACGAGAGCGGGCGAAAAAACGAAATAGTTTAGTCGTGTAGCTTACGCAGGAGAAGCCGTGAGCGGATCGCTAGTTTGTAAATTTTGTTTTTTGTTTATTGAAGAACAGAATGGCTGACTAGATAGATTCCCTCTGCCCAAATATACAGCCTTACTAACGTATAGCCCGGCTGGCAGAGACAGCCTAATCCGAGACATGTTAAGTAGCGAAACTCGACACCGCGCTTTGCCCTGTCACCAGAGTGGAGAAAAGGATAATAGTTTAAATGTAATTTGCCGAGTAGGAGTCGAATCCACATCTATCGCGTATGCAGCCGGACGCTGTCACACTGCACCACGACGGCCACGGTAATGAAGCAAAACGCCCATAAATTAAGACCATTGTGGAGCAGAGGTTAAATTTTAGCTTGAAAATGACTTCATGGATTTAAATCATTAAAGCTCAGGGTTGAGTTCCATTTCTCAACACGCAAACTTAGAATAAAAGTTTTCACAATTTCAAAGCGGAGAACCCAGTCACTTGACACTAAGTTATCTCTGCCTACTTTAAAATTCGGAAAAACACCTAAAGCTGCATAACGATGCCTAAAGGTATAAAAAAAAGAATTGTTATTTTCCAACACATAAAACAGTCGTTTACTCATCTACGTTCACTTTGTTTCAACTATGCTCACACAGGGCAGTCTAATTTGCCCAACAGAGCGTTGTAGGGGAAAAAAAAAGCAAATTTTCAACGCAAATATGACATAGTCTAGTAAAAACTTTATTAACTTTCAAGCAAGCGAGCGGGCGTTCAAATAAAAGTATTCAACTAGGGTTAAATAAAACGTTACATTAGCTCAGTGTTTCTCAAACACTCTTTTATTTTGTGACGCTGGGAAATGCTTTTGCGTAGACCGCCCGTGTGCAGACCCTTGCGGAAACAGACGGTACTGTGGGACTCACCGGCAAGTATACCTGATACTACCTGGCTTTCTGCGGTGGAACGGATCTATGTTCGCGCTAGCCTCGCGCACCCGCTTCGCGGCACCTTCAATGCGACAACTGACTCGCAGAAGGAGACCATCGCAGACCCGTTTCTCCCACTATCCAGCATGGCCACACTGGTTAATGAAAAGTCCCTACCTATTACAGCCATCAAGGCGAGACGTTGTGGGGCCCAAGCGCGACATTCGGCCAGAGTGTAATGCGCCGAATCGACGGGCGCATCACATTTGTGGCACACCGGCAACATCTCCCGACGTTCAATCTGGTGCAGAAATTTGCCGAAGCAGCCATGCCCTGTCAGCACCTGCACCAGTCTGAACGTCAGGACCCCGAAACTCCTCTTGACCCAGTGCTCTAGGTGGGGGCGGACCACCTCCACCGTCACTAGGCCTGCCATTGGGGACCCCAAATCCTCCTTCCATCGTCGGTTCTCAACACTCCGCCACGGCATTTATAAGTATAAGCTGGGAAATTCGAAAATTGTGTCGTCTAATGTTACAAATGTATATGTTCAAGTGTTGTAACTAAACACCGTATATCTTTATACCTTTGTACTCCAGGCACTAATATTGTAAAGCTGTGCATAATAAAGGATTCATTTTTAAAACTTATTCTTATTTCTATCCCTCATCCGCATCGCCTACAGTATATAATATCTATTTTCCTATAATAACTGAGTAACAGCAAAGCACAGCCAAAACTACTCAATGCAGCTAACTGAAATTTAGAATAAAGGAATGAAGAAAGAGAAAGGAAGGAAGAATTAACGAGTGCAGGTGAGCAAAAAGAAAGGATTTTGAAATGAAACTATTTTTAACCACATTTTACAAAAGTATTTTACACAATGTGTATTATACGTAAGTAAATAATTTTGAACTTTTAGAGGCCATTGTAGTGCAGTGGGACATCGTTAGTATTGTAAACGCCATTGGTTTGGTTAGGTTAGTTGTAATATTTAAATTATTTTGAATTCCACCACTCAATACGGAAAGTGAAAAGCGGAGTTTCTTGGCACTTCGTTTTCTCTGATTATAATGCGGGAAACTGTGTGAAGCTGCGAATGAAAATCGTTAAAGGAATGCTGCAAATAATATAAAAAAAAAGTTTGAGAATCATTGCATTAGATGCTTTAAGTTAAACAGCATCTGCTGCGTGTTATACTGAAAGTGGATAACTCATATTGTGAGAGATAAAGTAATTTTGCTACGAAGCCTTTTTTTTCATTTTATGTAAAAGCTCTGTTGGTCTGTTGCTTGAAATTGAGCTTGAAATTGGTGGTTTCAGCTTGTTCACGCTGGTGGTTCAATTTCGACTTCTAGTATCAGTTTATTTGCGCATATTGCCGCATTGGAATCTTTAGAAATTTGGTTAGAAAGAGAGACGAGCTCGAACACTGGAAGCTAACCCACACTTGGGTCGCAAGTCCTAAGCACAGCTACGAGCTCCTCACCCTGGAACGTGATAAGCACGGGATCCATGGACTGCTAAGAACCTTCTTTGTAATATTTATTTTTTGTTTATCTGTAAGATTATTTATATGTATTTATCAGTTGTCTATCTCGTTTGTAATCAGAAAACCGTGTGCCATTGTCTTTTTTTTGTTTTATTTTAATTGTCCAAAGATATTATATATTATATAATTAATATGACAAAAGGATTTATAAGCAAATATAATGTACATACATGATTAAATATATAATATTTGTATATGAGCCTGAATTAAAAATAGGAACAAAAACATATATAACGTCATAAAGCATGTGTTTTTACTAATTAAAATACGTGCCTAATTTAAGCGCAGTGGAGACATACCTATAACTGAGTTGCAGGTTCAAATTCCTATATATATTCATTTATGCGATCCGAGGATTTTTTTATCGGCAATAATGTAATAATACGAAAAATTTACTAATATATTAGAAAAAGTGTTATGCCAAATAATATCTCAGTTAGTTTAGGAAATAAGAAAACCGCATTACGCGCCATAAGTTACTAGATATTTATAAATTACTTTTAAAAAAAAAGCTATTTGTAGCGATCATGGCGGAGTGGGACAGCGTTCCACCGTAAACGATAAAAAACTAAAGACTTTCAATTCCCACTCGGGGGAAAGGTTATATTTAAAATATTTTCATTTCTCCGCTCTGGTACCGAAGACAAAGCGCGACATTGAGTTCCACTACTCATCACGCAATGTCTCGATCGGGGGGACATTGGAGAACGGAATGTATTGACACTAGGTTCTCTCTGACCATTTTTTTGACATTTTTTAAAGTCTTAATCGCACACTTAGGAAATTGAGAAAGACATATTTGGAAAACGTATAAAAATTTGAACGCAGCGGGATATGAACCCGCGCCTATTGAAAACCGTTCGAGGTTGAACGGTTGAAATCCCGCTGCGTTCAAATTTTTATACGTTTTAAATATGTCTTTTTCTCTCTGACTACGGTGCTATGCGGGACAATGCAGCTTCACTGCCACCTTAAAAAAAGAACTAATTACTACACAAGATTGGTAATAAGTAAAGCATTTTGATAATTGGTAACTTTTCTAAAAGAAAATAAACACGAAATAATTATAGTTTTATGTGTATTATTTTCAGAAAACACAACACACTAAATGTGTAAATACACATAAATATAAACATCAAATACTTTCTTAAGCAAACCATAGCTTTCGCGACGGAATAATTTCATATTCGCAATTTCCTAACCATCCACAAGCAGGAGGGGATTCATAGTGCATACCAAAAGTATTCATACAGTAAATACCATGGATATGAGATGCCAGACTCCGTTTCGCACTTTTCGCTACATTTTACGACTGTTTTGTATAAGCTCTACTCCAGGGCCAAGTATATTTTCAAGTCGTTTTCGTTCGCTCCCGTTTCTCTATTAAAGCTTAATGAAATTTCTTAATATATGTATGTGAATTTATTAATTAGATTATTGTTAGTTTGTTTCAAAATGCGTATTAAAAGAAGCAGCTTCGTTTCGCTTCGAGTTGTTTTTGATATATAATTTGTTGATTAAATATACAATCAATAATTAAAGACGCCATTGTGGCGTAGTGTGAGAGCGTCTGATTGTATACAATGGTTGCGGGTTCGATTCCCATTCGCAGGAATGATTATGTTTAAGCCATTTTCATTTTTCCGCTTCGTCTTGTTTAGGCAAAGAGCGGCGTTGAGTTCCGCCACTCAACACGCAATATCTCAGATTCAGGCGGAAAGTAGAGAACGAACACTCCAACACTTGACACTAGAATATGGAAAAAAGAGTGTTTTTTGGGTTGTCTGTAGTAAATTATTGCATTTTCATGTTAGTATCTCTGTATAGAGGTTTTTTCAAATTTCTGCAAGCGCTCTGACTGCAAACAACAAAAATAAGTTGTCATAAGCGTATAAGAATTTTGACGCAGCCAGATGTAGAACGCATGGCTTAGCGTGTCAGAGTTCTTGAATGGTGTCCAAGAGGCGCGGGATCGAATATGGCTGCGTTAAAAAAATTATACGCCTTCTAAAAATGTATTTCAATTCCCTAAGTGTGCGAATAACACTTTAAAATGGTAACATTATTAGAAAACAATAATTTGGCATTAGTTTAGTGCTGAATCACTCATACAATTAAGAACATTATGTTTTAAGAATTTATAAAAGTATAATATAATTTAAAGCTTGTTCAATTTTAGTTTAATATTTTAAACTAATTTATTTATAATAAAAGTATTGTTCAAAACGTCCTTATACAGAAAAATAGCAAAATTTCCGACAACATTTTCTAGGATTTCGTAAACACAATAAATAAAAGGTTTCGATAGCATGATGAATACAGGGGCCTGACGGTCGACATTGATTAATAGACCCGTAAGCCACGAAGGGACCTTAAAGATTATAGGGCGCTGCAGTGACCTTGCTTTCACTTCAGGTACATTTAGTATTGTAGCTAGAGACCCATATATTTTCATTTTATGCTACTCATGGGAGCAACTTGATACTTGGTTGGTTAAAGGCAGTTCTTTAAACCAGTGTTTATTGTGTCATTGACTGGCTTACTGGTCGGTAGTTTCGGCTTCAGACTGTTGGACCAGGGATTGTGAATTTGGTCTCTTGGTGTTTTAAAAAGAAAATTTACACCCGTGACGCATAAAATACGGGTTTCCTTAGTAAACCAATGTGTATGTCTATTTTATTTAGAGCAATTTGTTCTTTTCTTATTAATATAATGATGACAAAAACAAAAGACGAAGACTTGTCTCCATCTCAATCGGAATCGGGATCGGAAGATCAAGACTGTATTTAGACTTATTTGAGGTAGACAAATGAGGCTTGTGGGAGTTATTCAAATTTTTTTTTTTGATAATATCCATTTTTTTCAAAAGGTAGGCCGAAAGAACTCTGTCTTTCTTTACGCCACCATACTTTGTGCTGAAACGCAACACTGCACTTCGTCCTCATATTTATCATAACTTATGTTCAACTAAAGTATATTTTACATTACTAATTATAAATAATAAAAATGTTAGGTACTCAGTAGGTATATCTCATACTTCTGACGTTATTTAATTAGAGTTGTTAAACGGCAGGATTACGTAGATTGATTGGCATCAGAAAACAATTTCAGAAATATTTAGGGAATGCAAAGACCGATTGGCGATGAGCTACTGAAATTGTATCCATGAAAATTCTATTCTTAGCGAGGTCGTAATGTAAAGTATTTAGAAAATATCTATTTGGGGTTGATTGCGCTACCTTAGTAAGGTTAGGTTAGACCCTTTATACTAGACGTTTTAAAGGTTTCACGTAAATGTCAAGTACAGACAGAAATGAAACGTGATTGGTTGTGGGATCAAATCACACTAGAGGGAAAAACAATTATAAATCGATTTAAAACTATTTTCAATACCCCATGTGGCAGCACAAAGCGCGGCGTTGAGTCGCCACTCACTACGCAATCTCTTGTTATTGGGCGGAAAATGGAAAACGGCGTGTCTTCACACTAGATTCAGTCCCACTAAACTTCTATACGGAACAAAGCACGAAGCTACAGCAAAGGTGTTATATATACACACACACACACACACACACATATATATATATATATATATATATATATAATATTAAATATTTTTCCTGATATTGCCAATTCGTGTCCATAATTTAACCGTTATTTTTCTAATTGTTTTATGTAATATAAAACAAAGGATCTATCTATATTTGACATTTACTATATTTTTGAAATATAATTTTAAAGATACCAAATGGCGACCTCCATTTATCCTTGTTATTGATGTGAAGGTTCCCCGACACCCACAGCAGTAATCGCTAAGGTTTTTTCAACATCACGGTTTAACTTAATTTTGCTTGTCCACCAAAAGGTAAAATTAACACTACTCGTAAAGGGAGGGCGCAGGGGATTACAGGGCTTTTGATTGCGGCGAGCTTGACTTTACCCCAATTAATATTTTATATGTCTTCATTTGTTCTTTAATATTGTTAAACAACGTTATGGACAAGATGTCAAGAGGAAATTAATATTATAAGCTCTATCGTGAAATAATTGAAATTATATTTTCAAGTTTCTCGGGAGGATCACTGAGCCCAGCCAAAATCTGCTATCTAGGGCGCATCCCACATAATTTACAGGGGTACCGCTAGCAGCCACCTCGACTTAACATGCATATCCCGTTACAGCGAGCAAACAATTATTTACGACTATAATTCAAAGGATTTTCGAGGGACTCAGCTCGGATGCAGCGACCTTGTCCTCGCTGGCCCACTTAACACCTTGTACATCCTCATTTGCCCTCCACACAATGGCCTGAGGATTTTTCAAGGGGCAGGGCGGCGACGCGCACCTGAAGGCGCAGGAGGGGTGCAGGGTAGCGGGGAGGAGGGCAGCGGGAGGGAAAGGGTGGTGGGTAGGGGGGACCAGCGGCGGGCGAGCCCAGTTCCGCGCCGAGCGCCGCTCGGGCCGGCAGCCGTAAGTGTTAGCAGGCCGCATGAGCGCGCCGGCGTGCTAGCGCAGCGGGCGCGGGTGTGGTATGCCCGCGCGTCGCCGCCATGGCCATGCTGACGGTCCTGGCGCTTCTCGCCCTGATAACCGGTGAGTTGCGGCGCAACAGGCGTCCCCGCCCACGCGTTTGTTTATCAATCGATTTCGATTGTGCTGTGTGTGATGCGATGGGTTTTTGGTAAGGTTCGGTGATATGTACAGGTAACTTAGGGACGGTATGGCTGGGGTGAGAAAAGTATGGAAATAATCGATTTTTAGTTAGATCGCCGTTTTTTTGTGAAGAAATTACTAGAAAAAAAAATTGAGCACATAAAGACAATTTGTAGGCAATCAGTACTCTGTAAATCATACGTACCTTGGTTACTTTATATAAAAAAACCATATGAAACAACAAAATTAATCAAAACCAGGACCGACCTCTAAAACTAGGGATTTAGGGAGGCCTTGAAATAAGTTTTATAATTATAACTCCCTTACCCTCTGATCATTAACGGATAGATTGAAACAAAATCGTTATTCTGTTGGAAACCATTTTGTAAGCACATTTAATGATTAATCTACGCAAAATGTTATGCGTCACTGTAATTTCATTCAATGTTAATTTAAAAATATCAAATCCACTTTAAACTATGTAACCTTATCTGTTTTTAATTTTCTTCGTCCTTTAGTAAGTATATTTAAACTGGCCATTATTGCGTATTATGTAGGCTTTACGGTACTGCTTAGGCATAATCGTTGTGTCTTTGGCTGAAACTGTATATCTGAAAATAATATGACACACGAGTTATAGCAAATCTCAATTTTGTTCCAGTACTTGGAAGAATTACAAAAATTGTTTTCTTAGTTCTTGCGTATCTAATATCAGCTTATTGCTGCTAATAGCTTCGACTGTGCGTTATCTGTCATTCAGGCTTTGAGTGTCTAAAGAGTTTGTGTATCCCGTCAAAGATATAATCGTAAAATATTACAACACTTAGGTAAACTAGCTAATTGAAAATTCAAAAATATATTTAACTAAAAATCTACAGAGTTCATTTGAAATTTGAAAAAAGTTAAGAAAGAAGTATCGAATGTAGATAACTTTTAAATTTCACATATTAATTAACTCAATTGATCAAATCAAATGGCTGAAGCGAGGTTAATTTCTATAGTTTGTAATAACTTTTGATCCAATTGGGTACAAATCACACCAGCAATGCCATTTCAGATGAACAAAGAACGACAGTGGAAATTTTACATTAAGCAAATATAGGAATTAAATAAATTTTGCACGTAAGGAGCTGCGTTAAAAAGAATCGTTTTACAAACTTAGTAAGCACTGAGTAAGGTTCTCAAATAAGTATTTGAGAATTTGCATAGAAAATTATATTGTTCAGTATATGAGGCCGTTGTGCTGCCGCGACGGTTGTTGGTTCGATTTCGACCCGGGGGAATGCTTAAATATCTGCTCTGGTACCTAAGACAAAGCGCGGCGCTGAGTTCCGCCTCTTAACACGCAATGTCTTGATTTCGGACGGAAAGTGGAGAGTGGGGTGCCATGACACTAGGTTCTCTCTGACTACCCTGCTATACTGTAAAAAAATGTAATAATGTGTTTATTTTAGGTAATTTGTTTAAACTAATTTACTTATAATAAATGTATTGTTCGAAATATCCTTCAATTTTTTTTTATTTATGTATGACAAAGTGTCTTAAGCCTAGGAAAGCATATACATATATATAATATCACATGTAGGCAGGTCCCATCTACGGTGAAGTTAAAAAGTTTCTAAATGGATCGTATCTATAGCAATAAAGATGGAATAATTTTGAGCGAACTCAGCAAACTCCATTTAAACTTAAATTTAGTTGCGTTCAGGGGAGCTTTGATCGATATCCGATTGAGGTGCTTCAGAACAAGTCCAGATTGGTACACCGTGAGGTGGGGGAATGCGTGCGAATTTTTATAGCAGTTAGAACAGAATATTCTAGAAAGTTAAAGGAAAGAAGAACTTTCAGAGGAGTTAATGAGCTTGTGTCATTTAGTATTTGTAGATTTTTACCTAGATTCATTAAATTTTCATTGAATATAATGTACATTTAAAGTATATACAAATCTGATACAGAAATCCAAAAAGAATTGTCAAAACAAGATAGTAAAGCGTATCTAGTTTTCTTTACAGTCAACACCGTCAAAAGTGTGAAGAAGAAAAACCTTCAAACCTGTCACATAATAGAAAAATACTTCAACCTTTTTACAAAACCAAAATAAAATGACGGGCATTTCGAATAAAGAATATTTCAAACATGTTTCCTGGCTTGTAGCGGCCGGTAACTAAAGCCGCGACGGCATTTTTTACCAAAACCTCTTTGTGTTCTGCCAAAAAAGCCTGCCGACAGAAAGTTTATCGCATTTCTATTGTTTCATAGCTTTGCGCGAAGCACCAGTTGGTATGAAAGTAACTAAAATAACAGGTAAAGCGAAATTTAACGAGCGCTTACTTCAAACTTTAAAGTTTGTAAAACACTAAATATTTATTATATTAATTTGATGAATATTTAATATTCCGTTTAATAATAATAAGCAAAATTGAAAATTAAATAATATAGAGGCCATCATGTCGCAGTAGGAAAGCCTCTGACTGTAAACGCAATTGTATGTGTGTGCGATTAATGATTATATTTAAAATATTATCATTTCTCCGCTCTCTAAGACAAAACACAGCGTTGAATTCCGCCATCTCTCTCTCCTCCACCTCTCGCTCCTCCTTGACGATATGTACAACTTTAACTGACTCTGCTAAGTTTACAAAGGCAACTAGTACTTTTATTACATTAAATTAAAAGTGAAATAAGACGTAGACTAATATTTTTATTATATAATATTTAATATTGAAAACACGTATAAATAATTTAACGCAGCGGGATTCGAACCCACGTCCCTTGTACAACCTAATTGCTAATACTTAAACTACAAAATATATTTTTTTAAAGCGAAATTTTAATACTCATATCGTTTTCAGAAGCACTACTTGTAACTCAATTATACACTACATTTAAAACCTACTGTAAAGCTTTTGTCTTTCTTACTAAATTCTTTTTCAATATATTATAATTACCTACTAAGAAGTTCTATTGGGTCGAGGCTGTTCCTTGTATATGTATGCAAAAATTTACATACCCTATAAAATGCTAAGCTACTTTTCAATTAACTGTGAATACGGGCTACATTTTTTATTTTGTCGTTTAGTAATAATGTGAAGGATGATGCATTCTGCCTTTAATTCTACTATATTCCATTTTGTAAATGTTTCATGGACCTACATAAAAATAACTTTTTAATAAAAAATGAAACCGCCCAGTACGTAAATACGCGATAATCACCTACTTTTCAAACCTTAAAAATTTATAGGGCCAACTTCGGAATATAAATAATATATTCCAAAGCCCATTAGAAAAAGAATTATTTATATTAAAACATATATACATATATAAAACCTCCTTCTCCGTTTTTTTTATCAGTTACAAATAAAAATAAGTATACACTACCCAAGTAGGTGTTTACACAATTTTTTGTACATGTCAGTACAGTAAGTTTTGTCAGTATTATGAAATAAATATAGACGAGTCGTTTTAGAAAGATTTATAGCTGGTCTTAGTATCGTGTGGGCTGAAGATCTGTCACTCTTGAGCCATTAGTACCAGTTGAGCTGTACGCTCGTAGTTCCGACATAATAATCTCGGCATACGATTGACAATACTGTTGATAGATGACGATTTTAAACGGTCCCCGACATATTAGTATAACGTGAAGTAATCTATATGAAATGAGCTATAAATTTCCGTCATTTCCACTGTGCTGGGTGTGATGCTGTATGGTATATGAGATGTGTGCGCGGTGATTAAGAGTTCGATTTCTATTCAAAACAAATATTTGTGTTTAGAGTGTTTTCCTTTTTTATTATTTGGTAAAAAAAAACCGGTTTTGTGTTAGGTCATACATTATGTAGTGATTGTAAAAATGGCAGGTAGTAATAGAAAAAACACGGTACAAAAGTTACTCATTGCTTGCAACTGCATAGTCTGGCAAATATATGCCAATGAGTTGAAGACAGCACCGGGTACCCTCTGATTTGAATCAAGCCCGTCAATTCGTATACCTTGACTACCGTGTGGCAAAGAGAAGCTAATGTCTAATGTCATGCGTGCAAGATGCCGGAGCTGCAGGTCGGCCTTTGCCTTACTAGAGCGTGGAAATGAAAATATTTTATATATGATCATTCTTTCGAATGAGAACCAGTTCTATTCTACCATTACATTTTGATATTGAAAAAAAAGGATTTTTAACCAGATTATTTATGTATACTTTTGGTATATATTCGAAAATACATTTTAGAAACCCGACGTTTCGGACACTTTACAGTAGTCCGTGGTCACACTCGCGTGTAGACTGAGGTGGCATTTGTCTGTCAGTTGATACAATTATTATATCAAACTATTTTCGATTACTAAAAATATACGCGATCAATCCGGTTAAAAATAGTTATACTCTAAAATGTGTAGTAATCGCGAAAATCTTAGATTCTTCTTAGATCTTATTATTGCATTTATACTAAAACGCTATCCCGCTCTAAACAGTTGTGAAGGTGAAATGTAAAACACTCGGTACAGTCGTAAACGCTAGTGAAACTTATATCTATAATGCTGACATGTGGGAACCCTGATACCAGATATAACTCAAATAGTTACAATTTTACGTTTATTAATGCACGCGTGTCCTATTTTGAGTGGAGCTAGCTAGGTACTTGTCTATTATATGGCGAGAAGAAATGGTTTTCTCTATTTTTGGTTCTCTTGTTACATTTGTTTGGGCAGACCAAAAAAATGTAACAAGACCGAAAGCATCCATCCAATTTTGTATATACTCCCCCAAATAATATTTGATGTATATATTGAATATTTACTCAACATGTAACACTTCCGAAGTGAAACACGAGGGCTTTAGAATAATATTTTTTTTTCTATAAATACAATTATTTTTCAAGCATCTGCTTGGTTTTCACACATAGCAGGGAGAACCCAGTGGCAAGACACCCCGATCATCACCATCTACTCGAATTCGAGATATTGCGTGTTGAGTGACGGATCTTATCGGCGCGATTTGTCGTAGTATTCACCAGACTGGAGAAATGAAAATACTTAAATTATGATCGTTCCACCGATACCAAACACCAGGGCAGAATCGAACCCCACAACTAGTCGGGTTTGCAGTCAGATCGCTATCCCGCTAAGCCACCGTGGCCTAAGTAGTATATATATATATATATATATATGTTATATCTATTCAGTTAACGTATAAAGTCCTAGTAAAGTAGCAAAGTAGTTACAGAGTGGAGGAAGTTTAAAATAATATCGAACAGATCGATTCGAACTAAGTGTCTCTGAACGTAATTTTGTTCTTTGCCCTAGTTATCGCGTGCTACCTCTTTAATAGATAAACTCCATATTGACTCAATTTGTATATGATTGACTTAACCCGATTGTTGTGAATTTGAAGTTACTTGAGGAAAGTTTTACATTTCATTTCATAATTTATTTATTAAATTAAATTTCCTACATTAACCTACCAGTGATTGGAACCTCCTTTATAACATGTAGTTGTACCAAAAGATTTCATTATCATAACAATAAAACAACTATAAAAAAAAATTAATTTAACCTATTATTACTAATATTTATATTAAGCACAAAATAGTTTTCTCGTTACCCTGTTATAAACAATAAAAATAAAATTAAATAAAAGAATGCCTAGTTGAAGCTTAGAAAAGGTCAAATAGTTAAACACTGATGCACCATTTTTTATATTCATAGCAGATATACATAAAGATACTGGGGAACAGATGATTTGCTAATTATTAAAAAAACGCGTTAAAAATACATATTTTTCATACATCACCTGTGGTGATAACAGGTAACTGTTGTGGCAAGGCCGCCTTTACACCAAAATAGTATCTTTTCTCTACTGTTACTTATATATTTATTTTGGTGTAATAAAGAGTTGAATAAATAAACATTTAACATTTACTAATTAAGCACAGCGCGGTGTTCAGTTCCACCAACCATCACACTTAACACACTGATAGCTCCCTAAATTAAGCAGAAAATTGAGTTATTTGTCTATCCTACAATAAATGGGGCGACGCGTGAAGACGGTAATTATAATTTTAATTAATAGCTTAGCGGAAGTTCCTATTGAAGATTACCGAATTATTAGTAATGATTCATTTATTTCAACAAATATAGCGGTTTATTAGACTGCTGTGTGCATAGGCTTTCTATGCCGTTAGTTAAATTAAAATAGTCGTTATAACACAGTTGGGATTCATTAGCTAATAGTGATTATTGTAGATTCCAATTCAGCTTATACCCCCGGTTTACGTTACACAAAACGGTTTAGGTACCAGCATTTAACACTAGAATATGTATTTATTTTTAATCTGTTAATTGTACTTTTAACTAAACATTTTTTGTTTCCGTATTGTATGAAGAGATGATCAGTGTAAAGACATTCTCCCTTTTTCGTAAGAATCCGAGTTATTGCGTGTTGAGTGGCTGAACTCAGCCAACAGTTGCGCTTCGTTTTGTCACTAAAGCGGAGAAAAGAAAATGATATAAATATAATCATTCCTCCGAGTGGAAATCGAACCTGCAACCATCCCCTATAACAGCCAGATGCTGTCATATTGTGGCATGACGGCATCTAACATTAATGAAATAATATATAAGTTATATTTCCCATTTAAATACTAAACAAAAACAGTATCAAGCAAAGTCAGTATTAAGCAAAGTTAATCCCAATACAATAAAATGATGTAGTCTGTAAATCGAATATCTTGAAATAATTGTTTGATATAAGTCATAAGGCCTTGGTAGACCTTAAAAAATACAATATTTATAATATTATATGAGGGTTCATCGTGTAAAAAGTAAGGTAAAAACCTTAGGAGGGACTGTATAGAGAGGTTGATGGTAGCTAATGACGGCGTAGCTTTTAGCGTAGCATTTGACGTAGCTCTTGGCGTTCCGTTCGCGAAAACCGTTTATTAAATCCAGTCTTTATTAAATTCGTTTTTAAATTAATTTATTTATATATTAAAAAAACGCATACTAAATTCTGAATTCTTTTTTGAAGTTATTAACACTATAAAACACTTGCCAATTTGCTTAAGAACGAATTAGGAGTAATTTTTCTATTCGGTTTTCCTCTCTTCAAGTCACACAAGGGACGTGTCAAGTTAAAAAGAAATTATTTACATCTCCCTGAAGGCAAATAAATGTAATGAACAACAAAACCACAAATAACACTGATTTACGGACGAGGTATAATAAGACTGCCACATAAATTATGTTTTTGTGTAATAAATAACTGGCTCAAAGTCTAGATTCAATTCAAGATAGATAGATAAATAATATAAGACTACTACTATACTAGAGCTTTAATCTACAAGTGTGGTTTATATATGTTCTATTCTATACATTAATACGTGAACGAAAAGTTTTCGAAGCCTTGAGGTGCGCACTTTCAAGCGGCGCAGTGGGACAGCGCCTTTCCGCGATTGGTTGTGGGTTCGATTGCCACTCGAAGGAATGATATTTAAATAATTTTCATTTTTTCGCTCTGTTACAAGACAAAGGGTACTGTGGAGTTCCGCCACGCAATACCTGATGTCTCAAATTCGGGCGAAAAGTCAAGAACGGAGTGTTTCTGCTATGCAAGGAAAAATGTTACGCTGTTTTAGTTTACTGTGTTTTGGGACAGTTAAAATTTGTATAAAGCGGTGCATAAAATCGATATTTGCTTACTACAAAGCTTTAGAATTACACAAAATTAATAAAAATAAATAATATTACACATACAGCCATGTGTTCAACATACCCTTTTGTAGTTTGTAAACTCACGTTAGTAAAGTGCCATACACGTTGGATGCCAGAAATTCAAACTAAGTCAATTTTTATCATCGATGTATTTTTTATTCTGTATTTTCGCATTGATGGAATATAAAATAGAGTAAAACAGAAATTCATGTTACATTCATTTTTCCCAATAAGAAAAACGTAACTCTCTACAATTATAGAAAAAAAATGTTATTATAATAATTAGTTAACACTAGCCACATTTAATCTCGTTTAAATATAGGCATACATTTATTTCAATCCAATTACTTTCAAGCTACATTAGGAGGTGTAGTTAAAGAAATCGAACCCGCCATCGATTCTGTATATTGAATGGCGGAGCTCAACGCCGCGTTTTGTTTTAACAGAACAGAGAAATGAAACAATTCAGTCAGACGCTGTGAGACTACGCTTCAATGGCTTCTAGTTTTCTAGTACACATATACCCATATATTATATTACTAATGTAAGAAATAAGTTTCGTATCTCTAGAGTATACAGTGAATTTAAATTTTGATAACGCAATGCACGTGGCTGTACATTTTGTACTTTCAACAGTATAATAATAAAAAGTATTAACTGTTCTCGCTTAAATACTAAACTTAAATTGTTGTAATTTTTTTATTTAAATACCGAATAAAATGTAATAAACACTAAATGTTAAAGGAAAGTTCACCAAACTATAAGAAACAAAACTGCATTTACAATTTAAATGCACAAGGACACAAACGCACAGACAAACAGAAAAAATAAATAAAATTGATTGTTTTGGGTTCTATTACATTGATAAATGCCCCTTATAATTTTATATATCCATGTACAGACTGAGATCAGTAACATTTTTATTATATGTATAGATTAGATGATATATTTATTAACTTGCCACAGCAGCTGGAACCGCTGTTTCTAAACGGTTCAATATTTTCTTGTATTTATATAAACGTAATTAGATTAAAGGCAACTCAATTTACCCGGAGCCATGGAGAATGGAGCCAAGCCTTAATTATCCCCTAATAATTATTTATTGAATATAATGGCCGCGGAGGGTGAAAAACGAAGTGAACAAACAGTATTTTAAAATGATCTTTTAATTTAAAAAGCAATACAATATTTTAAATACATTGACGATTGAGATGTACGTGATAATAACGCCAAAAAGGATCGAATTTGAAATTTCTAACTGTATGCGATGGTTTTCGGTTCAAATTATAGTTTAAGAAAAAGTTGTAGTTATATCTATTTAAGTGATTCCTTATTTTAATAACATGAAAAGCGGCGTTTAACATCGCCACATTAATATGTTTTGTATATAGGCAATAAAGAATGAGAGTATATTTTTACTACGTAACGAATGCAAGGGTTGCATTGAAATGAAAAGAAAAATATGTATATATTTGTTATTTAAATTATTTTGCGTTAAAAGAATAAATTAGAATATATATGAAAGAAGGTCTTGGGCAATCTCTTTATGGCAAATACTTTTACATATTCTGCCTACATATCCATTAAAACAGGGCAACCCTCGTTGTCATTGAGAGGGTGCGACAGGGTTCTTTAGTACAACCAATATTACACAAGGGCTATAGAAAAGTGTATAGTAAAAGAAAATGGTGTTAGTTTGTATGATAAAATTATAACAGGCTTTGCTTTAACTAGATATGCATGATTATATAATGTCATATGAAATCCCTATAAGATTACTTAGTTTTAGATTCTTTTGGTTTTTGTCAAAACACTCCCGTCCGCCACTTTCCGCCAGATGTACCATTGCGTGTTGAAGGGCGGAACTTAACGTAGCTTACCAGAGCCGAGAAAAGGAAGTTATTTAAAATATAATCATTTCGCCAAGTGGGAATCGAACCCACAACCAATAGCGTCAACAGTCTCTCTATACACAGTCAACCTCTACCATCATTTGCTAATATGAGTTTGGTAAATGTAAAAATGTTGTGAAGCGATATTATATGATTGATTAAAACTAGTAAATTGGGCTTAACTAGATTTTTAAAAACATTTTTTATTAACACACTTTGAAAATTGTAAAAACATTTTTAGAAAATGTAAACGGCCATAGTTTTTCGACGGTTTCCAAGAGGTTAAAATTTTTATACTATAATTTAGAATAGCTGGAACTTCTTAACTGGAAAATCTAGTCACTGTAATTTTTGTTTTTACAATTTGTGTGTTGAAACCAGGCATTTACATATAAAATCCAAATCAAAATTATACCCAAGTCTATAAAAACACAAGGCACAAATACCTACTGTTCATTATGAGCCATTAAAGTCTTAAGAAAATATATTAAAGCAGTTATACAAAAACCTACCAAGGCGTGAGTCTGACGTGAGTACAGCGCGCTAAGTGTACCGTGTAACGTTGAAACTACACAGGGGATTGTTGGTGGCTCGTCTTGTGAAGTTTGACTCAGTGTGAATAGCAGACTGAGGAATTCTTTCAATTGTACTTGCGAGTAGAAATCTTCATGTATTACTGTAGTTTCGGTCTCAATATATTATTAAATTAAATTTTGTGTGTTTAATATTTATTTAGTTGAGAGATGGGTAGGTAGAAGATTGTTATTTCATTTTACTGATTTACAACATTGAGGACGGTTCGCAGAAACGCAGCTTATTTAATACTGCGTTTTTTTTAACAAGGCCACGAAAAAGAACAAAAAAAATGTACATACATATATATATGTATATATTATTTATGTTTTTTATTATACATAAATATTAATAAACTCATTTTTTAGCAGCTTCACGCTTTTTCTCACATATGCAGAGAGCTAGGATCTCTCTGCAGACAAGACACTCCGTTCACATCACGCCTTCACTCATTTAGCGTATATTACCTATATTACCAAAATGTGTAATATTGTATCTAGTACAACTCGACTCCCATGCTGCTGAACACACTGTACAATGATATAAATTAGTTTATAACGTATTGTGAATTTGAAAAAGATTTTTAAAAACAATTTTTAATCAACTTGTGCACGTTTCAGCTAATATTGTTTATATATAACATAAGAAAGGGTCGGGTATATTGTTACCTTTGTAATAATACGAGAGCTTTCAAAAATGAAAGGTCGATAGTAAAATCTAAGCTTTATTTTTTAAAAGCTTCCATACTATACATTTAAATATATACATACATATATTTTACTATATTTTTGTGACACTGGTAATAAAAAGTTATTGATTGAGCAAAGTTACTTTTTAAAATAGAATTTTACGTGTCTTGTACTACATCAAGTACTCGTAGTAGCAAAAATGTAAAAAAATTATAGTAGTTTTGATTTGTGAATCAGTGAAAGCAATGTTTATAATGTTTATTATATATTTTAATGTACTCGCATTAGAGCAATATATTTGTGCAGAACAGTCTCTTAAACGAGCTCTGTCTTCTCAATTGTGGTATAGCCTACCAGCGGCAGTGTTTGTAGGTTGATTGGAATCGGTACCTACCAAAAGGCGTTCTACCTTAAAGGCTTGCAATACCCCTGTAGCTGTTTTGGTGCTATACGGGGTCGTGGGCAGCGGTGATCACATGCTATCAGCTGATCCAATTGCTCGTTTGCCTTCTCTATATTATAAAAAAAGCTCTAGCTGCCTTTAATTGTTTCCGGCCATAAATAAGAAAAATATTGAGTTTGATACAATGCTGTATGTCACTATTATGTGTTAATTTGGGTTTTCATTCATTCCGTAAGCGTTATTAATATAATATTACTTTCATTCGGCCATTTCTAAAAATATGCCATTAAAAATAAATATAAAGACGTTCTCCACTCAGTCAGTATTACGAAAAATTCAAAGTTTCGAGTTCTCACATGAATTTATTATATGCTTTTTAGTTTCATAGTAGCTTTATTCAGTAACATGAATGGCTTGAATGGACTTGACCGATAAAAAAATTTGTAGAGCTCCCCCAGTAAATTTAATGCACGATGCGGATTAACGGTGGGTTAAGGCAAACAAAATGAACGGTTTTATTTACTTCAATGTTTACAAATCACACTAATTGGTATTGACTGAGCGAAAATGGCGTTTTTGCACTCCGCTTTCTATTACCTGGTTCCAGGCGCAAATATTGGTTGATTGGTAACAACTGCATAATTTTACAGTTACATATTATGGGGGGGTTGCGTTTCATTTGTTTTATGAAATAATATTGAACGTCAAATAAAATGGCCTCATCTCTTTATTGATTTTAAATAATATTTGTTTTAGTGCTTTACTAGTTTATTTCATTAGAGTTGACCAAAGAGTGGCAAGACAAAAACTGCGTCGGCTCTTTACTGACGAGGTTATAAATTAGAATTAGTTGACAAATTTTGATGAATTCCAAATTCCTTTATACCAAAGAAAAAACCATTTAAAGGGAAAAATATATATCAAATTTGAATATGTCGCTAAAAAGCGTAAAGATATCAAAGCATTTTCTCATACATTATGTAGCCTTTAAGTGATCTAAAATCCCCCGTCGAGACAGGCCCGGAGATAATAAGAAAGTCAGGATGATACAACATTAATTTTCAAACGGGGACAGAAGTCAATTTGATAAATAAATAGAAATCGAAGCAAATTAAGATATGAAGAATTCCATAATGAGTATTTTAAAACATTACGTGCACTTATAGGAACTTTTTTGTGTGATCGTGTTTGATGTTTCACATAATTCAGTTAAATCTCAGGGACACAGACACGGAACAGTGGGGTCGCGAAGCGGGATTTGAACCTGCTCCTCTTAGCAACCGTGACCTCTGATCGCTAAGTCATGCGTTCTACCCGCGGCGGCGTCGAAATTCTTAGACGCTTATTACAATTAGATTTTTTAAAATCTGTTTTCAGTTTCATTTTTCCACTACTTCAGATATGTACACACCGTGGGTGTAGTCATTAAATTTTATTAGAAAACACAGAGATACGGTATCACTTTGAAAGTGGCGGATAGCGATTGCTGTGCAGCAAACTGTGAAAATGCTTTAAGACCAAACGCGGTGTGCTT
Source organism: Podotricha telesiphe (assembly GCA_038994665.1). Classification (NCBI taxonomy): domain Eukaryota; kingdom Metazoa; phylum Arthropoda; class Insecta; order Lepidoptera; family Nymphalidae; genus Podotricha; species Podotricha telesiphe. Next base: position 261,012 of record JAOYRR010000110.1, on the reverse strand, counting down.
TTGTATAATTTTAATAACAAAAACAATAATTCTCTCATATTAAATTGCTTATTTTCATACTTTTGCTTGTCTCTTTTGTTAGTATATATATATATATATACTGTACTGTACATATATGAGCATATATATGTACTTCGGACTTCTTTATGTGTATTCAAAATAATATATATTATAGCTTGACTTTTTGTAGCGCTTTCATTTACAAGATAACTGTAACGATATATTGACCAGTTCTCCCCATTTTACATTTTAAGAAGTATCGTGTGTGTGGCGACCTCAGTAGTTTATCTAGCCAGACCGAGTACTAAGCCTTAATATACAAATTAAAATTAATTGTTTAAGACAAATTTTACAATTATTTGCAACACTTTTGTAGCTTAAAACAAAAAAATCAAGAATTATTTAAATAAATTAAGATAATGATACGCTATATCGTGGGTTAATGGGTTATAATAAATAAAAGAAAATTAACATTTATCAAAATGTTTTCCTAAACTGCACTTAACTTGCGTCAAACGAACCAACAGAAAACGAAGTGTCTTTACACTAGGTTCTCTCTGTGAAGAGTGAAGCTGAAAAAAAATATAATGAAGAATTATTTGAATAAAATAAAATGGCATTAATACTTTTTATATATAAAATACATAATATTTAACGTAAATACGTATTTAATCCTCTCACATACACTCTACTTACACAAGAACCTATTTTAAAATTAATTTTTAATAATATATATATAAGTACTTTAAAAGTAATTACTGAAAATTAAATAATATTGCTGATGGATTGGCGCTGTATACCGAAATATAGGCAACTAGTCTTACTTAGTAATACAGAGGAAATCTATTTTGTTTATATAATTTTTTCTATCTTTAACCAAATTGTTTATGAAATGTTTGTAAATCTATCGTGCATAATATAGTTATTATTAAATTTGTTACTATTTGAAGCTACCATTGTGAATGAGACAGCGGCTGTAAAAGCGATAGTTGTGGGTCCATACTCCAACTTTTACTTAGTGGAATGATTATGTTCAAATTAGCACCATTTTGCCCAGCAAAGTGGAGCCAGGCTCCGGTAAGACTTCACACGGTGTTAAGTGTCACCACTCAACCAGTATGTTTTAGTTCGTTAGAGTTCGAACGAAGTTTGATTTCAGACGGAAAATTGCAAGCGGGCTTTTTTATAAAAACGCTATGTATTTATTAATTTAAAAATTGAATATGCACCAAAATGTTATATACGAGTATATATGAATAATGAACATAACACACTTTAATTAATTGCATGCTTCAACATTAGAATATAGAATAATATAACAAACGTTCATTAAGATTAAGCTCGTAGTGTTTCGAAAGGTACGGTACGATTTCTTTAGTAGACACTATTATTGTGCACTTGGGATTTGCCTCACTCGTGGTATAGATATAAAATCGAATCCCACTTTGTGAAACGTCCTCTGTCCGCACCATTTTCTTAAAATGGGATCGAAAGCTTTTTCTTTGCGTATTAATATATCGATAATCTACCGATAGGTTAGATAAGTTTAACCATAAAGCTCCAGACGTTACCCGATTATGTATAGACCTGTCTAACAAAGCCTTAGGAAAAATGGAGGGTTTTAATATTTTATCCTATCCTCCCTGTTCACGTTATAGACAGTTCTAAAGTGCAGTTTTATCCTGGGATATTTAACAGGCTTTATTATTATATAGCAGTCGTTACCAGAAACCTCTTGCGGAGTAGCTCACTAATTGAAAGTCCGCCTCTCGGGGGCGGCCGCAGACTGTAATTTACGGAAGTACAGTCCACAAAATGTGCTAACTGAAATAATATCTTGTTAACTTTTTATGTAACTTTTGAGCTTTTTTGAGCGAGCAACTTTTTTTCACTTCTTACCAATGTTGCTTAGCTAGTTATGGGCAGGGTCGACATTTCTCGATTTTGTATATTATTTCGAATATTAAACTTAAATCTTTTTACGTGATTTTCCTCTAGTATCATCTATGCTGAGTCAACTGAGGTCTCCTGCTTGTGTTACCACTCACCTTTGGTTAATATATCTTTGTCACAATTCTTTCATCACTAATCCTCTCGGCATTACCAAACTTCCAGAGCATGTTCTGATTCATTTTTATTACAACATTCTCGCTTACGCCTGCCATTTTGTGAATCTTTGAGTAGCGGATTCGATCAGCTAAGCTGACTCCGCATATGCAACGAAGTGATCGCCTTTCTACAGCAATAATCTTTGTCCCATTCAACTTCTGACATACCCATATTCAGCTTTGTGAGAGACAGATCTAGAAAAGTCTAATAATAATTGGTTACATGCATTGCCATTATTCTTGCAAAAAATATATACTGGAGATATGTAAGGACTTCAACATACAACTTTAGCCACTAGATGAACGAATGATTAAGACTTAGACTCAGATTATTTCCAACCACGACGCATTGAATAACAGTTACAAATAAGTAAAACGGTGGTAAAATTATAAACCATAGCGTAGTAGGACAGAATCTGATTGTTAACGCAATTGGTCGTCAGTTCAATTCCCCTCCGGAACAATGATTACATTTATATTATTTTCATTTCTCCGCTCTGTAGCTACTTTTTTTGTATGTATGTAAGGTAGATAAAATTTGGAACTAACTACTAGGGGTTGGAAAGGATTAGCTGACAGGTACGATAAGGCTGATTAATGAGCACAGTGGTTTTTGTATGAATAATGAACAGGATTCTGTATTGTAGTATCAATCGTTACAAGGGTATTAAGCCATTGTAAATGGCTGATTGGACCATAAAGCCTGGCTTCCTGAATCCATGGAAATGTGCAATTATATTGTTCAGTTCGTTCCTGAATAAAATCTTTTTGATAATATTTATTTTTTTCTTTTATCTGATTACTTTGAATTGCATCATTTATAGTTTTAAACTTTTAAAGTTGGTCACACTGTCATAGGCAAAGAATATACAGTTTCATACTTTGCCAGGTGAGGATACGCAGAGAGAACCTACTATTAAAAATTCTCGACTCTCTCGTCATCCAAAATCGACTTCTGGCTTTCCGGGGCCAGGGGCGGAACAATAGCAAGAAAAAACTCTTAATATTCTGAATATACTGATAAACATTAAGCCTTGAACAATGTATTAACTTCATTCAAGTCATTATATTCGAAATGAAAATATTCAACTTCTTATTGTTTGCTCGCTTAATTTACAAATTGGTAATTACACATATCACACACAATCCATCGTGGCGCAGTGGGTCTGACTGTAAAAGCGTTTGGTGGTGGGTACAATTCCCATTAGGGGGAGTGATTATATCTAGAATATTGTAATTTCTTCTCTCTGGTACATAAGAACAAAGCACGCCGTTGATTTCCGATGTAAAAACCACAGTTAGATATTTCACAAATCTAACGGCAATCATTTGACAAGTAAATTTGTGGCATTTGTCTGTCATTTGATACAATTAATATATCAAACTACCGCCAACGATTTTTTAGTTGCCTCACGTACTGCCCTGGATTCTTGCAAAAGTAGCTAACTGTCTTGCTCTCTGGTGTGATCGGATTGCCACCTCACCACCAGTGCCCACGGTATACTGTAAAGTGTTCGAAACGTCGGGTTCTAAAATGTATTTTCGAATACCAATACGCGATTAATACGCGATTAATCCGGTTAAAAATAGTTTCATTTCAAAATGTGTAATAATCGTGAAAATCAAAGAACTTATTACTACGAACTTATATTTGGTTCTTTTTGTTTATTTATTTGAATTAAAATAAAAAACTCTTAGAACCGTTGGACGGTTTCCAAGAGGCGCGGATTCAAAACCCGCTACGTTCAAAACTTTTATACGTTTTCTTAAAATGTTTTTCAGTTTCCTAAGTGTTTGAATAACACATTAAAATGTTAAAAATATTATATATACGTTTCTCTTGCATGTGATATTTAACTTAATGTAGTAGCATTACATTAAGTTTATATGATAAATTTACTAGATATTCATTAATTTTACAACCGTTGATAATGTTAAAAATATTTAATTAAAATATTTTTTATTACATTTCAGTATTTAAAACTAGGCTATGTACTATAAGCCTCATAGAAAACTTTGTGTCTTTATGTATTACTAAATAGAGTACAGCTTTTGTCATGAATTTTACTCGTTTAAATCAAATGTAATTAACATAAATTTCATATGAACAATACTTACTAAACGTATGCAGATATCTGCATTTATTGGTACTATTTCCTTATCAATTAAACGCTAATTGGGATTTCTAAGTGCAGTTGCAAGGCAAGCTTTTGAATTGACTGAAATAAATAAAAGTGTTTTAATACACTAATGAGGTGAAAAACGATTTTACGTTTAGAAAGCTTCACATTTCCTTCAGATTTAGAAACTGTGGGTGGACTTTAAAGATGAAATAAATTTTCGTATTTGTAATTTGTTTTATTAAGTTAAGTTTATCTCGACCGATTATTTTAAAGACGCTAGTGTAATTAGGCATGGCCTTTGTATAGCTGGGCCATTAATTTCAGCTTTAAAGGTAAGCTTTATATAAATTAAGTGACACGTAAAATTTGATTAAAACGTCGGTCTTACGATTCTATTTGGTATAATAGGTCTTAGTGTAAGAAATTAAATGTCGATCTTTAGTGAAATCTATATATTATTTCTTGGATGATATAAATATTGTAATATAAAAATTGTCTTTAATGTATATTTATTTGTTTTTGAAATATTCAATGCGTGTTGAGTAGTCTTTTTCTCGCATAGCAGGGTTGTCAGTGAGAAATTAGTGTCAAGAAATTACGGTTTCCACTTTCCGCCCGAAATCGATTAATAAGTACTAAGCGATGGATTTAAAGCTTCCTTTTTTTTTTGTGAGGAAATCCTTTACGGATACCAGCCTGATTGGGGAGTCAGGCGTGGTTATGTGGGACTCCGGACATTTAAAGCTGCTCTTTGGGTTACTAGATTGGGAAATTGAAATAGATACATACACATATAAAGTGTTTTTCAATTTCCTATGTAGGCGAATAAATATGTCAAAATATTTAATAAATAGCAATCAAATAATCTTTGGGTACTGAAATTTGTAAAAGTCTCTCTAAAGAGGTGCTAACGACAAAAATAAGTTGTAATAAGCGTATAAGAATTGTGACGTAGCCAGTATTCAACGCATGGCTTAGCGGTCAGAGCGTTTGGACAGTTTCCAAGAGGCGGAGTTTGTATCCCGCTGTGTTCAAATTTATATTCGTTTTCAAAAAAAATTTTTTTAATTTTCTAAGTCTCTGAATAACACTTTAAAAATTAAATAGATAATCCATATCTATGCAAACAATAAAAATGTAACTGATCACTGTTAGTACAAGTTTTGGATTTGTCATCATTTGAAATCACTCTTAAATATTTATTTAAAACTATTACACTTTTAAAGTTTTCACCAATCTATGAATAATATCGTAATTATTAAGTAATATAAATGTAAAAAATTCAAACTAGTATTATGTGTCTTTATAGCAATGTTTTCTTTTGGTGTATGCAAGCCACTGCACAATGTGAATAGACAGTGTCTCGTGTGCTCCAGACTGGTTAAAACAATGCCCTGGCCTTGTAAACTGTTTCCTAACACTGATATTCTTATATTGCATCTGTTGTGTGTAACACATTAAAAAACGTGTGTTTTTGAATAAAAAACACATAAATAAATATAACTCTACGACGTATTAATTATATTAGATGTATATAATATAAAAATTGTAAATATTTTATTTTCTAATTTTTTATTAATAGAGCGTCAGTTTTTTTGTTCTAGTAGTTAGTTTAAAACACAATATTAATATACAATAAAAGTTTAAAATACAATAATAACGAAGAATTGTTTATAGGCTGTATGAATTGTGATCTTTGATTTTAAAAGGCAATTCTAAACGAATAATAAATCTATTTTTCGTTTTTTTTTCTATATTATTGGGGTAATTTTTTTGTGGTTGGGGTAATTTACTTTTTTACATAATTATTTATATTTTTTTATTCATGTTATATTTTAGCTTATATTTTTTATTACAGGATTAGTACAATATGTATTGTTTTATATGTGTAGTATAAAAATAATTTGTAGGATAATTTTGTCCTTAATTTATCAACTCATGCCGTTTAACGTTTTGATCGACTTCCATTGTAAGCGTTATCTTAATATGGAACGAAATTACTAAAAATAACGAACTGATTGCGTTTGTAATAAAAACAATAATGGAAAATATTTTTTGGATTTAAAACTATAGTAATTTTCTCAATTTAGGGAGCTATATGCAAAATTGGGTTGCTACACACGAAATTAATCCAAAGTACAGAAAACTGAGGAATTTAGTAATTTACGACTAGATATCTCATATCACAAACCAAAATCAATTCATTAGATACATACAAATATATATTTAAACATATATGTAGATATGCAAAACTTTTATATAAATATTATGATAAAATGAACCGGCAGAAGCTTTATAATTCAACATCTATTCTCTAATGGTCCCAGTATTGAATTTGCTAATTAATAAATCTTTTACATTTTAACACAAACGTTATGTGGGCGGAGCCCGTTCAGAGTTTAGACGAGAAAGAAATATCTATAAAAATTAAATGAGGCCATCGTAGTGGAGTGTACCCGACTAGTTGTAGGTTCGATTACCATAACAGGTAATGATTATATTTAAAATATTTTTGTTTCTCCGCTCTAATGACAAGTCAAAGAGCGGAGTTGAGTTTCGCCACTCAACACGAAATTTCTCGGATTCGGGCTTAAATTGGAGAGCGAAGTGAGTGAAGCTGATAACAATTATAGCTTATCTCTAAAGTATGAATATAAAATTATTACAGTATAAACCAAACCATTTCTTATAAAATAAAAGGGTGAAGCTTAAAGCTGATTTCAATAAGAAGTTTCCCGTACATTTTCATTTTATAAGGTCGTGTAAATGCACAGACTTGAAAGAAGTAAGAGGTTTTCATGCACTGTTGCATTTATTCACCTTATCTAAATATGTTAAAGGATTTTTATTCGCCAAAAGCAAACTTAGATCTTAAATTGAAATATACGCCATTTTTTTTTACCTTTTATTTCTAGAAATACGTAACGTTTTCACTTCAATAATTATAAAAGATTTATAGCATAGATGATCAAGTCATTTTCATTAAATTGGTAAGATTCAGTTTAAAGCACAACACTCCGTTCTCCACTCCGTCCGAATTCTAGACATAGCTTGTTGAATGGCGAAACTCAAATCAACGTTACACTTTGTCTTATTCACTACAGCAGAGACATGAAAGCAATTTAAATACAATTATTCCTCTGAGTGAGAATCGAAGCCACTGCCAATTGCGTTTACAGTCAGATGCCACTGCGCCACGATAACCTCTTATTATTTCACTTATAATATTTCTTATTATGCATTACTTTAAAAAATATTGGTATCATTTATTGTTTTTCGCGTAACGATTTCCTCTCCAAAGTTTTTAAAACTTGTTAAATATAAATTTGAAATTCAAAAACACAGTAATCACCACGTTTCAACTAAAGTCTGGACTTTACTTAAGTAAAATAAGTTGCATTTTAAAATTAAACTAGTTTTAACCGGATTAATGGCGTATATATTTGTGGTCCGTGGTCTACCTGTGACCACGGACTACTGTAGTGTTCGAAACGTCGGGTTTCTAAAAATGTGTTTTCGAATACCAATAAAAAACGAGATTAAACCGGTTAAAATTACATAATTACATTTTAAAATGTGTAAAAATGGCGAAAATCAAACCTCTAATCTCATTAAGTTTATTTCAGTGAAACTTTTACTTGACGTAAACGTTGATGAAGGCGTATTCATTATTAAGATTTACTCATATGTAGTATTCTCAAGATATTTCTTGATAGCATATATTTACTTGGCAAGTTTTTAAACTGAAAATTCTTTAGTATCTCTTTAAAATACTTAATTTTTTGATAGAATCCGTTGTGGCGTAGTGAAAACGCAGATGACTGTGAACGTCATTGGATTGGTTGTGGGTTCAAATCCCATTCGGAGGATTGTAAAATATTTACAATATTTTCATTTCTACTAGTTCCGCCATTCAACAGACCGAATCGAAGCTCGATTTCAGGCGGAAAGTGGAAAACGGGGTCTTGACACTAGGTTCTCTTTGACTATCTTGCTACGCGTGAAACAGCGTGAAGCTGCTTTATAATTTTGCGATATTATCTTCTGTTTACACATCTTTTCTATATACTGGGATAGTAACAGAGAGATTAATGAGTGACTACTTTCTCCGTTTTCAAATTATAATCTCTTAATAAACGTATAATCTCTTCCTAGTAACCTTAGAATTTTTTTTTTGGTCTTCACTCATTCACCATCATTCATGAAGTGACAGATACTCCGATTGGGTACACACTTTACACTTTCCAGTCGAGACATCCTTCTTTCACATTATTCACTGTAACCGCGGAAAAATATTGTTTTCAGCTTTAATAATTAGCCGTATTAGATAATAAATCTCGTCTAGACGATATTGAGTGTAACGTTACATTGCGAAGGCAACACCTTAAAGTATCATGTAATGGGCCTTGCCTTTATATTACATACACTGAATTTTGAATTTGTTTGCAAAATTATTCAATGAAAAAGACATATTTAGAATCAATTTTCTAAGTGTGCGATTAACACTTTAAAAAAGAAATGTTAAAAAATTATTGAATTAATCAATACTGTCCCAAGGCACCACGACGACCACTATATATATATAAGGCGTCATTAAACCTGAATTATAATAGAATAATTTTCATATTTAATAATTCAATATTTCTTTAATCTTATACTTTTAAAAAGGTAAACTGGAAGAGACGCGGTTATGCATAGAAAATAAGTAAAAAGCTTTTGTAAAATGTTGACCGCGTACAAAAGCCTCATCCATCATGTATATTTTTATACACTTTTTGCATTCCATAAATTCTATGCAAGTTTTAAAACACCACTACTCAATTTGCGTGCCAAAATTACGGCAATATGGATCGCTTTAAAACATCAAGCGTTTTACATTTTTGAAATTTATTATATTTGAAAGCTTTTATATGAAATGAAATGAATATACATTTCAAAATTATTAAGCTACATTTCGTGGCTAGACAAAGCGTGGCAATGTCTCGGATTCAGGTGGGAAGTGAAGAACGGAGTGAGTGAGATAAATATTAAAAGTGTTCAATATATTATTTCAACATATATGTCAATGGAGTTCAAAGGCATATTTATGAAAATAATTAACTTCTAGATAAAGATCACAGTTGAAATTTGCTATTTAATCAGCATTGTATACATCCATAGGACATAGGCATTCTATTGTATAGTAGAAGAAGTGAAAAATAAATATATTTTCTGCAGAAGTCCTCAAAAACTCCTTATATATTATTTTTATTTAATTCATTTTATGATTATAAAGATGAAAATAGGTTCCATTTCTTCTCGAAATAGGAGCAAGATTAAATAATTGAGTTAATACAAACTTATATGGTCAATGCAAGTACTAAATACAAAAAATATATTATCCCTTATATACAAATTGTTATATACTTTTATATATGTACACTAATAAATATTGACATTTTTATGTAAAATTAGAAAGTCTACAATCGACTGTTTTATAATTTTTTGCCTAAATTCCTAGAAAAATATCTAAAATCTATGGCAGTGAAAGTTCTATCCCGTAATTTAGCAAACTCACGGCTCTCGGGTCGAACCCCATAATCTCTTGTCAAATCCATTCAGCTATAACGCAAATTTATAGTATTTGTAAAATATGTATATTAGAGAGAATCCCGTCTTTGTTTCCCGGGATCCTGGATTTAGAGGGTTAGGGGTCGAGAAGCTTAAGGCTTAAGTCCACTAAACATGTAGTGCTATAAAATATGAGAAATTTTGTAACAAGTGTACATTGATGAAATATAGAAAGAGGTTGTACTTTGCATAATTTAATTGTTGGTAGTTTTTTTTATTCTATGTGCAGCGGTCATAGGTTCGATTTTTATATAAATTTAATGGTTATGAGATGTAGTTTCATTCGTGGAAGGGAGATGAAATTCAGCAAAGTAATTACGAATATTGCATATAGCCGTTGCAAGCTGCCGAACGTGATGTCCGGAAAAGATTTCTAAAAAATTCTTTCATATTATAGAGTATCTGTTATTCCGTTTTTTTTTAGGTTCATACTTTTTCCCGCATACCAGGGTATATAGAAAACCTAGTCAAGTATTTTTACCACTTTTCACGATTCAAATTCAAGACATTGCGCGTTAAATAGCGGACCTCAACATCGCGCTTTGTCTTGTCACTAGAGCGGAGAAATGATAATAATTCACATTTAATAATAAATATTTGATTGAAAAAAATAGTTGTCCCGCTGAGTTTTTTACGCCGGTTCTTCTCAGGTCTAAGGCATTAATTAACTTTAGAGTATCGGTGGTAAATTAAAATATTACACGTAAAAAAAATTAAGCATGTATCTTCTTATTCTGAATAAAGTTATTTAACTTAAGTTGGCTTGATATAACGTTTCCCCCGAGTGGGAATCGAAGCCACAACCATCGTATAGTCAGAAGTTGTCACTCTCCTTAGCCACGATGGCCCCAAATGGATGTATTAATTCAGTAAATTGACTTAGTAGCCTTTTAAAATAGGAATATGGCTTTTTTATAAGATACGTACGATTCATATTTAGATTACACTTAATTAACAACATCTCGTTATCGTATCTCGTTTATTTTCCTGTAGGGAATTGTATGTATACAAAATATATATATAAAGTATTTCTTGTTCAAGTTTATCTCGTTATCTCACGCTTCTCTTCGACCATTTTAAAATTTCATAAAAATATATAAACGAGTTTAAGTCAATTATGGAGGAGTAAATAAACTATGGAGACTCTTTAGATTTTTTTTTTGGGCAAAACAAAATTGGATTAATTTTAAAAATATCTTCTGAAAAAGTTTTATAATAATAGTTATAGCATTTTTTTCTTTTCTTTTTTCATTTTGACTTAAAACTTCATAAAATATGCATATAAAATATGCATAGAAATATAATATAGGCAGTCGTGGCGCAGTAGGACAGCGTCTAATTATGAACGCGATTGGTTGTGGGTTCTATTCCCCCTCGTAGGAATTATTGTATTTAAATTTTTTTATAATTTTCATTTCTCTACTCTACCACAGCACCTAAAACAAAGAGAGAAAAGAAGAGATTTTTTTCTCATAATTTCTGTCTCATACGGAAGGAAATTCAACAAAATTGCTTCACCGAACGTGATTACTAAGTCCCGTAGTGTCATAAGTACGGCAGTAAAATTAATTAATTGTATTCTGTAATGGCGAAAATTTAATTAGTAAGGTTACGGCGAAATGTAACGGTTCGTTATTTTCTCTTGTGGTTACTTTTTGCTCACGATTAAGTTGAATCGTAATTTTGGTAGATTTAATATGTACATAAATACAAGAAAATAATTGACTTATTCGAATTTTACTTTATTTTAAACAAACAAGATTGATTAACATTTTTAAATGAAAGAAAATACATAAATAATAAAATTTTTGGTTTTGGGGGAAATAAAATATATAGTTTCATTTCAGAAAGAAAATACATTAAAAAATATTACCGTATTCCATCACTTTTCATCACTGGCTACGGCACCGTGTCATATCAAGTTATCCTGCCATCTTCATCCGGTTCTTGGTCCAACAGTTAAGCGATAGTCTTTAGAATATTCGAGAATTTCGCTATGAAGCCGTTAACTAAAACAAATATCGGTACAATAGTAGTTGCATCGATATTTAACATGTAATAGGTCTGTAATATATTATTAACTTATTCTCGTACAGTTTTTGTTTTCTCAGCTTCACGCTTTTGCCCACATAGCGGGGTAGTCAAAGAGAACCTAGTGTCAAGACTTTCCGATTCCGAGACATTGAGTGGCAGCGCCGCGCTATGTATTAATGGCATATAGTAATTGAGAAATTGCTATTTTGCATTGATTACAGATAAGAACTTTACATAATTAAAAATGTATTATTTTCATTTCTTTTTTGTTTATTCTATGTATCGTCTGTCACCACGATAGCTCTTTGTTGAGAACTTGTTATTTACAGAGATAAACTACCAATTGCTTTTCCAAAATCTTTTGAATCCACAAGAGTCCAAGTTAATTTTTGTTCAAAACTTTTATGGGGCTAACTTCAGAGTATAGTGTATACATTACAAGAAGAATCAAAATAGTGGTCTAACATTAAAAAAATAAACATAACCTATTGAGAAACCTTGCTTCAGATTTTTGCGTCGGTTAAAAGAGTACTACCAAGCACACCATTCTCCACAACACATCTGCACACCCATAAACTTTTGACCGTAGCGTGCGCTGCTTAACATTTCTCTGCTTTCTCGTTATAATAAGACGCGTTATAAAGTCCTCTGTAACAAACAATCTTAGTAAGACAAATAAAAAAAAAAAACTAACTTTTGATATTAAGTGTAAGGCTGGATTTAGCCTTCGCTGAGACCGAGTTATTATCATTACTATATATTTATGTACCGTTGTTTGCTTTGAAGAGTACACACGTCTTCGCAAGTCATTACGAAAGCATTTCTAGTTGCTCTATTTGCCGCTAAAACATCTTGAGTTGATATTAATTTTTGTTTCATTTACGAGTTACGGTTTTATTTCTCGTTTTATGTTTGCTTGGCGTTTGGTTGAAAATGTTTATTCGTTTACGTAAACGTTAATTGTTTGTTGTGTGGCGTTAAGTTACGCAATATCGGAAAGCGTAGAGTTTTCTCTTAATACGCGGAGTATACAGAGTACACTTTTTACCGAACATTTTTGATATTCGAAAAGAAAAATGTAAAAAAGAAAATCAAAAACTAAATAATACTTTGGTTCGGCGTTCACCTTCACCTGAGGGAAGAAATGAAAATAATTTAAATGTAATCATTCCTCGAGTGGGAATCGAACCCACATCCAATCGTGTTTACAGTGAGGCGCTATGCCACTGCGCCACGATGGCCTCAACATCATTCATTTCCTATTTTAAAATAGAATATTCTCCAAAACTAAACCGTACCCAATAAATAACTAAAAACCCTCAATCATAATAAAAACAACCTTCGGAATTTCCATAGAAAATTCTCCTTAGACTCATAAAGGGGCCAGCCCTTTATAGCTTCATATGCAAAAATAAAGGGCTAAAATGACTCTTTCATGCCTTTTTGCAATTAAGTAGCATCCATTACATGCTACGTAGGCAACGACAGAGACCATGCCGGGGCGTCCTCAGGAAGCTCCGCCGGATGACCAGCCATAAACCATGATTATAAATAACTTGCAGTGCAGTAGTAGTTTTTTTCTGATATCTGCGAAGCATCAGTTGGTTTTGTTTTGGTATTATCATTTTTATATTTGTTGGAACTTATATTCATTGAAATTATTGATTTTTTTTTGTTTTTTCTAGCAAATTCACGCTACTTTTCATGGTAGGCAGAGAGAACCTAGTGGCAAGGCACTCCGTTCTTCATTTTTCACCTGAATTGAAGGCAAGTGACATTATTCAACGCCGCGCATTTTTACGTTACATGGAAATGAACATGGCATTAGGTTCCGTCAATTTTTTCAGCTACACGCTTCAGCTTTATCCCACATGGCAGAGTAGGCATAGAAAACCTATTTTCATGATATTCTTTCTTGCGAATACCACTCGAATATTCTATTTTGAATGGCGGAAAACTCAACGCCACTTTTTGTCACCAGTAAAGATGAGTGGGAGTGGGATCCACTCACAAACATCGCATTTACAGTCGCTGTTCTACTGCGAGACAGCTAAATACATAATCACTCCCATAAACTAGTTTATAATGAATTAAACACTTAGGTCTAGTTCACACAATCTCCGGGCACTAATTACTATTTCAGCCGCTTTATTATGAGGAGCGAAGTAAAGCAAACAGGTTAATCTGGAAATTCATTTAGAATTTACAAACTTTGAGTGACCGTGGTTGAATGTGTCTCCTGGCGATAAGTTGGGGTTACTCGCTTTATACTTGAATTGCCTGCAATTTCCTTGTGGGAAACTTGCCATATTTTTTTTATATAAATAAATTGACAATTGTGACATGAAAATTTCAATTTCGTCAAGTAAATTCGGCTGACAGTTATTCAGTAAGTACTGGAAGAGTTTCTTACTGAATAACTGTTAGAGAAAGATATTTTGATTAAATATATATGTAGAATGTCTATACATTCTACATATATATTCGTACTAGACGAACTGTTCAATTTAGTTAATGTATGTCATTATGCCAGTAATATTAATTATAAGTAACTAAGCTTTGAACTTCAAATACATTAAAAAAAATAAAATTAAAGTTTAAAAAGCTGTTTTGAATACGCTTAAAGAATTCGGAATTCAAAACCTCTATATAGTATGTACCTATACAAGTACCTCGAAGGCCAGGAAACTAAGTTCAATGAAAATGTATTAATAGTTTTTAATGCTATGAGTTCAAGCTATTTACTCATGACAACTTGGTGTATTTTTGAACAACTTCAAAGTAAAAAGTTGCTAAATCCCCTTAGTAGGCACGCCGTTTCCCCGTTTTCCTCTTAAAATATGGCGGAACTCAACACCGTGTTTGTTTCATACTAGAGTGAGGAAAGGCAAATATAAATATTTAAATATAATCATTCCCCCTAAAAGGGATCGAATCCACAATCAATCGTGTTTACAGTCGGATGCTAGCACACTTTGTTGTGAGATATATATATATATACGAGTATATATATGTAATTACTTCTAATTTGCTGTAAATGCTCATAATACAGTGATAAAAAGTAATTTGGCATTTTTAATACAAAATTACAAACATAAAATACATTTACTAAAAGGCTTTACAGGATAATATGACACATTTTGACCTACTTCTAATACTTAAGTAGCCTAATTTGTAACATAAAATATGAATAAAAACGCTATAACATATTCAAAAATGATATGCTCCAGTGAAAATTTAGTACTAGAAGTGCTTTTTTTTAACATTTTAATAGTGTTATTCGCACACTTAGAAAATTGAAAAAGACATATTTAGAAAACGTATAAAAATTTGAACGCAGCTCAAATATAAGTTGTAATAAGCGTATAAGAATTAAATTAAATCTACGTAGACTACGTATAACTCAAAAAACTTCTTGTCAGTTACTATTTTAAAGATATAAATATAAAAAGAAGCATCAAAGACTAGCTATCATATAAGAGAAGAATCATCAAAATGGTGAACCCATTAAAAAGCTATGCCGATATACACAAAAAAATACCAGCCTAATTAAGCAGCTCCTCGTTTTTTTGAAGTCGGTTCAAAATATGAGTTTCTCCCTCGTATGTCGTAATATTCTCACATTTATAAGGCATTTAAGTATTCAATAGTGCCTCCAAAGATGTCACTTCCAGCATTACAGCAATCTGTAGCTGGCGGTGTTCCAAGCGAGAACCTCAAGTGCCCATGCAAATTAAAATACACTCTCAAACCGTTTCACCAAAAATTTGCTTGGAAATTAATTTAGCGATTCTCGTGGATGTACGTTTGTTGCTTTGGTTATTGACTTACAATATTGTAATAAATCCACCGTGGCGCAGTGGAAGTGCGTGTGATTAACGCGATTTGTTGTGGGTTCGATCCCCACTCGGAAAATTGAGTATGTTTAAATGAATAAGCATGGTGATGATAAAGCGCGTAGGTAAAACAAGCTCGAGAAGATAAAATCATACCTCCTACACCTCATTCTAAACAATATCAGGGACGCATATCAGTGTAAAGAAATTTCGTATAGCGTAATTAGCTAGGAATTTTAGTTATTTTGAGAACCCCGATTTCAAATTTTGCTAGCTTTTCATTAATGGCGCAGTGGCAGCGTCTGGCGCCATTGGCTTTGGGCTTGATTCCCATTCGGGGGAATGATTATATAATAAGTTCTTTGATTTTCACGATTATTACACATTTTGAAATGAAACTATTTTTAACCGGATACATCGCGTTTAATATTGGTATTCGAAAATACACTTTAGAACCCGACGTTTCGAACACTTTACAGTAGTCCGTGGTCACAGGTTGACTGAGGTGGCATTTGTCTGTCATTTGATACAATTATTATTAAGACTTCAAAGTTTTAAGATCGGATCGGAATTATTATATTCCAGTTATTTTCATTTGCTACCTATGCTTAGACATAGCGCGGCGTTGAGTTTAGCCACTCAACATGAAATGTCTTGATTTCATAATATCCCCTGTTTTGTTCCTTGATTTGCATTCGAATTAAGGAGCAATTGCTACCAAATGGAACTTTAATTCATGTTTGAATGATTTACAACGGATAGCAACACACAAAAACATTTTTATTGTGAAGAATGCAAGTTTGCGGTGTTAAAAGTAACTTGGATTTTTTGTAAAAGGTTCATTGTTTCGTCTCGTGATAAAATCGTTTCTTTTTGTAGTGCAAAGTATTTTTTTATTCGAATATCTCTGTCTGCGGCGGGGAAAGTGTCGGAGATTAATTGCGAAGGTCGTGCGTATTACAGGGCTTTAAGTTGGCTTTGAGTTTTCTTTATGTAAGAGGAATGTAGATTTTTTTGTTTTATTTTGTTTATAAGCTTGTGGCTATTTAAGACATATAGAAAGTACCTAGTTTTATATGTACTGCGTGCGTACTGCGTCCAATGTCACTAGGGCATTCGATGGGATCCCGGTCGTGTTTCGATCTCCATAATTTTGGGATGAAATTTGATCAATCCCCGGTTTTTGAGTGTTGACAAAGTAAAAAAAATATATATACTTTTAATATGGAAATTCTTAATGTGATTTGTAATAAATCTGATGTAATAATCACATAAAAATAACACAAGAATCTTAACGAAAAAAAACTTTAGCTAGAATCGTCTCCACATCTGTTCACGATATTTTCATCCTAAATTATTGTTTGCTTCTCCTATATATAAAGCAGTAGGCAGAGAGAACCAACTTTTATAAAACATGACTTAATTTTTATTTCTAAAATTTAAACATAAGCTGCTATTATTTTTAAACATACGTTAATCAGTTTTATTTTGGTAAATAATGATTATTTTCGTGTCGATTAATGTCGATTGTTCTAAATGCCACACATCGTCTTCTCAAAGTCCTATAAAAAAGATAAAGTAAATATATACATTTCAAGTAAAATAATAAATTATTATCGCGATTATATTGAGAAAATGTACACAGGCGAACCTGTACAGTGTCGTGTACTAGCGTGTTATGACCGTATAGCGTGTGTCTTTCATCTCACCGAAACACCTCGGTAATTACATCACGCAAGCGTTTATCATTATTATATATATTTATTTCCATAATCCACTGTTTTACTTTTATTCAATTAGATATTTTTCAGTTTCACGATTTGTCATGTTTAGTAAATTAAGCTAGAGAGATCTTAGTGTCATGACACTCTGTTCTCCGCTTCATTTCTCAATTCGGGACGTTTCGTGTTGAATGGCGAAATAAGAACGATGTGCTTTGTTTTTCTAGGGATCAGAAATAAAAAGACTAGTGTTGATTGAACCCGCAAACATCGTGCTTACAGTCAAACTGCGTCCCACTGCGCCTAGATGGCCTCACTCCTTACATGTCTATAATTAGCTTTTATACATATAAATGACGATTTTTCTCTATATGAAGGAGAATCTAGGTGGAAAACAGTATTTTTAATCGTTATATTCTAATAAAATTTCGGTAATTAGTAAATGAAAATCGACAGTATTGTGGCGCCTTTGTGGCACCAGATGGAACATCTGTCTGTCCGATAGTTGTTTTCGTAGATCTGGCGTTGTTAGATAAAGTGCCAAATTGGCTGTCTCTAGTTCTATCTAATGTCTGAAATTAGAAAAAAATTGAGATTTTTCATAAAACGTGAGAAAGAGATATGAGAACTGTGTCAAAACAATAAAATCAACGCATAAAGAAGGCTTTACAAGCAAAGAATATTTCACCTAGTAATATATTATACGTACTGTACTGCACATTATCCTGTTATATTTAAACCAATATTTGGTTGGTTCTCTACTTTGTGGGAAAACCGCGAAACTGAAAAAAAAATTTTAACCCTTATATATCTCTATACAACGAAATGCAATTGTGGACTCCAAAAACGATAAAATGTATACTGTGCAGTCGGATAGCGTCTGTCTGTAAACACGATTATTATATTTAAATTGTTTACATTTCCATGTTCAATTAAACAAAGCGCGGCGTTGAGTTCCGCCACTCAACACGCAATGTCTCGAATTCAATCGGAAATTGGAGAACGGAGTTAGTTAGTTAAGTTATCTTTGTCTAACCAGCTATGTGAAAAAAAGCGTGAAGCTGTAAAAGAAAAGTGTGCTGCAGTATGGAAAAATAACGAAAAAATCTAAATTACTCTAAAACTAACACTCTGCGTCCATATTTGTAACATACGCTGGAAAAATTTCAACTATCATTTGAGGCTTTGAACCGTAAAATTAAAGAGCTAAGTTTACTTTTGGGATGGTCTTTGGGAAAAGATGCTATTTATTTTTCAATTTTATGGGATATCATTTGTAAATCAAAATATTCTTTATTCAAATAGGCTATTACAAGCACTTTCAATTAACATTAAATTAACATGAATTGTCAATTAAAAATTAAAAAAAGAAACTCAACAGTTGCTCTTGTCAATTGATTTTGTTTTAATATTTCTTTTATATTACTAATTAACGATTGTTTTTTAGCAAAATAAAAATAAGTTTTCCTTTTGAGCCTAAAATTGAGTTCTGTGCTTGCAAACGAAGATAAATGAAAATTATTTAAATATAGCAAGTCCGCGATTCGAGATTGAATCCACAACTATCGCGTTTACAGCCATTAACTGGCGCACTACGCAATGATGCTATTTTAATATAATAAAATTCAAATTACTAAAAGAAGAATCGTGTACAGGATTTTTATTTATTAAAAACATCCAATTTTTTATTATTACCAATTTCAAAAGTCCCGAGAAGAATCTAAAACTTGTAACAGCTTTATTTTTCAGTAATTAAACGTAATAAAAGAGAAAACGACAATAAATTTTAATTAACTGGTCTTATAGACCCGAGCTATATTGATTTTGTTATTTATTACCTAATTTTATGGTACGATGTGCCCCGAACCGCGATGTAAACACAACTTGGACGTTCCAGATAGAATATGATATTGGGTACATATTGCAATATGTTTGCTCATTCTCGACTTAAAAATTTAAAGTGTATACAACATTTTTGATCGTAACCTATTAACCTAATAGCTGTCATAGTAAGTAAGTACTTTTTCAATCTAATATAGAAAAAAAACCCTTATAAAATTATATAACATTTTTTAAGTTCTTTGTTTTTCACGATTATTAGACATTTTGAAATGAAACTATTTTTAACTGGATTAATCATTGCCTTGAGAAATGTCAGAAAATACATTTTACAGTCCGTAGTCACAAGGTAGACTACGTTACCTGTGACCACGGACTGTACTGTAAAGTGTTCAAAACGTTGGGTTCTAAAATCCGGTAAAAAATGGTTTTGTTTTAATAAGCTGTCATACTAACTGGCAGAGGGACAGTGTATGAATGTAATCGTGATAGGTTGTAGGTTCAATTCCCAAGCGGTATGATGATATTAATTTAATTATTATTATTAATCCGCTCTGGTGATAGACAAAGCGCGGCGTTTAGTTCCACCACGTAATGCGCAATGTCTCGAATTCGGATAGAAAGAGGAGAACGGAGTGTCTTGATACTAGGCTCTCTCTGACTACCCAGCTAAATGTAAAGCTGAAAAAAAATCTCACAAAAACACACACGACACCTTAAATATATTCTTAATTAGAATAAATTTATTCACATACTTAGAAAATAAACATTTAAGATTTCAATATTCAACTTTAAATTGTCATTGTACCAAGTAGAGTCGCAGTATAAAGCTTTAATAGTATAATTTTCAAATTTTCAGCTCCCATTACAGAGATAGCTTCATTAGAATAACCGCAATGTTGAATCTTGGGAACCTAATGGATAATTTCCATTTCGCTATTACCTGACCCCATCCGAACATGCAACGGCTCCCAACCCCAATTTACAATTGCAAATCCGTCCCCTGACGGTTATATACTAAGGTATGGAAGCTTACGGTTTCATATCAGTACAGTGTAACAAGTGTTATACTATAA
Source organism: Podotricha telesiphe (assembly GCA_038994665.1). Lineage (NCBI taxonomy): Eukaryota > Metazoa > Arthropoda > Insecta > Lepidoptera > Nymphalidae > Podotricha > Podotricha telesiphe. Next base: position 240,665 of record JAOYRR010000110.1, on the reverse strand, counting down.
TATTAAATAATAATAATAAAAACTCTTTATTGTACATCCACAAATAGAAAAAAAAACAGAAAATAAGTTAAGTAAATAAAGACAAAAAAAAAACAAAAGAATATACAAAGTTTATACATAGTGTTTTTTTTTATTGTAGTCATTTTATTCTATCTATTAATTTCCAATGTTTTTTACAAGGTTTTTATTAACTTCAATTGTGTATGTTTGTTCGGGTGGCATCTGGCAACTCTATTTTGAAGCATATATCCTTAATCGTTTGAGCTAAAATTTTGCATACACTTTCAGTTTAGACGACAATGCATGGTTAGTTGTGTGACGTCATTCAAAATGTATCATGGCGAAACACATAAGATGGCGGATTTTAAATGCAAATGAAAGTGCTTGATGTGAATAATTTGGAGAAAGCTTGTTTTAAAAGTTAATTACTTTTTTTTTTCATATAAATATAATGATTCAATTTTTTCTGTAACAATTATTAAAAGCAATGTTTGTGGGTTCGTTTCTCATTTAAGGTAATGATTACATTTAAATTATTTTGATTTTCCCACGTATAAACTGTCATATACATTAAAAGCACCTTTAATTAAAATTTCCAGAGGTGGAATTTGACCCAAAACCATCACGAATATGAAAAATATTAAAATTTCAAAATATTTACCACTACGTGTAAGGTTACTGAATAATAATAAATTAATGAATAAAAACACGAATATTTCTTTATAGAAAACATACACAAATTTGAACGCAGGGGATTCAAACCCGCGCCTCTTGGCAACCGCCCAAGAACTCTAACCGCTAAGCCATGCGTTCAATTTTTTGTTATCTAAAAAAAAAAGTTTTTCAATTTCCTTAGTCTGTGAATAACTTTAGAAATGTTACGAATATTTATCTCATAAAACGGAAGGAAGTATAAAACTTATTTAAATAACTATTAAAGGTCTATTAGGATATCCAAATCTTGTTATTTTAACTAAACGGTGTATGTAATACCATAGTTATGTTATTTTGCCTACAAAATCGACTATTTGAGTACCCAATTATCTTTTATCTTTTATAGTTTCCGAGATCCCTTTATATACCCTAGAAACGACCTTTTGTGTACTGTAGAGCAACAACCCTATACTTGCAGCCCTTTTAAAGTACACTTCATTCAAAATTACACGTTAACGAACCTCAATAATCGGATTTCATTAGTAATGTTTTTTCAGTCTAAATGCAGGTTATTAGGCCTATAATTCATATTATCTAAATTTAATGTAAGGCTGAAATTTATCTATGCTATATAAACAAGTTAGATACAAAAATATTGACAAGCTTTTATTTGTGTTAGCGGCCATCTTGGTTTTAATTTTTTTCTTAGTGTATTGTATTCTACTAGTTAAGCCGTTTCATTTGATACCCATATTTCATTGGTTGTTTAAATTATATGTAAGTCGCCATTTTGTTACGGCGGTCATTTTGAAATAATAATGATACCGATTTTAAATAATTTCATTGTCGACATTCAACTCAATTCAATTTCAGCTAAAAAAACTAAGGTACATTTCAAATTGCAGTTCAAATGGACACTGGCAAGTGGGTGAAATTTAGATTGCATGATTTGATTACAGACAGACAAACATACGGATGGGTGGAACTAAATACAAGCTTGTAATAAAATTACTTGTAATAAAACTGGATAACGGAGTGTCTTGTCACTAAGATATCTCTGTCTTGTCAGTAAGATTTCATGCTGTGTAAGAAAAAGTTAATAAATAGCTTTCCTCTCTTGCCATTTGATTGTTCCTTGAAATAACCTTTGGGTAGCAGAAATTTGTAAAAATCTCTCTACAGAGATGCGAACAACAAAAATAAATTGTAATAAGCGTATAAGACGACGACGCAGCCGGATGTAAAACGGATGACTTAGAGCGGTTATAGCGCTTGGACTTGCACAAGGGGCGGGTTCAAATCGTTTCTAAATGTGGCAATAACACTTTAATTTTTTTTTTAAATATACATTGTTTCTGAAAGCATTTGAGGTTTAGAAATGTTCTAAGATTAAACGTACATAAAAAGAAGGTTGCATTCGTTACTATTATAATAAATGTTGCGACAACAGTTGTCTAAGCGCTTGTACAAAATAATATTTGTTATACAGTACTACAGGAACACTCATTACATAGAGATGACAGTATCGCATCTGCGACCAGCATCACGAACTAAATGATATATCATCTCGTTTTAAAGTAATGGAACATGCGCACCGTATTTTAGATTTAAATATTTCACTATTCATATTACAACTAAAAGCCTGTGTCTGATACATTCAGGAGTAAAAATGAATATATTTTTTCCATAGCTCTAAGCCAATTTAGGGATCGGATTTTCATGTTATTACTTTGTGATGGAAAAATGTTTGTTTTTTTACAATATTTTTGTTAGACTAAGGGCAGTGTTTGGTTCAGCCACCGAACACGCAAAGTTTTTATTTGGCAGAAAAGTGTAGAAGCCGTTCTTTCATTAACTATTCTAAGCTATTCGTTAAAAATTTAGTCAGTCACCTAATCGCTAGTCATCCATCTCCCCTTTTTATTTCAGAATATTTTTATCTAGATGCTTTTTGTCAGTTTTGGCTGACAGGCTGTATTGAAACTTTTACATAATGCATAGGCAGGCTTACCATTTGAAGTGGAGTATCCAATACCCCGCTCGCTATAGTCAAATAAAGAATTTGAATTGTATATACTCGTAGTCTATAGAAATCACGCGTATACGTCGATTTTGTGTGGGGTTAAAAGTTTCCAATATTGTAATTCTTTGTCGTATTGTAAACTAACATTATATGCTTCCACGGTTTTCTATATGCTTTTATAATTTAGGCTTGGTTTTGCATACGTGATATAGAAATATTATTTAATTTTTAATTATTATTTTATACTTAGAATAAGAAATTTGTTCAGACGCGAATAAAACTTTAACGTATAGCTTAATTGGCCAAACACTTGGATGGATTCCAAGAGGTGCGGGTTCAAACACGTTCAAACTTTGAAGTATTTATATTTTTTAAAAAATACTTATCGTCTTTTTGTAATAGGGTTACGAATTTTCTACGACTTGTTGGGTTATATAAAAAATAATTTCTTCAAAGCTACAAATATATAAAAGTCACAGACGATTGTAGTCCAAGATATATATATATATATATATATATATATATATATATATATATATATAATATTAATTTTTATAACGTATTAGATATCATACACAGAAATCCTCTTTATGTTACACAATTTGTATAAAAAAACCAATTAATTTTCTTTTTCAATGCGAATAGGTTCATACGCCACTGAATAGAAAAGGGTGTTTCAATGGGAGACGAGAAAGGTAGTATTGACGGTTATAGGATCGACAAGCGGTCAGAACTGATCCGGGTTCACCGTCCTTTGGGATATTAATCTAATTTATATAGGTATTTACATTCTGACATAGAAATTCTTTGTGAATCTCCAATCGACTTAAAACACTTTACTGTACTATGTTGCTTTTTTAAATAATGCATGGCTGTGCCTTAAAGGGTGACTTTGATGTGGAAATCTTTTGGGATATCACAATTTTTTTCCTTAGAGGAATATTTATTAGGTACACGCGTTGACGCTCACATTGAATACATTTTGTTTGAAAAAAATCTATATAAGTACAATTTTAAATAAAGTATGCTTATTATTTTTATGAGATAGGTGAATAATATTATGTAAATTATGCGCGGCGTGTTATGAAAAAATGAGTATTAGAAAAGTTTTATCATTTATCAGTTTAGCGGAACTTGAATTACAACATTTGCTTGATTTGGAACTCATTTGGGTTTGATTTAAACAGACATACTAGCAAAACAAATAAAAAAGCAGCTTAAGGTTTTGTTTATATAGCAAGTGAGAACTTAGTAGTGTCAAGGCACTGTGCTCTACTCTTTTCGACTGATAATCGTGTATTGAAAGGTGCTTGTCTTACAAAAAGGTAAACAAAACAGTATAAAAGGCAGTAAAATGTTAGCAATGCACATGGATGTTCTTATTTTCTGTGTAGAAAACTCTTGGTAAGAATAACACTTACAATATTAAGTCAAATATGGAATTACGTAAATTTTGTGCACCTTTGTGCAGATAAAATTCCCTCCGAAAAGACATGCAGGGTCGCCATTTCCCCATTGAAGGTAGCGAAAAATACGACAAGTTCCTTGTCTTTAACGATATTGGATTTCCAACATGGGCTCTTTAGGTTTTTACGAGACTTCATAAAAGGCGTCATTGTGTTTTTTGTTGACAACTTTAACTTCGGCGCTGGTATAATAGGATGCCTCTATAAAGGTAAAAACGCGGAAAGTCAACTCTAAATGCTCCATTAAAGGTTTTTATTTTGAAGGAAGTTTTGACGATCAGTGCAAAGTTCTTGTGATATTTAACGTAAATGGTTTTAGTTTTAATATTTTAACGTTATAACAGCTAAACACTGATTTTGGAACTGTAAGTTTATCCGTTATATTTCTTTTTAGTCTTTGTGTATTATACAAATCATATTGATATTTCATATTGAATGGAAATATTACACCGGCTGGTGGAGTTTTTTTACTTCAGAGTATTTGAATTCACTAACATTTTATACAGTTACATACATCCCAACTGCGCTATAGCCGTTTTAAATCATATATTGTTGTGATATTGTAAGCTGGTATTGATCTTTAATGAGAAAGTGGTTTGATTCATTTGAAATATATAGAAAATTAAAGTACATGCTTCACTTATAACTTATACTTCACGCATATTAAGGTAGCCAGATAAAACTTAGTGTCAAGACACTCTGTTCATCACGTTCCAAATTCGAAATATTGCATGTTCAGTGACTAAGGTTAAGAAGAAAAATAACTATAACAAATTAACTTATACCACAATTCGTAAAAGAAATGGTTACTAACATATACCTCGTATAAAACAAATAAATACCAGCAATACAACTAAATGCACATAAACAAGGAAATAACGCTCATTGAGCAGAACGGAAAATGTACTTCTACTGCTCAAGTGGCTAAATGTCAACTAGTTGCTCGAGCTTCGCTGATACGAATACACGGTACAAGAAAAGTCTGGTGTAATACTTAGCGAAGACTTCACATAAGATCTCTGAGTGGGAAAATCGACTCGTCAATATTGTTGTAACACAGTCATATATCCCGGGTCCCGTATTTGGTATAACGTATTCCATATCCCGGCGTGGAATCACCTCGCTGCCGAATGCTACACTGGATTATTGTCCTGATTATATTGCTTGAACATTTATGTCAAGTGTACTATAGTTTAAGGCTTCATATAAGAATCTGCTTGTAAGGTGTACTAGAGTGTAGTGTTGTACCACAGTTACGAATATTAGATATGGACTGGAGATCTGTCATCTCGGATTAAAAGTTCCATCATATATTTGTGTCGAGTGTCGACTTTACGTTTCATTTTTCCAATCAATATCTGTAATACTCCACAATAGTGTTGTACCACGATTTAGCATACTGGAGTCTGTATCACATAATCTGAATACCGTGGAAGACTCTGGTGAAAAGCTGGGATTAACGCCAGGAAAGATAAGATAATTGGTATCTCCGTGGCTGGACTATACATTTTAAAGTGGAAACCAGCACATTTCTGTTAGTCCGATAGGATTATATCTATTGTTTGAACATTGATTTAAGTATCATCACTAGAAATGCCTCTCAAAAGCTTAATACTCGATAGTATTAATACAACACAGCCACGAGTCCCGGATCCCGAATCCCGTTTCCCGAATCCCGTATCCCAGATTGGGAACTGGCACGCAGCCGGCTGCTAAATAGGATTATTGTCATGATTATATTGTTCGAACATTTATTTCAAGTGTATGCTTTGTTCGAGAGCCATTATGTATATGAAAATTGGCTATTATATATTTTTTGGTCGCCTTTATTCGTTCTTTGGAACTTTATGAATTTACTTCGGCCATAACTTTCCTTTTAGGGTTTATTGTGTTTTGTTGTTCACTTTTTACACATAATTTGCAAGAATTTTTAGCTACCTATAAAAATGCTTAACTTTTGGTTTCAATCAAATTAATGAAATCTTTTATATTTGCTAAGTTAATGTTTTATCTAATTAAATTCCATTATATTTGTTACATGTTACGGCAATTTTGGTGCAGTTATGGAATCTTTGACTGTATATAATAGTTTGCGAGTACAAGTCCTATCCATAGAATAATTATCCAATTACTATTACTTAACATATCAAACCAACATAGCCGATATATGGAGAACGGAATTATCTATTACTAGGCTCAAATTGCACATCAAGTATATTGTAATTGACATATTTAGAAAACGTATAAAAGTTTGGACGCAGTGGGATTTGAACCCGCGCCACTTGAACGGTTTTCAAGAGACGCGGGTTCAAATCCCGCTGCGTTCAAGTTTTTATACGTTTTCTAAATATGTCTTTATCAATTTCTTAAGTGTTCGAATAACACTTTAAAAAAATGTTAAATATATATTGTAAATGTTTTATTTTTAGTAATCAGAGAAAGCTTATTCTTTAGACACTCCGTTATTCGTTTTCTGACTAAAATTGAGACATGCGTGTTTAGAGGCGAAAATCATGACGCGCTTGTCTTACCAACGAGGAAATTAACAAATAATTAAAATACGAATATTTTTAACATTTTTAAAGTCTTATTCACACACTTAGGGAGGTATACGTATACGTTGTATAAAAATGTTTACGAAATATTAATCCCTGACTGGGGATCGAACCCACAACCAAATGCGTTTACAGTACACAAATAAACCACACAATACTTATTAAGAATCTTATATACTTCACCGTTAACCGATTGTAGTATTAGACTTCTTCGTGAATTGAGACCACTTGGCTTAGTTCTTTATAAGGTTCTAAAGTGTGTTCAAGATCCGCTCAAAGCAAGTTCGAGATTCGCGTTAAAAGAGCAATTGTTTGAAAGTGGCGTCTTGTTTTCTAATGACAATATTTTCTTATCTGTTTCTTGGAGTGAGATTACTTTGTAGCTTAGCCGTTAAAAGTTTATTTTAAGGCAAAATAAAATAGCTTTTAGAAATGTAACTTTTAGCTTAATTATTTTGTGGATTTTAAGAAGCTGGTCTCGGAAACCTAATGATAAGTTATTCTTATATTCCTACATTCTATTAATTTATATTTAGTATATAATATATATTTAGTATGTTATTTTGAATCTAATACCATTGAACTGTTAATCTTGGCCCAATTGTGCCACGATGACGTCAAATTATATATATATATATATATATATATATAAATAGCATTTTTCATTAGAGACCCAGATGTGCAGGATAAATCATAAAGTTGATTTTTCTAACTACGTTACTACGAAGATGTGCGCGTACAAACAGACAAACACACAAATACACAGAGAGACCAAATTTTTAAAAATCACTTCCATCCAATCCAATTCAAAACTTAGACAGCTAGGTGTTCAAATCCAATACTTTCTCAGAGGCAATTTATAATTTTGTACCGACTAGAGACGCTTAAGCGTTTAAGTAAAAAATCAATATAATCTTCTTATAGCATGGAACGTTAGCGCATAATGTCGCCATAAAAGTTAAGTGATTGTAAAACTGATAATCAAAACATTAAATTTTTGATATTTTCCAGGTTACGCTTTAATGTATTTTCTTTTCTTATCTTTGGTTATACATTGTATCTTGTAAATGGTGCCCACACTGCTGGGGGAAATAGTGAATCTGAACATTTTTTTAACACGCTTTTTAAACTACCTATCTATCAAACTAACAATTCATCAATAAAATTAAATCTTGGACGTTGCTTTAGACCCTGCTGTGGTATTTGCTTGAAAATTTGTTTACCGAAAATTTGCGTTCGAGTCCGACGTCAACATTTATTGTCATAATAAAAATATTTTTAGGCGTTTTGGATTTATTCAAAATAAATTGGTATTAGTGGTTTGTTACCATATACGGTATTCATTAGACTATACTAGAAATATTTCAGTTTCCTCGTTCTCATAACACAGTTTCCGGCTCAACGCTAATCAACGCGGAGAGTGGATAAGTAATACATCTAGAGTACTAGAGCTATTGGCAACTTATCCACATTAAGTTTACCTTGACCTATTTTTAGAATACTTTGGTTAAGTCTAGTGTTATGTCAGTATTAAATAGAATTGCGAAACCGAACGTAATGTATGTAGCATTTATTATTTTATATATTTTTACGAGTGAATTTTTAAACAAAGGCAGCCACATACATCCTACCTGCCTTACAAGCTATATGATATAAACAAATCTGTTTTTCACTACAAAAATTATAAGGCTGGTTAAAATCTAGCATAAAGCTTTAATTAAAACTGGAAATTTAGGAAATTTCTATTATGCTACAAACAAATATAATAATACTACATTAGCGCGAAGCAGTGTAAGTATGACAAATGTAAATGTTTATACAGCCTTCATCGGCGGCTATTTCGCGCACGTGTCACGTGATGTCCTGGGATTACAACATTAAACGTAACGAGGCATTTCACAAAGGACTCTTGTGCTTTGTGTTTATAAAAAAATATTACTCATTTTTAATTCTTACAGTATATTTGGGTGTATAGAGAAGGATTTATTTGAGTGAATCCAGTTATACTTTGACAACGACTGCCTGTAGAGCAATTTAGGCATTAAAAAGGAAATGTGCTTTTGCTTGAATTAAAGTTTGAAAACTTTGGCCATTGTGGCACAGTGGGACACCGTCTGAATGTAATCGCGATTGGTTGTTGGTTTGATCCCCACTTCGTTACCGTTGCGCCAATGTAAGAGGACAAAGCGCAGTGTTGTTTTTTTGAATTACGCAATTTACTATATACACACTCAGTTTCCATCGTTTACAGTACTATTTTAGTAGTATTATATAAGCTCTTTTTAATAATGATGTATTAGATATACATAAAACAAATAAAATAAACATTACACATATTACCGTGTGTTTGACATACACTTTTGTATAAAGTATAAATTGACATATAGGCAAGTCGTATTTTAGGCTTTATGGGGTCTACTAGTATAGATTACACCGGCAACCCTTTTCCCTTACGTTATAATTCTACAGGCGTGGCAACGTCTGTAAAATGTCATTTTTTCAATTTGCTTTATGGCAAGTTGAAAAAGTTGTTTTATTTTGCTTAGAGTGTATTTAATGTCCGTAAAATATTTAAGGTTTTAAACTATACGGCGCCGAGTAACAGCGTCTGATTCTAAAAGCGGTAATTGTAGGTTCAATTCCCACTCAGAAGGATAATTATTTTTATATTATTTTTATTTCTCCGCGCTGGTGACAAAATAAAGGGCAACGTTGAGTTTCTCCACTTAACACGCAATTTATCGGGCAATTCTGGCGTAGACTAGAGAACAAAGAGTCTTGACACTAGGTTCTCCCCCTACCTACCCTGCTATGCGGGAAAAAGCGTGAAGGTGCTTTATCTCCATATATACTAAAACATACCAAATTTAATGCTTCGTTCGCATAATTTTCATTAAAAAGGGTACGAAGATTTTCCTTTACGTATTAATATAACGACGATGATGATGAAGATGATATAAACATTGAGGGGGTTGTCCATAAGATTATATATATTTTGTACATTTACATAATAAATATAATTTTGTATGTTAATTGTTAAGCAAATTTACCTTTAGGAAATTGAAAAAAACATATTTAGACAACGTATAAAAATTTTAACGCAGCGGGATTTGAACCCGCGCCTCTTGAATACCGTTCAAGCGCTCTGACACGTTAATGAATGTAAAAAAAAATGCTATGCGCAAAAACCTAGGCACTGAATAAATAGATTATGACATGACTTTGTAGAATAGACCAATTTTATTTATTTAACGTTCTAACCATCTGCTTTGAACAACATTTAGGGATCGTTGTCATAATTAAGAATAATTATAGAAACCAAACCAACAAAAAGTTATTAGAGAATTATATCTGGGTAAGCTATTAGTAATAATTACATTTTCGAAGAATATATATATATATATATATTAAGTAAAACGTTGAGCTCTTCAACTTATACGAGTAAATTAGACTGCTCAAGCAAGTACACTACACAATAGTGGTGTTGTTAAACCAACACTTTCGTTTCAGTCACATCTACGATTTTTTCAATACTAGTTGTGCTTGGGACTCCGTCCGCGTGGCACTCTAAAATAAAATGAGTCTAAATAATACTCCGTATTGCATGAGCTATCTGCTAATGAAAAACCCTGCAAATCGGTCCAGCCGTTCCAGAGATTAACCGGTAGAAACAGACAGACAGAGAAAAATTATAATTTTTTTTATTTAGGCATTTGTACCGTGTATTCAAGTATACATACATATGCATTTAGTAAAAAGCGGTTGTTATAATATTAAAAACTGAAAATCCAATTTTATTTATTTATACAGACAGGCATTATACAATTGTATCAAAATAATAGTTGGGATAACAGGTAGTAAAACCTATTAAAAATTCGTTCAATTTTTTTTATTCTACTTCAGTTAGTTTCAAAGCGATGATAGTGTAACCAACAGTATAAAATGGTCGGACAGTTGATTGTCATTTAAGCCGTTTGTTCATATTGAAAAGTTTTTGTATTAATACCCCTCGAAGACCACCGGATTGTATTGTGAATGATGGATATATTTTTTACAATTTCTTTTAAAAGCTTGTTTTCTGCAATACTGACTTGAAGAATTGAGGGTTGGTTATATACTTAAGAATAGTGCTAATTCACTTTTTTCTGCAGTTGCTTTTAATATAGAAAAATTAGAGAAATTCAATTGAGAAAATAACCTGGCATTATTTACGACCGTATAATGAGTTCATCGTGGTCCGATGAGACGAATAGGTTTTGATTTTTAACATTTTTTAAAAGTGTTATTCACACACTTAAGATATTGAAAAACGCATGGCTTAGTAGTCAAAGCACTTGGACGGCTACCAAGAGGAGCGCGTTCGAATCCCGCTGCGTTCAAATTTTTATACGTTTTCTAAAAATGTTTTTTTTTTCAATTTCCTAAGATAAAGAGTAGAGAGCTTAGAGGCTTCTTCTTCTAAATCTTAAAACTGATTGTTCTTTGTGATGTATCGCCAATAAAACACCACCTAACAATTGTCTGTATTTTCCACCATTACCATATAATATTCCAATAATTTTGGAATCGTGGTATTTCTTTATTTTACGAAGAGGTCGCTGAAAATACGAAACGGCTATTCACGCGGGAGAATTCGCGAGTGTGTAGCTAGTGCTTTAAAAGCAACAAAACGCCGCCGGTAAAATACAATTTAACTGTACATTAAGACTTACAAAATTCAGAAGTTAAAGTTTCAATCTTTAAACACCGGCACGTGTAAGTTACATTGGTACATTTGCGGCAATCCTAGCTGGTGTTGAGATAAATGCTTAACATCACTAACCTAAGTAGACCTAGCTCTTGTGCACTCGTGAATTATTCATGGATGCAGTTGTAACAGACGTACATACATTTTAGATGAGCACATGTTGCTTCAGCCGTCTTTAATGTCTGAACTGAAATATTTGTTCATTTTTTATAATGTAGTCATTTATTGTATGCAATGTAAAGAATTTTGTCTATGACAAGACAAATTTTTGAAACTATCTTATTTCACAAAGTTTGTTTTCTCTCTTAAAAATTTTTTTTTATGTAATCTGTTCATTTATAATTTAGTTACTTTTTTATAACATTTTAAACTGTTTTTTAAACTGTTATTCGCACACTAAGGAAATTGAAAAAGACAATTAGAAAACGTATAAAAATTTAAACACATTGAGATTTGAACCCGCACATCTTGAAAACCGTTCAAGGGCTCTAATCACTAAGCCATGGCTGAACGTCTTCTAAATATATCTTTTTCAATTTTGTTACTATTTGTATATCTTAATATATTACTAATAGATTCGATGTTAGAAAACCAAAGTGTACGGAAGCATTCCATTCTCACCGCTGTTACAAACGGACACTTTCAACAGAGACATCAGCTTATGGTATTAGGCTACCTATTAAACAGACAGTTACTATAGAAAATAATTGAATAAAACTATAGAAAAATTAAATCACAACCGGTTGAGCGGTATGGCCGTGATGACGTCACAGACAGACAGACAGCCAGAGTTAGTTTCGCAGTTATTATATATATTGTTTGTTAGCAATAAATCATTATTATCACTTTAATTATTAAAATTTCATAACTCATAACTCAAACAGTTAGCCCCTAATCCTTTTAGACGCGAGAAAGCTTTTCGTCATGTCCATGTGTAAGCAAACACGCCTCTTTATATAAATCACGAGTCCATAAATCAAGATTGTTACAACCATCGTCCTCATATTAAGTATTAGAGAAACAACAAGGTCGGTTCTATTCACTAATGAAAAACTCTTGATGGTAGCTTTTCGTAAATCATTTGTTAGTTTTCTCTAATATTATGCTAGTGTGGGGGTTAATAGCTATCGTTTAGTAGCTTTGATCTGCGAGAGATTCAGCTTCGATTCCCGGTTGAGGTCATTTTTAATAGTTCTAAACATATGGGAAGATTATTGGTCTAATTTTATGACATTGAAGTGTGGTAGTTTGATATTCACTCGAAGTAATATTTAAAAGATTTTCAATACAACTAACCATTTCATTTGAAACAAGTGAAGACATTCATAAAATGGATCGAGTTATAATTTTTTCTGGTTATCTAATTAATAGATTCGTTAATATACAAAAAAAACGTCTTTATTTTATAGGGCTGTCGTGGCACAGTGTGACAGCGTTAGATTGTATACGCGATGTTTGTGGGTTCGATTCCTACTCTGGGAAATGATTACATATAAATTATATTTACTTCTCTAAACACACAATGTCTCGGATTCCGACAACAATACATCCTATAGTCTACAATTCTATAAAACTCCATTTTCGAGTTACATTTTAAATATTATTTCGTTGATTCAATAATGGCATTTGCGAAATAGAAGTCAACATAATTAACTTTGTCAGAACTTGTTTAGTAAAATGAATAAATATTATTATATATACATACATCATTATATTGAAGGACTTTCTAACAGAGAGGCCTGCTACTACAATACTTACAGAAAATATTATATAAATATTTTTAAACAAATAAAATATTGTTTCATTTTCTTTAAAAAGAAATCGGCTTCACGCTTTTCTCTTCATAGAAAGAGAAAACCTGGTGTCAAGATGCTCCGTTCTCCACTTTACACCCGAATTCGAGACATTGCTTGTTAAGTGGCGGAACTTGACGCCGCAATTTGTTTGTGTATCGTGTAGTAAATAGAGGAAAAAAAATTTCACGTTACAGTCACGGCTCTCTTTAGTTTAGTCCACAATGTTCCTGGTGCTACTAGGTGGGTCCTCGTGCATTTAACTTGAATTTCCTTTAGTATAAAGACATTTTTCTTATTTAACCTTTAACTTTTGAACTTTAAAGTACTTATGAAACAAATAAAGTAAAAACTTTGTGACAATTTTGCCTTTTTATTTTTAATTATTAAAATAAAGAAATTTCAATCAAAACCACACCAGCATATCTAGCGAGTCTAACATTTCAAAACTTCGATAACAATATACACGGCACTTGCGCTACGCTACGCTCGCCCTCATTTCTACTTAACAGGCGCATAAAACTGCGTATGTATGAAGCTTATTACCCGTTTTTGTGATACACTTTATTATTTTCCTTTGACGTTTACCTCTTTCAACTTTTTCTACGCGTAGAATTATGCGATACAAAGGCATATAGTCACAGGTAAATGTCGATGTTTAGTTTCTTAGTAGAATGGGAATTTTAAACGTAAAATAACGAACAACGTTACGTGACTGAACATGAGTGTTTGTGGGTAATACTCGGGGAAATCATTATAATTTAAATATAACTATTTTAAAATAAAATTATTGTCATAATATTACTATTTTAAAATAAAATTATTTTCATTATATTAATATTTTAAAATAAAATTATTTTTATAATATTACTATTTTAAAATAAAATTATTTTCATTATATTAATATTTTAAAATAAAATTATTTTCATAATAATAATATTTTAAAATAATTTTTCACTCTGATAAAACAAAGTGCATCATTGAGTTCCGTAACTCAAGCAATGTCCTGAATTTAGGAGAACGGAGTGTCTCACATTAGATTATTTATTCTACTATATACTATGCGAGAAAAAGCATGAAGTTGAAAAAGGTGTAAAATAAGCTTTTTAGACCAAATTATAATGTAAATTTTAGATGTAATCTTTGCATAATTTGTACAAATCTTTCGGTATCTCTGTATAATACGAATGATGATATGGGATTAATACAATTTCTGTTTTTTTTCTGGGCCACTATGTTTTTATATGAAATAGTCATGTTTCTTATCAAATTTTAACTAATCTACAAAACAATAACCTTTATATAGCTACATGAAACTCTGAAACTATATTTTCTTTATGATGATAATTTAAAAAAGTGAATTCAGTTTCTACCAAGTGTTAATTCCTCGGGGTATATTTCTATGTATTTGCGCACATCTGATTGAGGAGGCGTTACTGGTTCTCGATCACTTGAATAAAAGATACAGAGTGTTGTATGGTTTTGTATAGGATATGCACACTTTTTTGTTTTTCTTTTCATAATAAGCACTGTGGCGTAGTAGGTTAGTGGCTGACTGTAACCGCAATGGTTGTGGGTTCGATCACACTCGGTGGATCGATTATTATACTTAATATTATTTTCATTTTCACGGTTTCACATATTTTTACCGGGTAATGTCGCATATTTGAGCAGAAAATGGAGAAATAAGTATCTCAAGACTATGTTGTCATTGCTAACGCTGCTATATTATTATTATTACTTTATTTGCACAACACATTAAATTGACAAAAACAATAGTTACACAAAACACATAATAATTATGTGTGTGTGTGTGTGTGGGGAGGGGGTGTGTCTTGAGTTGCGTGAAGCTATATAGATAATAATCCTGAAAAATATATGAAATATGTAAGTACACATTACTTATTTACCAAGTTTCAAATCCAACGTTAGTCTGTAAGTAGATTAACCGCATCAAATAATATTTCATTCTTAAACTCTTCCCATAAAGACATATTGCACAATAAATCCTAAGCGATACTATGAAATATTTTCTGCCACATTACTTTGTTATTGCCCATAAAATAGCGTCAGATACGCTCAGATCCAGATATACGTTGTAGCAATCGTGGAGGTAACCAAAAGTGGATCACGGTTTTATGCCAGAACAACTGTCTTTTAAAACTGTTTCTTTGATGGAAAATAACTTGTTGTTCTTTGAAAAACATTTTTAGTAAACATTTGAACGCAGCGGGATTAAAACCGACGCCTCTTGAAAACCGTCCATGCTCTCTGACCGCTAAGCCATGCGTTCTAAATTCGGCTACGTAAAATTAAAGTATTTGCAGAACGATACTCCGTTCTCCACTTTCTGCCTTTTCAGACATTACCTGTTGATGGGGGAACAAGACGCTGTACTTTTCCGAAAATATTTTTAAAGTGAAAGAATGTTGGCTCAACTGCCAACTACGAGTATTATTTCTTTTCGCTTATCCAAATTGCTTTCATAAGTCATTCATTTCAGAGAGGGAAATTACACGTCGCGAGCAAGCTTTAATCTTTATGCAAAATATAATAACTTTTTTCTAACATAATCTGTTTTGTCCTTGGGTGTGAGAAATTGCAAATTAAGCTACGGAGTACTCACTTTTCGATTTGGGAATTTTAAAAGTTTTTTTTTCATGTTGAAAGTCCTTTGATGTTAAAGTGTGTTTCGAAATAGCTAAAAAAATTATAACAATTTGTGTAGTATTCATGTTTTTTTCTGTACAAAATCTTGATAATTGTAAAACACCGAAACGCCAATATTAAGCGGATCCAAAATAAATTTGATTTATAAATTGCAATTAGTACAAAAAGTTCTATAACGCCTATCATATTAATAAAAAGAAACTAATCAGAATTTGTAAATCTAAATTCAAGGTTTATGTAAAGAAATATACAAAATCTAAGCAAAATTCCGACAGGTTAGTAATATTTTTAAGAGCGGTATAACAAAAAATAATATTTTTACATATACAATTCATCCCATTAAGAATCACTTTACGTTTTGCTACGCGTAGAGCGTTTCTACGAATGTAGCTCGTAGCGCTACGCCTGCGATGTAGCTGACAAGAGCCATTTGTAACCAACTAGCAAATAAATTGTAGAAAATCGTTTCACGTGCGAGTTGTAAGCACTTCTTTTTAACATATTTTTCTTATGATCTCCTTTTCAGATGTAGAAGAATTATATTTTAATAAAAATTGGAAATAAGAAATATTGGAGTGGAGAATGGAGTGTCTTGATACTAGTTTCTCTCTTTAATTAATCAATAAACAATGAATGAAAATATAAACCCTTTTTTATGCTATAAAAAAGATGAAGTATAAATTAAATATTTTGAAATGATAAGCTAAGTAAAATATATTTGGCAAAGGATTTATTAGGTGAAACAAATAAAATGTAATTTTTAATAATGAAATAATAAATTTAATCTCCTAACGTAAATATTTACTTAGATTTACAATGAATAAATGGTTAGGTAGAAAAAGGAACTTGGCTAGTGAAGATGACATTTAATGTGCATTTTAAAGGGAACCCTCACACCTACACTTGTCTCGAAAGCATCAGACCAGTTCAGTGAAAAAACAGCTTATAAACTTGATTCGAATGGACAGATTGTCTAGGTTCTCTCCGTTTTTTTCTGCCATGCGGTAAAAATGTGATAACTATAACGTATATATATATATATATATATATATACGTTATAGCCAATCTCTAGAAAAGGGTCAACACATCCATAACTTTCACGTTTACACCCTGGTACTTCATGATGGCTACATAATTTCCATTAGTACTTTTGAATATAAACACTTTGTGAAAGGATTAAAATATTAAAACTATATCTAAAGGTTTAAAGTCGACACCAACAAAGCAATTAGACGAATCTGAATCCGCCTTAAAGAGATTAAGGAATTAAATTTTTTTATGAAATTCTTGCCAATATTGCAGGGCCAATTATAATTTACTTTGGTAGCAGATTACAGGCTTGTGGACTACTTTTGATTATTGAGTGTTAGGAGAGATTTAATTTTGTTACTTAGTTTTCAGCTTCATGCTTCTTGGGTGTTGAGTGGCGGAACTCAACACCATGCTTTGTATTTGTCGCAAATAGTGAATGAGAACTTTACAAGATTCAAATCTATTATGTTTATTTATTGCACAACCAATCGCGCTTACAGGCAGACGCTGTCACACTGCTACGATAGCCTCTACCTTTTTGGATAATATTTGAAAAAAAAAAACATTATAACACAATGTAATGCCCGAAAGCAGTTCTTACTAATGTTTCAAGCTGCAATATAATGTTAAAAATATGGTCAAAACGATAATCAAATGACTTATTCATATATTTTTTTCTTGTACCCTGAAACAACGTGGAAAATATGAAAAGGCTAAATAAAACCAACATAAACCAGGCCCTGTTTAGAAATTATTACTATCGACTACTTTTATTATCAAGTACATTTACTTTATACGTAAAGAGCCTCGGTACACTAATACATTTAATCCTCCACGTCATAAATCTAAAGGCACGAGTGTGTCGACTCTCCCATAGTATGAAAACCATTTATCAGGGGTTCTTGGTACTTAATTGCGAAATTTGTTCCCCTAGCCAAGATGTTGAAGTTCTTATAAAACTCCAAACTGTTTTGCTGGTGATATATTGCTTGTTGATGTGTAATTATTTATCGTTTGTTATTCATAAATTTAACGGCTATCCGAATTTCTTTTATTAAATATTATTTTCTATATATAAAGTACTATATTTGTAACTTTTATAGTATATAATTATTACCCCGAATGGGATGTTAACTCCCAACTAATCGCGTTTCCAGTCAGACGCTGCACCACGATGGCTGATGTCGCAAAGCTGACATTTTATTTTAGTTACGAATATTATCTTTAATATTGCGAGCAGTCGCAGGTGTAACCTAGAAAAATGTTACTTTAACGTAAGCTAAATTCGAATTCACACCACCGCGTAGTACGTCCGTGTTAGCTTTCTGTTTACCAGATTTTTATCTCGTCGCGAAATTATTTTAAAACACTTTTATGCAAAATATATTTCACCGAGAGTCGGGGGAATGTTTGCTCGTGGTAATTTCTGAATTTCACGTAAATTGTGTAGCCTCGAGTTGGCACTTTACGCAGGAATCAACCAATAAAGTATGTATCTACGGGCGCGTGGTTTTTCTTTATAATCGATGAAACTGCAAATACGTCAAACAGCCAGTATTGGGAGAAATACAATTTTATAATCGATAAAGTAAACATCGATTTTTAAAAGGCAAATTCACTTAAAGTATTTGCAATGAAATATTCATATGAAAATAAAAACATGAAAATATTTATATTACATCGAATATGCATATGGCATATTCGATGTAATATAAATTATAAATATGAAAACGAGGTTTTATATTATTCTTTTCAAAGAGCATTTAGTATTTTTCAATGTAGATAGAAAAACCTGAGTGACTTGTCACTCTTTTTGATACTTGTCACTCATTTAGTGATCAATTTGAAGGATTCAAAGGGACATCCCTTAATGAAACTCTGCCAATACTGAAAATATATTTGATTTTGTTTTTACAGAGGGTTTATTATATTATAAAGCTATTATTTTAAGTAAAGATGAGGATTAAAATTCTATGTTACTTAATAAGTTCTTTGATTTTCACGGTTATTACACATTTTAAAATGAAACTATTTTTAACCGGAATAATATGTATATATATATATATATATATACATATAATACACATAATAATTTAATGCACAGACCTGTAAAAGTCCAAATATTTTATATCAAACTTAATACAAAAATAAATGGAACGCTTTAAAATAAATCCATCAGCCTACATAAGCACTGAAACACTGCACTTCACCTAATACCCTTTCTGAAGCCGGCTTAGCACTCACTATAGGTCAATAGAAATTACTGTGTACTACCTTCGTATATTTAAAACTATTGACTCGCTTGCGGCTTTGCCTGTGTAAACTACACGACTAATCTATTTAGTTCTTTAATCTGTCCGCGTGCTCACTTTAACACAAACTTTGCTTAAATTTATAATTTAACTTTTTTATTTATGAACCTATTTAAATGAAGTAAACACTAAATGTTAAGGCAAGGTTACGAAAATACAAAAGTCAAAACTGCATTAAAATCGGTTAGGCCATTTCTGAAATGAGTGCGCACAAACGCACACAAAATAGATAAATAAAGAAACAAACAAAAAAATATTAACAATCATTGTTTTGGTTTCTATTACATTGATAAAGGCCCCGAATAATACATTTTTTTCATACATCTTTTATGTACAGACTTCAGAGATCAGTTTCATTTTTTATTATATGTACGAATATATATAATGCACGAATTCATAAATTATTTTATTATTATTTATAATAAGCAAATTCTACTAAAAAAATTTAGATAAAGTCTGGTTGGGGGTTTGATCCCCAGTTGGAGAAATTATTATATTAGAATGGTTTTAACTTCTTTGCTCTGGTCCAAGAGAAAAGGTGGAGTTGAGTTCTGCCATTCAGCACACAGTGTCTGTTATTCAGACAGAAATCCAAGAATGGAGTGTCTTCTAGGTTTTTTTCTCTGACTACCCTGCTATGCGGGAAAAAGCGGGAAGCTGTATATAAAATTGATCTAGCCATGTAAAGAAAGAAATTATTCTACTAATGGATGTAGTAGCTGACGTACACGCTCTTTGTTTAACTGGAGTTCAGAAATAAAATTAGCCAACACCGGGTGTTTTCAAAGAATCCTTTGGAAAACAAAAATAAGTCGAAAAAAGCTTTTAGCAAACCGATAGAAGGAGACAGATTTGCTAGGAATATCAAGACCTAGTCAAAGTTAGGAAATAATTGGTTAGGCTTTCAGAACTCCAAAAACAATCGGAATTGGATCACTCTTGTGATAAATTTGTCGATTTCCAAGAGACGAGTCGTAAAATCGATCTGTCGCTCATAACCATACGCCATACAGCCTTATATTTTCGTTTATATTTTTCTCATCGCCGCAACGCATATACATATTTTATATTTACAACTGGGACGGCGTCACTTCTGACAGATTTCTGTATATTATGTAAAACAGTTTCTTGTACTGTGTTTTATGTTTGTTGTATAGAATAACATTGCGAAGGCGCCTTTTGTATGTTTTTATAAGACAATAGAATAATTTTGATTTAATGTTAATGAGAACTGCTGCTCAGTTAGTGTGCCTATTTGTTACTAAAAGCTGTCATGGATTAATGAAGCAGTAGTTGACTGTACACAGTAGAAGTTGGTTCGATATCTACGTAAAATAAATAATATATGTAAATTACTTTTATTTTCCTCTCTGGCAAATCATAATATCGCCGTTCACACGTAATTAAAAAAAAAACGTACAGCTTATTGTCTCAGCACAAGGCTGAAGTGAATACAATTAAGTTACGTTTATCGCACGTCTTAAATATGGCTATCCGTAAAAGTTAAGTTCAAATTTAATTTAAAAAGTTATGTTTATAAAAAATGGAGTAATGGAGTAAAAGTTAATTTCAGGTTCTTTTTGTCTTCCTGAAAACGTATATATTAAGTTAAGATAAAAAAAATATTAAGAAAAGATTTTGAACTAGGTCCAGTATACTTTATAAATATAGAATACTAGCAATCACTCGTAGCTTCGCCTGCGTGAACTATAGATTTTTCGTATTTTCGGCGGCCTTTTCGTAAAACAATAAAATTCCTGGGTAAACAACAAAAATGTAAAATAAAGTGCCCCATGTTCATCCTAAGAACCACAATTATTTTACATTATGAAATAAAACTGTTCCTAACCGGAGTAATCGCATATAATATTGGTATTCGGCGTCGTTGAGCGGGTCGGCGTGTTGCGGGGTGCGATCGTGCACCTGACGTTGGAATCTCTCCCAGTAGACTCTTCCACTTGCTGGGAGGCCCCTGGCCAGGGACAGTGTCCACGACAGGGGAGACCACGGCTAGGACCGGGTGGTGGTCCGAGCCGTAGGCGTCCGGGAGGACGTCGAAATAAATAATGTTTTAGAGTTTCTAATATTTAAGGGAAGGGAGTTCCACAATCGACACGCTGTGACGGTAAATGAATTACTATAAAAAGAAGAGGAATGAATAGGAATTTTCAATGGAGGATTGCGATCGGAACGAAGGAGTCGGAAATGTGAGCCGCCAAAAAATCTAAATGACCCTTGAAGTACGGTGAGGATTAGATTAAACAGAATACAGTAAAGACGATGAAGTATATGAGCTTTCCTACGCAGGAGGATCGGGAGCCACTTGAGTTTTTTACGGTAGTTAGAGATACGTATACGTAATGTTTCAAATTCGGGGGGAAAGGAAAAAAAGTATGTGCCAAAAAATCTACATATATATCACAAGTAACCAAGTCAAAGTGTGGAAAAAGATGTTACACAATTCAAATGAAAAACAGTTGTTAGCAAGAATCTTGTTACAATTCGAAGGACATAGAGGGTGATATAAATGGGTCAATGCTATGTAGCGTCTTATATATATCACATCTTATATCAGGTAACACTTTGCGCTTTTTCCCGCATAGCAGGGTATTTAGGGTAGGTAGTCCTCGATTTTCCGCCCGAATCTTGAGAGAGATTGCGTGTTGATGGCGTCACCAAAACGGAGTAATAAAATTAAATAATAAAACACCTTTTATAATTCCTTTGAGTAGAAATCGAAACCCCAACCAATCACTACATACAGACGCTGTACCACTGCGCCACGTTGCTTGCCGCCAACAAGAAATAATTCTCCAAACAAATCAGACACTACACAGAAACCATTTGAATAGATATCAAAATGGATTTAACCTGAAAACGTCGTACAAATGGTGTCAACTTGCAACGTTTAATAAGTCTCTCTCGCATGTAGCCTGACATTTTGTTCTTTTTTGTTTTCCCGCAGATCGAACGACTTTATTTTGTCGGCGATGACTCATCTCAGAAATGGGAATGCCGCTATGAAATGTAAACAGTGATTTAGAACATTGAATCGTGTTTTTACCGGTTTTTGATATCGTAGATTACGGTTTTATGGAGGGAAACCATGTTCCCATGCCAAATTATTTAGCACTCCTTTGTCATTGTATATTACTTCGCCGGTCTTGTGAAAACATTTTCTATACAATCTATTTATTGGATTTCTTTCGCATCTCTCGCTTAGATTTTTTTCTAATAAATTCTCGTGTGACAGAGGGATGAATATTAAAGATATATTTGGAAAACTTATTATAATAATTTGAACGCACCCTGTTGGAAACCGTCCAAGTTCTCTGAGCACTAAGCCATACGTTCTATATCCGGCTATGTCAAAATTTTTATACGCTTGTTGCATATTATTTTGTTGTTAGCATCTCTGTAGAGAGATTTTTACAAATTTCTGCTACCCAAAGATTATTCTACAAGCAATCGTTTGGCAAGAGAGAATGCTATTTATGAAAATATTTAAAACAGTGTTATTACAACACTTAAAAAACATTTTTGGGTATGTGAATAAATATCTAAGTATTTTAAAAATAATAAAAATGATAAATATTTTATTCATTCTACAACTTTTGAGGAATATTTCTATACCAAAATTAGTTAAGCTTTATATTTTAAATTGATTGCATTTCATTTATTGTACTAAGAATTCAATATTGCTTTGAACTAATGAAAGTCTGCGTCAAAAAGCGAACGGAACGAATAAACTACATTAAGCCCATCTGTTGTTAAGTAAAAAACAGTGTTAATTAAAAATATGAAAGCCATAAAAATCGTTTTTACGCGATTTTCATTTTAGAATAATTTTAGATTCTGTCTGTTTACGCAATAGTATCGAGTTCAATGCCCACTCGTGGGTATGATTATATTTAAATTACTTTAATTCCTCCGCTCTGCCAACAAGACCAAGCGCGGCGTTAAGGACCGTCACCCAACACGCAATCTCTCGGATTCGTGCGGAAAATGGAGAACGGAGTGTCTTGTCACTAGGGTTTCTCTGCCAGCCCTGTTATGCGGGACAAGCTAGAGTCCTACAAGTTTTGACAAGTCATAAATCTATAAAATATTGACTTATCTGTCATGAAACGCGAACAATAAATCATTTTTGAAGTTATAGGTCATAGATATTATGGCACTGCCATCAGGAATTGCCTGTAAACTCGATAGCCACGAGTCAAGTTCCATTTCCACCTAGGCAAAGACTATATTTTAAATATCACCAAGTACCTATACTCTAAAGTGGGTATAAAAATCAAGGTCAAGACACTCCGTACTCCACTTTCCGCCAGCAGTCGTGATATTGCGTGCTGAGGCAGAACTTAACGCCGCACTTTGTTGTACCAGAGCGGGGGAAAAAATAATTATTTTAATAATTATTCTAAGTTACCTACGAAAACAGTATCAAATATACTATGAATCTTTCATTTTCTTTTCGACGCGTCGGAACATCAATAATCAAAGAATACAAGCGATTGAGCTCTCATACAATTGGATCGACGTACAAAGCGTCGTTAAAAGAACAATGGGTTTATCAAAATATAACAAATCACTGTCATTCATAATGTATGTAGGTGTATGTAATGTATGGCAAGACATCTAGTCCTTATGACCCATTTTGTGTGTAAATGAGTATAAATAGTTATAAATAAGCTATCCTGGTGCGGTGGGTTTGATTGCAAATAAGATTAGTTGTGGGTTGTGGGATTACCACTTGTTGGTATGAGCATAACTTTTATTATTTTCATATCTCCGTCTTAGTGAAGAAGACAAAGCGCGATGTTGAAGTCCACCACTTAACTCGCAATGTCTTAAAATTCAGCGGAAAGTGGAGAAAGGGACGTTTTGATCTCTAAATTTTTTTTATATGAGAATGAAAAAAGAATGTTAAGTACACAAGGGTGGAAGAAGAGGTATTTCTGCCGAACAGCGAGAAAAGTGTGCAATTATAAAATAAAGAAAGAAAAATACAAAATTTCATTCATTATTATTTATGAATTACATACATTATAATTACATACATACATAAATATTAAATACTAGCGTAATTTCATTACATCCAGAATGAATTTTCAATTTTCTTTTCTGTCTGTCTGTTTGTTTGTTTGTTTGTATGTCTGTTTGTCGGTGCATTCGTGCACGCTAATCCCAGTTACGGCTTAACCGATGTCAATGCAGTGTTGACTATTGTATTTTATTATACTCTCCTTAAAATGCAGTGTTTTTTTTTATTTCAATCAATTCATAAATAAAAAAGTAACAACAATTTAAATTTTGTTTAATAAAATTGCTATAAAATAACGGTTTTACAAAATTGGCTGAAACTTTAATTAGTTCTAGCCGTGTTATTTACGCAAGCGAAGCCGAGAACGGGTCGCTAGTGTTTTAACAAATTCACAAGTATTACGAAGCTTAGACAGCTGACAAGGCGAGAATTGACAAGACTTAAATTGGCAACGCGTCTCTCTTATCAACTCTTATATACTCGTATATATAGACATTCAAACGCGGGTTCAAATCCCGCTTCGTTCAAAATTTTTATACGTTTCCTAAATATGTCTTTTTCAATTTCCTTAGTGTGCGAATAACACTTTAAAAAATGTTTAAAAACGTCTCTCTCTCTTTTCTCATCTCTTTTACTATTCTATTCTATCTAAGATGTTTTAAAAAAAATACTTCAGATACTCAAAGCAACAAGGTTTTTATATAGTCACTTTGGCATTCATTTTCAATTACATGCTGGGTGTCGGAACTCGGTCACATGTTTTAATCAGGCTGCGGAAAAATATTTTAAATATTTAATTAATTTTCAATGAGACGGATGCGTACCCACTACTAGTGCGTGCAAGCAAATCCACTTCAATAGGACCACAAGGGTGTCTAATAACTATTTGTTTACTCACTTCATTCATCTCCACACATAAAAAAAGAACCTAGTGTTAAGAAGCTATGTTCTTTCAATTTCTAACCAATTTCGAAATATTGCAAGTTGAGTGGCGGAAATAGTCGCAGTGTTTTTTTTCCGAGTGCTAAAATTTAAACAAATATTTGTTACCCAGTATGGAGATCGAGTCCTCAATCAAAGCGCCATGATAGCCTTGGTGGTATTTAATAGACACAAATAAATATTAAACGTCTTTAATAATATAATGAGTACAACTTCGCCTGCAAATTAAATAAACTTGATGCAGGGATACAGTTTTAATTTATCTGACGCGTAGACGGGAAATTTTATACATAAAATGTAGGCGTTCCTGTCTGAAACACCCAGGTTCTTGGATAGCCAGGCTAAGTTCTAGTTGAAAACTGAAACAAATTATAGGGAATTGCGTTGTAGTTCTTTATAAACCATTTAGGTGAAATAATATGACTTTGAGATCGGGATTCCTGGGCACGAACTCTTTGCACCTTTGTAGATATAGGCGCAATTTGTGTTTTTTCTTAAGGGCAGAATATTTATAAATTAAAAATTAAAACGAGAAACTTCAAGATATGGGATTAAACATAATTTACTGATAGTTTGAACCACTGAGCTGAAAAAAAAGACAACCATTACGAGATTTGTCACAGTTTTAGCCCAAAGGTAATGAAATGGAAACCATTTCTTGGAACTAATGAGAAAGCTTAAATAGGGTGTTAATATTTCATGTCGAATAAATTAAATATTAAAATATGACAATTCAACCGAGTGGATATCGAACCTACAATCAATCGCGGTTACAGTTTAGATGTTATCAAACTGTGGCCATGACAGCCTCCAACATCTAACATTGTACAAGTAAATTAAATTGAATATTGTATTTAATTTTTTAGTTTTATTTAAATTTTTCAGGTAAGATATTAATATGTCTAGTCTAGTAATAGTCTAGTTTGTTCTACACGTTCCGGTTCTTTCAATATAGTAAAAACCCGATACCAGGCTTTGTTTAACTTTAAACCTTAACCGTCAGTCGATTACTTTTCTAGTCTGAAATCGAAATGGATAAATTACAAATTTTATTTATACAGGTTTGTTTACCTATTTATATAGCCAATCTAATATAGAAAAACCCCTTATAGAATTATATAATAATTTTTATGTTCTTTGATTTTCACGATCATTACACATTTTCAAATTAAACTATTTTTAACCGGATTAATCGCGTATAATATTGGTATTCGAAAATACATTTTAGAACCCGATGTTTCGCACACTTTACAGAAGTCCGTGGTCACAGGTATTATACGCGATTAATCCGATTAAAAATAGTTTCATATCAAAAACAACAATTTTTATTTAGTCTTCAGATGCGATTATTTGACCTCGACTTTTTACTTTTTTTTTGTTGTAACGCACCACACACATAATTCGTTCGTGCCTTTTCCTGGCAAATGCTTTTAAAAAACAATATTATTTGTTTTGCAAAACTAGAGCCTCTTTTAGTGTTTGAGAATGACATCTAACACCATCATCGTCTGTATCACATTGCTGTCTCTGTAAAATATTGCCAGTTTTAAATAATATTCCATTATAAGTAGAATTACTGTTAATAAGGCTGAGAATAGATCTATTGAGTAAGAAATATTTCTTCGAATGGGATGTGAACCCACAACTATTGTTCTCTACGCAAAACTTCTAGTGCCACAACATAAACGTCATTTATTCTATGACACTTATATCAGCACCTATCTTAGAACTTACTCAGAATTCAACTTGCGAGAGTTTCTTCCGTTAAAGTTACTTTAACTTGGCTCTAAGTTAAGTGAAACACCTCGGCGCCTTAGCAAATTGGCGTATCGAATTTACGAAATGGCTGACTTTAAACTTGGCGTTGCAACCATGTATATATATATATATATATATATATATATTTGTGTGTGTATCTGTTGTATGTCTATGTATTTAGATAATCTAATCTGAAGTAATATTATATATTATATCATGTATCTAAGTCTATCTCACACATAACCTCTTGAGCTTGTATGTATAGTTGTAAACTGTGGCGCCGCTTACGAATTAATTTACAAGAAGGCTTACGAAGCAAAGTGCGAAAGTGCGATAACAGATTTTAGTCGGACCGTGAAAGCTTTTAAAAGTTTAGTAAATTGACACTTTGACTTTAAAATTTAGTTTAAAAGGCTTATTATATCAAAGTGGAACAGACCTACGGCACCTTAATCTACTTTGTTAAGAAACGCTATTGTTCAAACATTTTGAAATCACTTCAGAGGTCAAAATTTTACATTATTTATATAAGTATTTATATAGTAATTGACTGTGTACGCTTATTTTACCTAATATTAAACCCGGCCTTGCCAGGTTCTGGTCTTGGGCCTGAACTTCTCCACTTTGCACGATTTGCAACATCCTTAGTGGTTAGTTCATTAGTTATTATGTCCTAATGTCCTGCTTCTCGATAACCAGCCGTTGTTTCCTTGGCATTAGCACAACGGCAAGAAATAAACTGAAACAGAATTTCATTATATAAATAGATACATAGAATCTGAATAAAATCGTGTCAACAATTAGATAATCTAATGACACGTTATTACCGATGCTTAATATTTTTCATCTTTTGGGTGGTGAGAGTTTGTTTGTTTGTTTTCGCAAACCTCCAAAACCACTAGTCCGATTTTGATGCAGTTTTCAGTGATACCTTTAATCAACTATTATTTAAAGCTTTAAGTTTTACCTATACGAAATAGTTACTTATTATAGAAAACCTTACAAAATTGCCGAATAGGTAGGTCATTAGATGAAATGACCGTTAAAACTTGGGGTACGGACAGAAAACAAATTCAACCCAAGTATATATACATACCTTAATACATTGAATAAAATGTTATAAGGATTTTGACAAAATTCTTCCTATAGAACCAATATCGAAAGCCAGAAATTTCTACTATGGGCATTCCAGGATAGAATGCTCTCTAAGTTCAGAGGACGCATTTGATGACAAAGACCCTTGATTGGGCTTTCGAAGGTAGAAATATAAAACGCTTGCTAGAAGTCGAGCGACGCGTGAACATTGCAGGTGTTTTACCTTTTGTTAAATTTACGCGATTTTGGAAACTTTATTTTGTTTATTTTTATTGTAGGTGTTTTTTATATTATACATGACTTTTAATTTTTATGAAAAAAAATAATAATAATACTATTGAAGCCATTGTTACACAGTGTGCTAACGTCTCACTGTATATGCCGCGGTTGTGAGTTCGATTCCCACTACATACATATAGTATAACGAGACAGCATTCAAAGAGCCCTAGTTTAGCTCACATAGCATAGCACACAAGAGAATTATAATATGAAATAAATTAAATTAAATTATAAAATAAATCAAGTCTCAGCGTCCAACTGGCGGTGGGTTCGATTCCCACTCGGGGGAATGATAATATTTAAATTATTTTAATTCATCCAACCCAGCGTTGAGTCCCGCATCGAATCTCGCAATGTTTCGAATTACCAATTCAAAAATGAAGAACGGGCTAAAACTACAAAACTAATATAATCTATTAAAAAAGAATTTCGAATACAATTCAGAGAAGTACAAAGTACTGCTATATATCATTGACTATTAGGTGATTGGTCAGCCTTATCGCGGTCACTGGACGCGCTGTAGCGTAATGGCGCCATTTGTCATACATTCCCTCTCTCACAGACAAACAGATCCAGTATTTAGTACTTATATATAGAAGTGGGTACGATTTATGTTGTTTTGTCGATTTCATGCTCTATCCGGAGGTTATTTAGTATTTACTTCACAAAGTTTGTTAGCTAATAAATTTAAAGCTTGTGTTAAAGGAATTTTGAATGAAACTGTTTTTTAACCGGATTAATCGCGTATATTATATAATTAGTATTCGATAATAAATTTTAGAAACCTGGTTCATCCGGCGATAAATCCGGTCAAAAATGTTTGAAAATCGCGAATACCAAAGGTCTTTTATTGTGTAAAAGCATTTTTTTGGTTAATATCAGAATGCTGTAGCGTTTGAGTGCAAATTGTACGAAGGCAAGTTTTAGTTTTTTTTAAGCTTTTAAGCAGATTTAAGCTTTCTCTTTTAAAGCAGGCTTGTCAGAGAGAACCTTGTGTCAGAAACTCCGTGCTCTCCCCGTTAATCTGGGCTACTGCAGTGTTGAGTTAGAGCAGGAAAATGAAAACTATTAAATGAAAAATATAATATATGTATATTTCATTCGTATAAAGTATAAAGTCAATATACAAAATGAGTTTACTTTCTGTTTGGTTCAACTGTATTATCTTGTTTCTGATTACATTTAAATGAATTTTAAAGCGCAAACACAGCATGCGCTATTGTAAATAACCATGCTGGATTAACTAAAGGTTACTTTTAAAATATGCAGTGTGTATTTTTTATATCTTTTATATTACTATTAACTTTTATTTATTTCATCTCCACGCTTTTTGCGAGGTTCTCCTTCTCTTCTTCTTCTCTATTTTCCGCTAGAAATCGAGATATTGCGTGTTGAGTGGCGGAACTCAACGCCTAGCTCTACCATAGGTACCAGAGCTGTGAAATGGAATTATTTTAAATTTAATCATTTCTATAATAATTTCATAAACCGATCGCGTTTACAGTATTAAGTAAATAGAATAATATTCAGAGTGAACAGAAACTAGCCTATACGGCCGCTTGTAGCTGTTTTAGTAGTGACGAAATATATTTTAAAATTTAATTAGATCTAATTAAAACTCATTTTGTGATATAATTTCAATAACATTTTTATACAGTAAAAAAATATTTAGCGTTGCTTCCATACGCGTCACTTTCGACGTTCAAACATGTGTCGAAATTATACGGTTTTAATGGTTATGTCATTTTGAAATAAAACTTTTTTTAATTAATGTCGTATATTTTTGGTATTCGAGAATACATTTTGGAAACCCGACGTTTCGAACACTATTCAGTAGTCCGTGGTTACAGGTACTACGTCACAGGTTTGAATATACGCTATTAATCCGGTTAAAAATTGTTTCATTTCAAAATGTGTAGTAATCGCCAATATCAAAGATTTTATGATGTCAACCAGTATTATCATCCCAAGCAAGTCTTAGGTACCAGAGCGTAGAAATTAAAATATTCTAAATATAATTATTCCTCCAATGGGAATTGAACCCACAACTAATCGCGTTTACGGTAAAACACTACCTGCATCACAGTAGTTTTAATTTTTTTATATGTTTTCAACGTTTTAAACGATTAAATAAACATAACTGTTTAACATAAAAAAAAATATTTAATTTTTAAAATAGGCTTTAAGTGAATAATCTTTTATAATTAGCTGTTTTTAAGTATATTAATACAAGGTAACCTAAGATATATAACCTTTTTTATGATGCACTTTATAGGAAACCCTTCGAGAAATATCGACATTTTTTTACCTTGAAGGATGAATAGTTAATTAACATCCGCCTTCTTACCGTGCTTCTGACAGCTTAGTTATAAAAACAACGTTCTATTGAATGAGCGGATTTGATTTCACTGAAATGACTGGTTTAATTTTAAAATGTAGATTGGTTATTTTTGTTTTATATAAACCGTAAACTAAATATTCACTTGAAAATTAATATTTGCAGTGAAAAAATTAATTTTCTTAAAACAAATTTACATTTCTCTTAGTGAGAATACAAATTTAGTTTATATGTTATGTCTTAATTATTGTTAGCGTTGTCATCAAGCTTAATAGTGATGTACAAAGATACATACACGGGAAAAAAAAATACATTCTGTTAGACATTACGTCATTATAAAGTGGATATTTTGACTTTTTGACCGCATTTTCTTCTATGAAGTTTATCCACATTTAAACAATGTACAAGGCCCTGTACCCGGCCTGGGTTCTATTTTTTTTTAATTATATAATTTTAAATATATTTTTTCTTTCAATTTTATTTTGAAATTATTAAAATGTTGAGATGATTTCATATTTTCAGCCAAATTGTTATAAATTTGAGCTCCTTCGTAAATAATAGATTTATTTCCATAATTGATTCGTGTTTTCGGTAGATATAAATGATTGGCACTTCGAAGAGGTCTATTTCGTTTTTGTTCGTTACGTTTTACAATTTATTACAATTCATTTCGTTAATTGCTTTTAAGGAAAAGACATATTTAGAAAACGTATAAAAATTTAAACGCAGTGGGATTTGAACCAGCTCCTCTTGAAAACCGTTCATGCGTTTTGAACGCTAAGCCATGCGTTCTACATCCAGCTACGTTGAAATTCTTTTACGCTTATTACAACTTATATTTGTTGTTAGCATCTCTGTAGAGATTTTTACAAATTTCTGCTACCCTAAGTGGCGAATAACACTTTAAAAAATGTTAAAAAAAAATATGTTTTTTAAGAGTTTTACGAATTACGAGTAGAATAAATGTATTATATTGATATAATTGACGAATATATATATATATATATAAAGAAAAAGCAAACCGCAAAGAATATTTCAAATCTCGTCTCATTCCACATCTGATACATTCAAAAAACGTTCTTCAATTTCATATCATAAATTATGTTAAGGCTGTCTGTCAATCAGTCACTCGCAAGCTATTGTATGAGAAATATAAATACAATACAAAAAAAAGCTGATTTTTTGACATACTATTTTGTGTGTATAAATAAACATATGGGTTCAAATTAACAAATATATGTTCTTCTGAGTCTGAGGATTCTCAGTCAGAGGAACGATTTATATTTATATTTTTTTTATTTCTCCGCCATCTCCGTACCAAAGAGAAAACGCGGCGTTGAGTTCCGCCACTGAACACGCAATAAATTAGAAAAATAAATCACAGCGTCAGTCTGTAACCGCGATTGTTTGTGGGTTCCATTACCACTCGGTTTTTTTTTTTTTTTTTTTTTTTTTTTTTTTTTTTTTTTTTTTTTTTTTTTTTTTTTTTTTTTTTTTTTTTTTTTTTTTTTTTTTTTTTTTTTTTTTTTTTTTTTTTTTTTTTTTTTTTTTTTTTTTTTTTTTTTTTTTTTTTTTTTTTTTTTTTTTTTTTTTTTTTTTTTTTTTTTTTTTTTTTTTTTTTTTTTTTTTTTTTTTTTTTTTTTTTTTTTTTTTTTTTTTTTTTTTTTTTTTTTTTTTTTTTTTTTTTTTTTTTTTTTTTTTTTTTTTTTTTTTTTTTTTTTTTTTTTTTTTTTTTTTTTTTTTTTTTTTTTTTTTTTTTTTTTTTTTTTTTTTTTTTTTTTTTTTTTTTTTTTTTTTTTTTTTTTTTTTTTTTTTTTTTTTTTTTTTTTTATATATATATATATATATATATATATAATTTGTTAATTTGAATATAAACTGGTAAAGTAAAGTAAAGCCCGACTATGACACTAGTACAAAAGTTTATACACACAAAATAGTACGCCAAAAAATCAGTTATTTTTGTATTGTATTTATATTTCTCATACAATAGCTTGCGAGTGACTGATTGACAGACAGCCTTAACATAATTTATGATATGAAATTGAAAAGAACGTTTTTTGGATGTATTAGATGTGGAACGAGACGAGATTTATTCCAAATTTACACTTAGTGAAATATTCTATTATTATTATACGTAAAGGACAATTCTTTTATCCGTTTTAATTAAAAAATATGTAGACGGAGGAATATGAAATCTAACATAGCTAACAGCGGGATTCGAACTTGCGATTCTTGGAAACTGAGTGAGCGCCCTGACTGCTTAGTCATGTGCTCTACACCCAGCTACGTCGACAGTTTTATAGGATTATTACAATTTATTTTTGTTGTTAACATTCCTGTAGAGAGATTTTTACAAATTTCTTCTACCCGAAAATTATTTCTATGAATAATTATTTGGCAAGAGAATCTTATTTATTAAATACGCAGTGGCGTCCATGCCCCAATTCTTATACATTTATTTATTATAACTTATTTTTGTTGTTATCCAGATGAAGAACGCATGGCTTAGAGTACAGAGCGCAAAGACTATTTAGGAAAAATCGTAACTTAACAAAAAAAATATTATTGTACTATTATAAAAAATTATTATAATAATTGTACTATTAAATTTTTTATACACTTAATAGAAATTTTAGTTATAGCAAATTCAAATTTCACATTCCAACACTTGCTAAGTATTCTAATTAAAAAGACACTAAATTAGTTTAATTAAACAAGGACGGGTTCTTATTAAATACCTTTAATCAGGGCGCTACCTCTGTACTTTCATTTAATTAAAATCCCAACATTACATGGATCAATTGATATGCAATTACGTTTCGAACGCTTTTAGGGAAATATGAAAGCAATGTAATAAATAAATAGCAGTAAATGAATGGTTCAATTCGATTCTTCTCTTATATTAGTATTATTATTTTTTTTTTTTTAACATTTTATCCCCCTTTTTATTATATAACCTCTTTATACATCCTTTGGGGGGTCGACATGTTTTTTACGAGGCCTTTTCTTTAATAATAAAATATTGTGTGCTCTAAAGTCAACCGAGGTCTCCCCCAGCCTCGTTAACCGCTCACCTCTGCTTCATATTTATTTCTTAACATTTTTTTTTATTTATCCTCTCGACCTACCGAAACCATCTAAGCATCTTATATTAGTTATGTTTTCATAAAAACGTCTTTTAATTAAATCCACAATCTCTGCTTAATTCAAGAATGGCCCATTGGTACCGTTTCGTACTTTGGCTGTTCTTTAGATAGTTTGGTTTGAGGTGAAAATTTGCACTCTTTCGTCAGTATAATTTACGTAAAAGGGGTTCGAAGTTTTCTTTCATGTAATAACATAATGATTGGATGATAAGATTATACATAACGGTAATAAATGAAATATTATTAGTTGGTACTATAGTTAGTTAGTATTTATAACTTCTTAAAGATTTTTTTTTAAGCTTCCGCATAGCAGGGTATTTTAAGAGAACCTAGTGTCAAGACACTTCGTGCTCTACATTAGGTCTGAATTTGACACATTGCGTGTTGAGTAGTGGAATCCAGTTCACCAGAGCGTAGTTTTAAAAATATGTAAATTATTGTAAATCCACCGAGTGCGAATCGAACCCACAACAAATCGCGTTTCTAGTCAGTCACTGCACCACAATGGCCCCAATTAAATTGAATGCAGATTTCATTCAATGAAACTAACGATTGACTGACATTTCTAATGCTATAATCATTTCGCTTCGAACAAAACATTGAATTTCTTCTATAAAATGTGTCTATTCCAGGAGCAATAAGCCCGCGAGGCTTTGCTAGTATAACAAAAGAAGCGATTTTCTTCCTTCAATTTTGTGTCAGCCATTTGACTTTTGTATTTTTAAAAAAAGCCTTCTGATTGTTATTTTGCTGCCAGATAAGTGACTGGATAATTATTATTAATAGTTCTTGGCAATTTTGTAACGTTTAAATGGTAAAAAAATTTTGAGGCCTTTAATTTTTTTTTTAACCTGTCACTTAGTGTTTTCAGAAACTGGTGTCAAAACACTCCTTTTTTATTTTATCTTTATTTATATATTTATTTGCTCTGAATGTAAGTGTACAAGTAAATATATAACAGAAGTTTTGATCATATTTAAAGATAGAATAGATAGAAATGTATACAAAATTTTAATACCATCTTGACAAATAACTTACAGCTAACACTTATTTATAAGGCTTATAAAAAGTAGATAAAATATGTTTATTTGATTTTAAAAATATAGCAATTTATACATACAAAGGAAATGTCACAGACAGTGCTTTTTAAAACTAAACGCTCCTTTTTCCACTGTTCCTTTAGAATATACTACATATAGATCAAATAAATAAAAAAAACAAATGTACCGTTATATTTAAAACAGTAAAGATAGATGTATGGCTTTTAATTAATATATATTACTCTTACTGAACTGAAAAATATATAAATGCAAATATATATATAATATAATAAAATTATATTTTTAACTTTCTTTTAAAGTACTTATCACACACTTGTTACATACTTGGACCGTTTCCAAAAGGCACGGGTTCGAACCCCGCTGCGTTCAAATTTTTGTACGTTTTCTAAAAATATGGTTCTCAAAATGATCTTTCTTTATAACAAAAGCTCTTTAAAAGTAATTTAGAGCTCTGAAGCTTTGAAATTCAATAAGCATCTGAGAATGAAATTGACAGTTTCCCTTAATATATCAGTTAGGAATTTAAAACGGAAACGCAAGCGGGTTTCTGGAGCTGTTAGACGGGAAAATACAATTCACAGGGTCGATTGGTTGAATTAAGTTATTTGCATTGATTTATATGAAACGAAACATTTATTATAATTTATTACATTTAACAGTCCGCTATCTGCTTTCCGCCCGAATAAGAGGCAGTATATGTTGGGGGTGGCGGAACTCAACGTCACGTTTTCTTTTACTAGAGTAGAGAAATTGAAAAAATAATCATTCTCCCAAATTGTATTTGAACTAACAACCATTGTGGTCACAGCCAGACGCTGTGCCAATGCACCTCTATGGAATCAACTTAAATCAATATTTTAGCTTTAACTTTTGAAACGTATATACAAGTATAAATCTTGGTGGAATATAAATTATTATGTATCTCTCGAAAAAGTTCTCGGGTTCAAAAAAAACCCGGTCCTTTGGAATGCTTTAGATGGGACACTGGTCCAATGCGTCCGGAATTCATCTCTGAGTAACCATTATAATCATAGATATTATGTTTCATAAGCAAATAATACCTGTAACTATAATTTACTAGACGTAATTTACGTAGTCTTGTACGGCAATGCCCGGTATTGGAGTGGAGAGCTAATGTAAATTACATTAAGAATGTTTTAAATTAATAATATTTAAATATATTTTCTGGGCTTTAGAACAATATATTACAAACAATAATTGTGTATACGATATAGCTTCAAAATTGTTACTTCGAACCTCAATACACCCAATTCCACAAATCCACAAATTTGACCGAAAGTCAAATTTGTATTCATTGATTCGAAAACATTAAAGTACCTAATCGATAATATTTATTCAAGTCACTAAAGTTACAACTAGAAATAAAATATAAACAAAATATGAGCCATTTTCTTGATTAAAATAACGTTTCAAAATTACGCCCCGGGCATTTTACCCGGGAATTGGGGCGTTGAGATGTTGCCATGGCAACGGTCAGCCTCTTGAAAGCGCTGCTAATTCATTGATTTTTATTTTAAAATTTTATTTCGCTACTAGTAGTATGATCGTGCTGGCTTAGATGCCATTGGTTGTGGGTTCGATCTCCACTCGGCGAATGATTATATTTGAATTATCTTAATGTCCGTTCTGGTAAGGTTGTACACTAAATTCGCAGTGCTAAAAGAGGAAAATTTTCTTTTGTCTTGCCACTAGGTTCTTTCTGGCTATCCAGCTATACAGGAAAAACGTGCAACTGAAAGAAATAACATTTTCTTGGGTTATTTACATAGATATGTTCATCTCCGCTCAAAATTAGAAAAAAAGTTTAGTTTTTGAAATCTTAGTAAATAAAAATTGACTTATAATGGAAGGTCCATAGTAATATTACAAAACGAAGAGAAATTACAGGAAAAATAGCGGACCTCTAGAGAGTCAATTCCAATATGAAGGGCAATTTAAAAGTGAGTGTAATTACTCGTGCTGCGACACGAAGATTCAATTAACGCGGCTTTCACCTGAACAACTTTGTCGATATTTTATTATATTATCTCGGTTCGAATTTGTAATGGCTTTGTTTTGGATGCGAGTTTTATGATGTTTTTAAGGCGTTTTAATAAAAATATAATATATATTTTATTATCAGTTACACGCTTGTTCCCGCATAGCCGGGTAGCCAAAGAGAGCCTCGAGTCAAAATAATACGTTTGCACTTTGGTGTTGAGTGGCGGTGCTTAACGCCGATTTTTTAATTAATATACTAATTTAATTTTAATATGGCTACTTTGTTTATTTATATATACTAGAATTACTGTTGACATGTAAAATACGCGCTAACTTAGTCACTACTGACTTTATACAAAAGAATATTTAAATTAGTGGTAATATGTATACCAAATATTTATTTTATTAATTTATAATATTTTAAACGAATTATTATGAAAAATATAGGCTTTTTAAATGCCATATAAACTTTAACATTGCTAATTCCCATACATATATATTTTTTCCAACTTCACGCTTTTTCCCACAAACAGACAAAGTGTCGAGACACTCCGTTCTCCACTTTCCACCCGAAATAGAAACATTGCGTGTCGAGAGACAGAATTTAACACCGCGCTTTATCTTGCTATAATTATTTACCCGAGTGGGAATCGAAACAACAACCATCACGTATAGAGTCAGACGTGGTCACTGCGCCAAGGTGGCCTCCGTTTATTATGTTACAAGTACCGCTCACGGCGTCGCCCGCGTGAACGCCCGTTTCATATTTTAGGCAGCCTTTTTGTAAAACAATGAAACTTGTGGAAAAACTAAAAAAAATAGGAGGAAAAAGGACTATCCTATGTTTATCCTAAGACCCTCAAGTGTCTCTATATAAAATTTCATCACAGGTGGTTAAGCGGTTTGACCGTGATGACGTCACAGATAGACAGACAGACAGGCAGAGTTAATTGAGCATTTATATCAATGATATATCATATTATTATTTATTATATGACAGTACAGTATCGATGTTTTTACTATTTTATTATTTGTATATATTTATAAAAGTATACATATGGCTTTCAATTCATTGTTACACGCTTACATTTTAACGTGATGACTTATTGCGCTATATATCAACACTACATACATTTAAGCCAAGCATGATTTTTATCCTGTCAGTCGTGTCAGTCCTGTCAGTTACCACTGACCTTACACGAAATTTATTCACCAGAGTAAATCGTTTGAAAACAGTTCAGTTTCTGTGCATTTAAAATAGTCATACTTGCAAAGCGCATACCCGATAAATAACTCTAGGCGATTACGCGCGTCACGCCTGTCGAGCGGAAGATATCCAGTTTTAAAATAAGTAGACTGAATAAAACTATAAAATTTAAATGTAGTGGCGAAGTTTTATTATTTAATACAAAATAAGGACAACTTTACGTTAACTGAACTAAACTGAACAAGACATATTTAGAAAACGTTTAAAAATTTGAACGCAGCGGGATATTTTATATATATTTAATAAATAGCATTCCCTCTTGCCAAACGATTGTTCGTAGAATAATCTTTGGGTAACAGAAATTTGTAAAAATCTCTCTACAGAGATGCTAACAACAAATATAAGTTGTAATATGAATTTCGACGTAGCTAGATGTAGAACGCATGGCTTAGCGGTCAAAGCACTTGAACGGTTTTCAAGAGGCGCGGGTTGATATCCCGCTGCGTTCAAATTTTTATACGTTTTCTAAATATGTTTCTTTAATAAAAAAAGGTCTCAATCGCACAAATTGTATTGTATATTGAAAAATATAATATTTCAGAGGAAAATGAGCAAACTGCAATTGGCATAAGTCGGAATAAATTATCAAAATTTTAAGCAATTTTAGAGACCAAAGGCCAAGTTAGTCAGTCACCAAGTGTCAGTCAAGTCAGTAAAAATACGGAAATCTAAGTTAAATAACTTTGCATTGTGGACCGTCCTTGCCGCGTTCAAAGTATTTTCGTGGAGCTCGTCAAAGTCCAATGCTATTTTAAATGCAATGGACGTTTTAATTAACTCGAGTAAAACGGATTCTGTAATAGAGTGCCACGTGGCTAATACTTTGTATGACGTTGTTGTCCACTGAATATAGCGCTCTACCGCAACTCTTTGAACGGAATATAATAATGCTTTGATAATATTCAATACATTTGTTTTTATACCCTATATGGAAATGACAAATTAATATTCCAAACAAACAAAAATAATATTCTTGGGTTTTGTAAAAAAATCTAGACTCAAAAGAATGTTGAAATATTGTATATAAATATCGCTTTTTCGTGTTTCGTATAAAATGGATTTTTATATATTACACATATATTAA
The DNA here is from genome assembly GCA_038994665.1 of Podotricha telesiphe. Taxonomy (NCBI): domain Eukaryota; kingdom Metazoa; phylum Arthropoda; class Insecta; order Lepidoptera; family Nymphalidae; genus Podotricha; species Podotricha telesiphe. The sequence continues at coordinate 201,395 of JAOYRR010000110.1, read as the reverse complement.
ACTAAAAATGGATAAAATCATTGAGTGGCGGAACTCAACGCCGCACTGCATTTTAAGAGAGCGGGGATATAAAAAAATATATCGCGTTTACATTCGCACTGCGCCTGCACTGGCCTCAGATATGTTACTTTTTATTTAATATAATTTGATGAGTGTAATTTCGATCAACAAACAATTTAGCGATTTGACAAAAGGCGCCATAAATTTTTCCACTACTCTATAAAATGCGAGAGTAATTGAAATATAATTAAGGTTTAGTTTTAATATATAATCAAGGTCATCACTGCGCAGTAGGACAACGTCTGACTATAAAGGCGATTGGTAGTGGATTCGATTCTCACTCGATAGATTGATCATAATTTAAAAAAATTCATATCTCCTCTCAGATGAACGAGATAAAGCACGCCACGCAATGTCCCGATGTCAGATCGGAGTGTCTTGACACTAGGGTCTAAAGTTTCTTCCGAGAAAAGTCGTGAAGCTTTATATAGAAAGCCATAAGATGGATTATCAGCTTTATCACGCCCGCACGTCAACAGTTACAGAGGGTTCTGGACACGACAAATCTACATAATAAAACAAGTTTCTAATTAAAACGAACCGAAATTTTGCAGTGTGTGTATATATATTCTTATTTTGATCGTGTCCTTTGGAAAAAATATTTTTTTAATAAAAACAAAATAAATTGGTTTTGAAGTAGAAAATAGAGCAAACTAGAAAATAAAAAGTCGAGATTTATTTATTTATGGTTTACATACGTATGTATAAGTTTAATAATTGATGAGAGTGGCAAGAATGCTTTTGTCATAACGAGTAAGTACTAAAATGACTAAATATTGTATTTATATCAAGTTCTTTCACATTTTGCATACCTAAAGCGAACTAGGCAAATACCACCTAGAAGTTCTGTGTTACAATAGCGAGGAAATTAAAATAATTTCTATATAATCATTCCTCAACCTCATGCCCATTTTGGCTAATGTTGCCAAAGGCCATCGCGGCGCAGTGGGATAGCGTCTAGAGTGTAATTGTGATTGGTTATGGATTCGATTCTAACTCGGTGAAATAATAATAATATAATTATTTTCATGTGTCCGCTCTAGTAAATAAGAAATCTTGGCGTAAAGTTTCTCCATTCAACAGGCAATGTATCGAATGCAGTCTGAAAGTTGAGAAAGGGTCTTGACACTTGGCTTTATTAATATGATAATATTTCTAAATACATTTAGGTTGGCTGTAATTGCTGTTGGAGAGAATGTGTCATATGTCAATGTTGGTACTACTTTTTGCCTTGTCTATTACCTGTTGTGAAAAGTCTAACGTAATTAAAATAAAACTGAATATTAATATTCTTAATTTAAAAATCATCGGGAGGAATTTATTATATTGTATCACTGCTTTCTTTTTAACATAATATTTAGGGAGCGATATGTAAAAATAATTTTCGTATAGCAGATGTTGCCGGTGATTTTTGTTTCGAAATAACGAGCGACTCATATATTCTGTCCCCAGTTTCTACTCAGTTCGCCATTAGCTCGGCGTTACGTCGTAGCTGTAGACTAGCCATTGTCGTTATTGCGTTTCAGGCAGCTATAATCTGTAGGCAATATGTTATTAGTTTGATGCTTAATACATGTACCTATAATATAATATTATATTATATATAAATGAGAAGATAATAATATTATAAATGAGAAGGTAATTCTGTCTGTCTGTGGCGTGGCGTCATCACGGCCAAACCGCTGAACCGAGAACCTGAACCTGATCAAATTTTATATAGAGATACTTGAGGGTCTTGAGATTAACATAGGCTATTTTAACATAGGCATTTTTCTCTAATTTTTTTTACTTTTTCCTGGAATTATGAAACGAAACGAAAATACGGGTGTGTCGCTAGTATATTTTATTATAAAATTTTCAAAGTAATATTATAGAAAGGTAGTCTATTTTGTAAGGTTATTTGACTTTCATACTTCATTGCGTTATACAAGAAAAATATATTATTTTAAGAATTTGGTAGTAACATTTCGGTACACCATACGTTGTTTTTACGTTGAAATTTTTACGTTCGTTTGTTTAAACATGTTCTTTATATTCTTAGTGTGTGGGCACTTATAATTTTGGAAAAAAAAAAAATAATATCTATTAAGTGTTTTGAAAAGAAACTATTTTTACCGGATTAATAGCGTATATTTTCGATATTCGAAAATATATTTCAGAAAATGTGACGTTTTCAACACTTTACTGTAGTCCGTAGTCATAGGTAGACTTGAGTCTGCCAGTGAATACACTTATTATATCAAACTACCGCCAAAGATTTCTGCCTCGTGTACTGCCTTGTTGTCAAAATGTTATGTTTTTTTTTTAATACCACTACTACTAGTAGTCTACTGTAAAGTTTTCGAAACGTTGGGTTCTAAAAATGTATTTTCGAATACCAAAATTATACGCGATTAATCCGGTTAAAATAGTTGCATTTCAAAATGTGTAATAATCTCGAAAATCGAAGAACTTACAATAATTAGATATTTTTCATAATTACTTAGCAAATATGTCAACATATAATTTATTATAGAATTGTTTTCTCCTTCACAATTACCTCCAATTATCAACTTTAGAATTCAATCATTCAATCATCATGCTCTACAACAGAACCTGATAAACAGGCACTAGTAAAATAAGCATGTACTTTAATTAAAATTGTTAACTCGAGCTAAAACTATTGCCCACAAAACGGCCCATTGTGCCCTTGAATTCCCAGGGATATGAATTACCTGTTTAGCAATATTTCCATCTCTCTTTTTCCAACTAATCACACTAAACACGATGTATACCCGTCACGTTCTCACCTCCGTATATCACATTCGTAGGAACGATCTAAGGCTCTAAAATGAGTGTTTATTGCTGTTCCTTTAAGCCGGACTCGAATTGTGAAGACTGTTCAAACGAAATTGCACTTTTTGTCTTTACTTTAGGAGTCCTCATAAATTCACCTGTTCGAGAGGTTCAGGTGCGCGGCTAACGGTTTTATCCAGCCGTAACTCTTCCAAGTGGGTCGCTACGAGTAGCCTACAAGGATTTAGGCAATTTGTTGCGCGTGGTTGCGAACGCTTTGTCAGCCATTTGTAAATCCCGCGTTAGGTTATGTGTATCGTGAATTATATAGCAGACACGTAGAAAAAGGCAAAGCAGCCAAATGTAAATAAAAAGAAACCTATCCTAGCTTTGAAAACTGAAATATTCATCAAAGTGAGATCTAATATTCGTGCTCCGCGAGCAAACATGGAGTTTACATCGGTCACGTCCAATAAAAGTAAGAGGAACGCAAGTCCAATTAGCAAGTACAAACGCGTGAACAAAAGAAATGCAGAGAGGAAAAATAGACAGAAAAGATCGTAGCACCAGATAAAGCTTTTTAAAATACAGGAATTTTTCATTTCAATTTAGCTCATTGTGAGTTTTGTATTGTGCTGTGCTAAGTTCATGGCTGAAAAGTACCTGTTAGTTTGTAATGTTCGAATTTACTACCTTGAGGTACTCCAAAGACGTCAATTTGCATTTAATTGGCATTTAACTTGGAGTAGTTGGTTCATGTTTCTGAGTGCAACTGTATGGTTCTAAGTTAAGCTAAGAGTCCATCAGTTTTTGGTTCTTTATATTTTTTCTAAAAGGATTTCATTAAAAAAGATGAACAGTTTGTTTAATAAAGTGTCGTTTTTCAGAATATAATATAAATTACCATATATATATATATATATATATATATTACCAATAACTACGTACTCGTATGTGCATATTATTGTTTAAAAGTATATTTTAATGTTACACATGTTTTGGGTTAGCTTAAAAATATATATATCATATAACACAATTGATGATATATATCGTATATATTATAAATATAATTTTTTTTTTCATAAACAAATTTTTGTCCACAGTATCGGAGCAAGGACCTCACGAGAAGCGTCTGTTGGACGCGCTCCTCAAGTCCTATAATACATTAGAGAGGCCTGTGGCCAACGAGAGCGAACCACTGGAAGTCATGTTTGGACTAACATTACAACAGATTATTGACGTGGTAAGTTCTACTTAAATATCACAAAATTAGTTATTAAATAGACCTTAATCTAAATTTCTATTCCCTTTCGTTTTAGAATTAGAAATAAATAACTTAGTTTAAGAGATGGGCTGAGATTGTTTTGGAGTGTAGGCACTTGTGGTGAAAAGATTGGTTTTTTAGCACTTTACCCATCGAGTGATATGGTTGTTACTGTTAAAGTCCGAACTTTGGTAAATCCTTAGAATTACCAGTAAAACTAATTATTTACCAATTTTAATGGTAAAAGTCCCAATAGTTATTTGAGCATTGTTAATGTCTGAAACTTAGGTTTTACTTCTAAAAAACACGGAAAATTTTGTTTAGGTTAGGTTAGCAGCAATTCGGTCTTTTACCATTATAGTGGGTAAATTTTAGATTTTACTTGAATATTTTTTTGCACTTGCCGTATGGGCTTTTCAGTAACATCTACATTTTAGTGTCATCCAAATCAAAATATATGACAATTAGCAACTATTAGTCTTTTAAGGAAATATTAGCTTTTCTATATACATCTAATACTTAAAGGAGTTATGTTAAAATTTTACTAGAAATTTTGTTAAATATACAGTAAATCGGCCACAACAGATTTGTAATATGCAGATAAGTTGAAAATATATTATGAAGCGTGCTTCCTCAAACAATGCGGTTAATGAATAATGTTGAAATTTATTACATATATTAAAAGCAAAAAGGTGTATTACAAATATATTTAATTTTGTGGTTTCCGTTAGTATTTGTATTGAAAACTAGACCAACAACCAGAAATACCAAAACATATTATTCTCTATATATTTTTTTAAACATACAAATATTTATGTAATATCGTATTTAATCTAAAGGTATAGTTTAGATTCTGAATAGAAAAGTTATGATTTTAAATTTGCTATACAAAATTTTTCAAGTTTTCATATATCAAATCATTGCTATATTAGTATTTTAAATGGCTTACGCGATAACAATAGTTAAATTTTTATCTGTAAGCCTAAGCCGAGTTTAGACACGTGACAAAGCTTTGGTAAAATGAGTTCAAGATTTCAAGTGAACGAAAAATTTCAAATTAAAAAGTGCATTTATCACTTGACTATAATGAAAAGGTTACGTCCATTTAGAATGATTTAAATAGCTCAATAAGTTTATTGTGATTCTAATCTAAATATATTTAAAGAAAGGTTATATCTCTATAGATTACTACTAGATTATATCGAATATTATTCGAGGGAAATTGTAATAGGTCGAAAAATAAAAATTTGCAAAATTTATCTTATTATTTTTTTCGTAATAAAAATACTAATTGTATTGTTATCGAATATTTTTTGAAAAGATAAAGCTTTTTTCTAGTCTTCTTCCAGTTTTTTTAAACGAATATTATATATTAGTTATATATTTATGGTGGTAGCATGTAATGTATGGGGCTTCACATTTCTTTTGAGTATCTCATTAATAAGTTAAGTTAATACAAAGTACTTGTAAAACCTATATATTGACAATTATAATACAACTATACGGTTAATTGCGTGAAATATTTAAAACACGTGCTAGCGCTCTAATCAATTTACTGTACGCTTATTCTGCTGTAGTAAAAGTCTATTAAAATTGTTAAAAAATGTGTTTGTTGGTTATTTATAAACCAACCTAGAAGTGCAAAAACGCTTCAATAAGTACTGTATTTTTTTTAGTCATTTTTTCAGATAGCCTTTATTCTAATAAACAGATAATGTTTCTCTCTTTTTATTGGGCAATGAACCCGTTGCGACTACAGACACTGTTCAACTAAATTATGAGTTTCTAAATCTTATATCATGAATTCTCATATTTAAGTATATTCATATATATAATCAGGCTCATCTGACTGCATACGGGAAGGTTCTGAGTTCGATTCAAACTCAGGGAAATGATTATATTTGAATTATTGTCATTTCGTGAGAGGGTGGAAAGTGGAGAACGGAGTGTCATGCCACTAGTGGGACTAGGTGTAGCACCTAGGTTAGCACCTAGGAGTTGCCACTAGCGGGGTAGACCCTGCTATGCGAGAAAAGGTGAGATTTAAATTAAAAATATATATTTTATAAAAAAATAAAATCTGGGTAAAATTTAGTTCAATTTATTTATGTAGCTTTTCATTCGTGCGAACTTATCGAACTGTTAGTTTACTTTTATAACGGACCATACATTTTTATTCACTGCAAAAAATGTAAAAAGGAAATTGAAAACGTATTTTGCGTTTCGAAAAATGACGTATGGAATTTCACAAAAGTAAGCTTCGGCCATTGTTTTTAATTTAATAGCTTAAAGGTTTCCAAACTGAAAATACTACGTTTTGGTGTTGTAATAAATGAACATTTTTTTAATTTACTGGATTACATTTTTTTTATTTATAAATAAATATTTTCTGTATGTTTTTAAATATTATTTAAAAAAAAAAAAAAGATTTAATGCCTGGGCGTACATTATTATAATAAATGAAGTTAGATTCAAAAAAAAATTTTAGAAAAAAAGTAAAAAAAAAAATTATTTAGAAAACGTATCAAATCTTTAACGAAGCCGCGCCTCTTGGAAACTGCCCAAGCGCTCTGACCGCTAATAGATGCGTTCTACAACATCCGACTACGCCAAAATTAGCCAAATTCGGTAACGGCTTCTCTGTTCGACCTGCAAAATTTAATTTTATAAATTGAGTCAGTGTCAAGAACTAACCCGTTAATAGTAAGCCATTCAAGCAGACGAGTTGCTATATTATACAAGCTTTGCTCCAAGCTGTTGACTGATGGCTCAATGACTATCACAGCGACATTGTCCGCATACATAAATACCTCGTCATTTTTTTACATAAGTATTTAAGTCGTTTAGTAAGATAATAAATGCGATATTTGAAAAGGAAGACCCTTGTGGTACACCCTTATAAGACGTGACTTTGATTGATTCTAAAAAAGCTTTTTCGTTTATTACGAACTGACGTCTTTGAGACAGTACATTTTCTAGCAGTTTCAGTGCAGGACCATCAATGCCATTATGTATTGTCCAAATTTCATCTTTAAGATGTTTCTATCTGCGACGTCGAAAGCTTTACAGAGGTCGCAGAGAAGTAACGCCACTTGCTCTTAAAAGAACCTCGGTACCATTATAGTAGTGGAGTGGCGATCTAAAAGTGCTTCTGTCTTTATCAAAAAGGTTGACAGCGATGAAGCGATGCCATGCAGCAACTGGGATCATTTTTATCGCTCTTTCCTTCACGTACAGGGTATATTTTCACTTCTTTAATGGGTTTGAACAAAATTTATTAAATAATACTTTAAGATGACATCACAAAGTATTACTAATATTACGCAATAACTTCATAGAAATACCACAAATATCGTTAGTGGGTTTATTAGCAATTTCTTTGGTTATGAGTATACAAATTGCTTTAAATGAAGGGCGAAGTCTGATACATTGGTCACAGTAGTTAGAAGCCTCATCCAAAATTCTATGTGAACTTTGGTCATCTACAATATTTATCCCTCATTAAAGAACTGTACATTTAAATAATTAATTATTTCTTGCTTAGTGGAAAAGTGTTGTCCGTCTGCATTTTTGATTAAGTCAGCAAATTGTTGTCTTGGTTTATTTGCTTAGCCGTTTTAAATTTTAATATACGCCACATGGTTCTAGTCGCATGGCCGCTTTATCTTTTAAATGACTATAGTAAGAAAATGTTTCCGTCGTTAATTTGTTAAAATTATATTTAGTTAATGTAAAAATTTGTAAATACCCATTTTTCAGAAAACACACATGCAAAATAAAGTTTCAGGCTTTTGTGACTAAAGACTTAAGAATAACCAACGAGAAGAAATTGTTGAGTTCTTCTAGCAATATATCTGTCAATTTGTATAAAAGTTTATTTCAAACTCTTGAAGTGTATTACAAAAGTGTATTTCAAACATTTGGTAGTAGGCAAAATATTGATTTTAATAGTTTTAGGTATTGCTAATACATTATTTTACAAAACTGGTATTCTGCGTTTCTTCTCCATTTAAAATTTAACTTTAACAAATTTCATTCATAATTTTTGTAAAAAGGAGTCCAAAGTTTTAGTTACACATATTATAAATTCGAAAGTAACTCTGTCTGGATCTCTGTCCAAATGTCTTTGACGTCATTACAGCCAAACCGTTGAACCGATTGTGATGAAATTTTATATAGAGATACTTGAGGGTCGTGAGATAAATATAGGCTACATTTTTCTCCTCTGTCTGTGACGTCATCACGGCCATATACTGAACCAATTGTGATGAAATTTAATATAGAGATACTTGAGGGTCTTGAAATGAACGTAGGCCACTCTTTTCTTCCTTATTTTTAGTTTTCCTACAATTTACTTGCTGTACGAAAAGAATGCCAAAAACACAAAACAACAAGTTGAAATTCAGTTCAATAAGTTTAAATTCATTCATTCATTCATTCATCCGTAACATCACGAAACGACCCACTCATTTGGAACATATACTCAAACATTCACTTATAAAAGCGATATTACAAACGGTTAGATTTACGAAAACATTTCTCTATAGAATGTAGTATCTGTTTGAAGCCGATAGTAATCTTTTTCTTCCTTATTTTAACCACAAAAACCTTTTTCAACTGAATTGACAGCCGTCTGATATATTTGCCTTTACCGTGAAATTCAATAGCCAAACGAATGTTTTGCATTGAGCTCACAATAATCTATATATGTATATATTTTTAATTTTATATGATATTTGTTCGTAACTTTCATCTATATATAGGTATAGGTTGCGGGTTCAAATCTAAAATATAATAATATATACAGGATTATATATAGTTAAATCCAGTGGTGTGATTAGGTATTGTGAGAGGAATTTTTCTTTATACTATTGATAATAAATGAAGTAATTGATTAAAACAGAGCTACTGCTCGTATCTATTAAGCTCATTCATTGAAAATTTTTCATAGTCCACAAGTCAAATGTTAGGCCAATAACTTCCAGTTTTATCTTTTAGTGGGCTGTGGGTTCAACTACTTGTCCAAGGAAATATTTACATTTGAAAATATAAACTAATGCTAATTTCACGCTAATTAAGATGTATGAATAAATTTATATATGTATATATATACATATTGTTTATATATATATATATATATATATATATATATATATATATATATTTTGATAATTGTGTGTATATATATACATATATATACACACAATTTACTTGTAAACCACATTAAATTGACAAAAATACAATATGTATGTATCATAAAAAAAGGAATGTACAAAAGGCGGTCGTATGGCTAAGTAGCCATCTGTTCCAGACAACTTTTATTATATAAATTTCTATATTTTAAGTAAAATAACCTATCAAATTTTAAATTATATTCATAACAAAGAAGGTATTCTAGAGAAATTATTATTACACCTGATCGACTATTCCTGTGCTCAAGACAATTGCTTCCACCGTAAACAAAGAAGACTGTTACATTTGTCTTAATGGTTATTTTATGTACACAATAAACATTACTGTAACGTTCAGTTTTATACATTACAAATTTCAATTTATTTTATACTAGCGACCCAATTTAGACGCTGTGGCATCTAAGTTATTGGTAAATTGCTTAAATAAAAGTATTGAGACCATTGCGTTTTTGTGGGACAGTATTTGGCTGTTAGCGCGATGTTATGGGTTCGATTCCCATTTAAAATTGAACAGTGGGGAACAGGACGTTTTACTCAAGGTTAGGAAATGTATAAAATGTTGAACGTAGCAGGATTCGAAGCCGCGCCTCTTGGAAACCGTCCAAACGCTCTGATTGCTAAGCCGTACATATATACGGCTTAGTGATGTATACGTTTTCTAAAAATGTATATATTTTTTAAATGGAGTACTGTTATCTCTTTCACAATAAAAATTGAAAAGCAATTATTATATCTTCCTTTAATAAACACTATCAACTTCAAACTTTCAACGAGTTTTTATTTTTTAAATTGTAAAGTACTATCGGCCGAGGTTACATTAATGCAAATATCGTATCGTATCGAGTCTCGAATCCGCTACTCTCGGCTGGGAACGAATTCGAGTCCCGCTACACTGGAATTCGTATACGTTTTTAAATGTTATTCTTTTATGCCTTATATTTTACGAGTAGACAGTGATATAAAAGGTATAACTCTAGTTTTGACTTCCTATATATGGCTATTAAAGTACCCAAGCAATTTGTAGTATTGTATCCGCGTTACGACGCTCTTATAAGTATTGTTTGTTTTTAATTATTCTTATTTCAAGTAACTTCATTAAAATGACTATAGCATTCAATGTGTTGGGTAACAATTTTTATAGCACTATGTAGATTATAAACTTCTTGTTTGTTATTGACTATATATAACAATATTTTCTCTTTAAGCTTAAAATAATGTGTATTTTTTTAAATTTACGATTACTTTTTCTACTTTCATGCATCCATAATTAGCTGGATAGACAAATGGAGCTATTTTTTGACTTGGATTAGAACAGTTTCTAACATAATCCATCTCTATATCTTGTATCAGCTAGAAAATTAATATAGTGATACATTCACACGCTTGTCAAGGCTAGCCAAGCATCTACAAACAAACACAAGTATGTAACAGGTATTTTGGGCTTGGCTTGAGAGAGCTTGCAATAACTCGTTGCCGACACCAAGCCAATTTTGATTTTTGAACTAGATTAAAACTTGCGGCAAGTGCAATATTGTAAATAGCGTTCAAGCGTTTATAAAACTTGGAGCTTGTGGATGCTTGCCGAGCCTAGTCAATCATGTTAATCCACCATAAAGTCGTCAACAGATATAAAATAATACAGATAAAAAATAAATTACAGTCTTTTGACACATACTTAATATATTATTTTCAAATTGCTTGATAAAATGACGTTTAAATTTTTATTCATTATGCTTTTCTTGTAGCGCGGCAAGTGCTAGTGCAATTGAAATAAACTGAAATCTCAGACAGCGCAAAGTTGTCGTGAAATGAAAAAGTAGATGGCCGCAAAATTAAGAGAAATTGAAGAATAAAATTTTCAAATAAATTTTTATTAAAATACCATCCATTATTATGAAAGTAAATAGTTCTTTAGCTTTTATTGTCTCTTCTACATTGAGTATAATTTGGTATTAAATCTGTCAGAGAGAACCTAATATCAAGACACTCCGTTCTCCGCTTTCTGGCCGAAATCGAGACATTGCGTGTTGAGTGGTGGAAGTCAACGACACGCTTTGTCTTAGGTACCAGATCGGAGAAATAAATGTTTTAAATATATTCATTCCCTCAAATGGAAATCGAAGCCACGACCGATCCCTTTTACTGCCACGATGGTCTATAAATATATAATAATTCAAAAAAACAAAATTACACATTTTATACTATTTTTATTGTTCGTTTAACAGACTGTCTGTTTGTATGAGTGAAATGTTATAACTTTAGAACCAATTTTGAATACTTGAAGTATATCAAGTACTTAACTATACAAAGCGTACGGAACTTTTATTCACACACTTTAAAGCTCAAAATCCAAGAAATCGCTTCTACACTTTCCTAATTTAAGTCAATTAGTTAAGTAAATTGTATACATTTGCTTCAAATCGGAAAAAAAAACAATCAAAGATACGACATAATAATTGTGTTAACTAACTAACTCAGTCTACCTGTGACCACGGACTAATGTGAAGTATTTAATGTGTCGGGTTTTCTAAAAATACATTTTCGATTATAAATAATATAAGCGATTAATCCCATATCAAAGCAATTAAATATGTTTTTTTCAACATTTTTTCGAAAGTGTTAATCGCATACTATGAGTTTATGTAGAACGCATGGCTTAGCGGTCAGAGCCCTTGAACGGTTAAGAAGCGCGGATTCAAATCCCGCCACGTAAATTTTTATACGTTTTCTAAATATGTCTTAATCAAACATATTTACAACCAACCAGAGCCACAATACAAATGAAATATTAGCACTTAAAATATAAAATAGCCATTGCCATTGCATTCAAAAATAAATAAGTAATATAAAAATATCCACAACTTAACTTTTATACAGTTTTAATTCATCTTTATAGTATTTACTAGGGACGTAGAAAACAAAAGCTTCCCCGAGGTCTCAACGCCTCAGGTCGCACTTGCTCTCCTTTAATTTTTCAGTGAACTCCGTTTGATCTTAACCGTAAACTAAGTAATGTCAACAGTTGTTATTCTATTGTATACAATGTTTTATATATATATAAGCCTTCAATTCTAGAAAATAAGACATATATATCTTATTTTTAATTGTATCGGTAGTCATATATACAGGGAAGTCTTAGTCTATGGTATTAATTAATTATATATATATATATATATATATATATACCATATATATATATATATATATATATATATGTACATATATATATATATAGCTGTATTTTCACAGAATTGAAAGCTTGATTACTTTTATTAATGTTGTAATTATTACATGGTGTTTGCCTGAGAAGACTTCGGAGGAGTATATATATATATATATATATATATATATATATATATATATATATATATATATGATTAAATACAAGTTGTGCTTCGCAACTTCGTTTGCGTAAACCTAATGAGCCATACAATAAATATGAAATATTCCGTTACAGAAATTTCGAAAATTCTCCGAATCTCAAAATACATGCCTAATGGCGCAGCTTTCTATGTTTCCAGTAGTTACGTTTGTGCATTTCATTTCAGTCCTGTTTTCTTACAGAAAGTATGACCATTTTTTTATTTTGATAAAATTAACAACATATACTACTTAAAAAAGTCATCTTTTTTTTTTTCTATTTTTAAAATTATTATGTATTGTGTCTACGAACCTGTTTAAGTCCATATAGTTATTTTAACGTATAATCGCGATGGTTGTAGGTTCATATTGAGTAAATATTTGATTAAAATATAGATATATCTATCAAGTAAGCAAGCAAATGTTTCTACAATGGTTATCAATTAGTTCACTCTTGCCTACCTACAAAATCCTATACATATAATAAAAATGTAACTGGTTGCTGTATGTACATGGAAGCTATATTAGTGTCAATTTAACAGAACCCAAAACAATATTTTTAATTTTCTTTTGTGTTTGTCTGATCGTCTGTCTGTCTGTATATGCACGATAATCTCAAAAATGGCTTAACCGATCTAAATACAATTTTAACTATTGTATTGTGGTAAACAATAGTTAAAATTGTTAAAATTATTAAAATTTAAATCGGTTCACAAATAAAATAGTAAGAACCATTCAAATTATACATATAAGCAAACTACATAACTTAAGTGAGAACGCGAAAAATCGAAACAGTCTAGCCATTTAATTTACGCAGGTGAATACACGAGTAAGTCGCTAGTATTGAATATGTATGAAACAAAAAAATAAATCATAACAAATTATTAATCAACACACAAATTGACGTACATTGTAACTGACATGACATGGTCTGCAAAACAGTTTTACGCGAACAAGTGTTTTGATTGATACTGTACTGGCATGTTTGCCATTTCCTTTTAAAGCAAAGCTTCGCGTCGATTAGTTCCCAACTAACTAATCTAGCATAGATTGGTTTTTAGAGCCAGTGCAGCTCCAATATGTGCTTTTTCGGTACAATCTTGATACACTTTCAAATTAGTATGAATCGGCACTAATTTAATTTATAAATTGTGAATATTTAAATATTAATTGTTTTTAAGCGCCTTTTTGATTTTTACCGCATAGCAGGTTAGATGAAGAGAACCTAGTGTCAAGACACTCTGTTCTCAATTTTTTGCCCGAAATCGAGACATTTCTCCGGTGCCATAGCGGGGAAATAAAAATGTTTTAAATATAATCCTCCTCCTCCGAGAGGGAATTGAACCCACAATCCGCGTGTACAGACGCTGCTCCAATATGCCACAACGGCCTCTAAATATTCATATTAATAATAAATAAATATTGTAACTTTAAATATTCATATTAATAATAAATAAATATTGTGTCTTTATTCTGTAATGTGAGTCGTAAGGTTTGAATCAGTAAGTGACAAAATAATCAAATGTTTTTGCTTATCGAACTTGCTTGATATATTTCATATATATTTATGCATGTTCTCTATTAAGAGAGAACCTGGTGTAAACGATCTTCGGTGATGGAATCTTTATAAATACTAGTAGCCTTGCTGACGTGTAAAGTACGCGTTGCCTTGGCGACGTGTATGCAAAATTTATGTTAATAATTTAATGTATTTCCAAAAGCATAATTATGAAACATGTTGGCTTTTTAAATTGGTCGCGAAAGTTTCTCCTTCGCATATTAATATATTCTAACAAACTACGAGCTATATGAAGTTAGTATAGAAAAATAACGACACATTAAAATGATTATTATTATAATAAATAGTTATTAACAAGGAGTTTTCAGGAGAATTCAATTATAAATTGGAACTAATAATTGGGCAGAGTACATTAGCCATGTTTCCAAGTGGGTATTTGACGGTAAAAAGGGGTAATTTGGTAGTCCTTATATACATAGAGTCTTAGTGAATGGTTTTGATTTCTAAGTATATAGATTGCCTGCGGGGTGGCGGTACCTAACCATTCAGAAATACTGTTGGTTGAAATAAATAAAATAAAATGTATTGTATATCATAATTGATTAAATGTAATATTTAATTTAAAAAATAAACATTTTAGGTTTAGCGCTCAGGGCGCTTAACCGGTTTTCAAGAGGCGCGGTTTTAAATCCCGCTGCGTTAAAAAAATTATACGTTTTCTAAACATGTTTATCAATTTCCTAAATGTCTGACTTCCGAAATACGACTGTAAAAATATGTTAAAAATATTTAATTTAGTTATTAAATTAAAAAATCCTCAAGTGATATTTGAACCCAGAACCAAATCATATATATTTATTTAGTTTAGTTTTATTTATCCATTACTTGGATATCACATACAATACAAAACGTAGCTGCAGTATTAAAGTCGATTTCCATAATATTCTGAAAAGGCAATTTCCGTTTGACATACTTATTTGTAATACAAATAGATTAGATGTACGAGTAAAATATCAATGTACTATTTGCAAGGATTTTTTTTAAATGGCTAAACTGATACTGATGCCCATCAAGGAACAGCGGGGAGGTTATAAGTTCGATTCCATTTAGGGTAATAGAATAAAATAAAATAGACTTTTATTGCCGAAAACAAGATACAAATTTCATGTTTATAACATAATTCGCAAAATATATTGATTTGTATTATGTTCTTGTTTCGACGTGCCTTAGAGCATAGGCCACCTTCAGCTGCTTCCAGTAGGCTCTATGTGAAGCAACTCTTATGCAATAAGGTTCTAGGGTCTGGCGGATCTCGTCTTCCAGCCTTGTGTTTTTGCATACATTCGGGGTGCTGTTTATATTATTTTTTAAGTATGGGCCATTCGAAATATCGATGTATCGATAGTACATATCGATGTAGGAAGTTGACATAAAAAAAGAACGAGGACTGCCCTCTGGGGTTCCCCATTATTCTTTATTATTATTATTACTCGCTTGAGTAAAGCGTGAAGTCAAAAAAAGTATGATAACAGCTACCCACACACAATATTTCTAAAAAAGTATGTTATCACAAGCTCCACTCCGTATGTCCTAATAAAATTGGGTAGAAAGAAGACGATTCAATACTTATATTTTATTCTATGTATGTATTTTTAGTTTTTGTCAAAACCCTCGCCCCTTTCAGGTCTTCGACAAATGTTTCGAATTACTCTTTCAGTTCGCTTCAATTTGTACTCTATTCGCTTACATCTACTGTTTGTTGTTGTATTGTAAAGGCTTCTACATAAGATCAATGGTATTAAATGAAACACCCATATATACATGAGCGTACCATATAGTATTTTTAAAGATTTATATTGTACGCTTATAGTCCATAGACGTTGATTAAAACATATATTTTTACTTTGTAAGAAGTGTAACGTTTAAAATTTTGAAAGTAGCAGGATTTAAGTGTTATTTAAACTTTGGATAAGATAAATACTTTTTTTTGTCACATAGCAGGGCAGCAACTTCATTTGCGTGGATTTAATGAAATTTCCCCAACAAAATACTTATTATAATTTCTTTATATGTTACAGTATGATTGGTCTGTTATGGACCTACATCATGTGTTCCAGTCTTCGAAATAAATTATACTCGAAGTCCTGGCCGGGCTTAAAATGTTTACAACAAAAAAAGTTTTATTCAAATCAGTCCAGTAACTACGAAGATGTTCGCGCACGTACAATAGACAAAAAGACAAATATATATATTTTTTTTAAATAATAGATTTATATTCTATGACTGTTTCTCCATTCCCCTAAATGGTTTGTTTCGTAAATATGTTTAATGTATAGACATAGCTTTGTTATTGTTATAGTATAGTATAGATAGAGTAGCTGTGCCCGTGACTTCGTCCGCGCGGAATTTTAATATACAATTAGCCTCAGTTACTCCTTCCTAGTTAAGCCGTTCTAGATTACCCGGAACAAATAAACACATAGACAGACTAACTGGCAGACAGGCAAAAATTGTAAAAAAAACGTTATTTTGTATACATACATATGTATTGAGCAAAAAGCGATTATTTTAGTATCACAAACAGACATTCCAATTTTATTTTTTGTATATATTTTAACATTTTTTTTAAAGTGTTATTCGCACACTAAGGAAATTGAAAAAGACATATTTAGAAAACGTATAAAAATTGAACGGTTCTCAAGAGGCGCGGGTTCAAATCCCGCTGCGTTAAAAAATTTATACGTTTTCTAAATATGTCTTTTTTATTTTTTGTACTATCTGTAATAAATAGATATAACTCATTCGTTCGATTTCGTCCGAGTTCCATAATGTACGGCCCCTAACACTGCTATTTACTAATCCCTCCTTTGTACAATTTCGCTTTGAGTTGCAATATCTTAAGATGCAACACAGTTTTCTTATTTTTCACGGTCTATTCAATCGGATAGAGAGTAATTTTAGTTTACAATGTACTTCTTAGACTTTCATCTTCAAAATGAACGTTGTGCTTTTGTAATGCACTTTGTTTTTTATATTTTATACTATGATATTACTATATAAGATTTATATATATATAATTTTTTTAAATTAACATATTTGAACCGGATTAGTCGCGTACATTCATACATGACAGCCTTTTGTAAAGTGTTCGTTGTGTTTTCTAAAATGTACTATTGAAAACCACCGCAATTAGTCCGATTAAAATCGCGAAAGCAATAATTCTATTAAGTTAATTGATTTAAAGAACAATTCATTGTCTGTTTTTAATTTTCAGTAATTATTATATAGATTGGGTTATGAGCATATTTCGGATACTAAAGGATTACGGTAGATATTTTTAATATGTTTCTCTGACTGTACGAGTTTTGAAACTGAAATTGAAAACATATTGCAACATATAATAGGTTTTACAAGTACTTTTTTTTTAAAACGTATATGATTTTTTTTAATACAATTAAATCCCGCAACTTCTAACTCATGCACTTTCACGGGTTAAGTGAAAGAGATCTCTTCAAAAGATAAATCAAACCTTGACAACTAACTTACCCAGTTAGTTCACTAATCACTTCAAATTAATTCAAATCATTGTTTAATTTTGTTTTAAATACAATTAAAGAATATTCTATTAAGCTCTATATCATGAGTATGCTACCACCATTTCTAGCGAATGTGTTCTAGTAATATTAGTCGTTTAATGTTAAAAGGGGAAAAAATAAACGTCAAAGATACAATATTAAAAATTTCTATCAAAGTGCTTATCAAAGTGGAATTTCTATATTTGTTTTTTTTATGTAAATTAAATGCAAAAAGTATTTTAACAAACAAATAGTCATAAAAAGGATTTAACAGAATTCTCATTTATCTAGATGATCTTAAAAGCTTTCGTACGAACTAAATTGTCCAATTTATAATAATCGATGGCAAATAAGCACTTGATTAAAGCGAAAGCATACCAGTTGAATAGAATTTCAATACTGTTAGTAATTGTTGAAATTTACCGTTTGGATGGTTGCCAGTACGAAGAGTAGTAATATTAAAGCATTTTTTGACATAGCGCTATTCTTAAGTTGTTTTTGCCTATAGAATGCCATTTTGAAATTAAAATAAACTAAGTGTAAATTCTTCTTGGTTAGTTTCATGATTTCACTTTTTTATTTTGACATGTCATTAAAGTCAATATTTAAAACAATATTAATAAGTGAAGCTTATTAGCCTTAAAGAGAATATTTAAAGGATGAACGTGTGTGGATATAATGTGATCTGAGTTCAGTGCATTTTGCTACCATTGTATTTAATAATGTAATTGTAACTTTAATATTTGAAAAAAAAAAAAAAAATCAAAAAAATTTCCCGCCAACAGCAGAACTGCCTTTCGAGCCGGTAGTTTTATGTTTATAAAAAGATTCAAAAGTGCTTGAAAAAGTCTCTCAATTCAATAAAGGATATTTTAAATTGAACTGAATTATAAATATTATTGATTTTACATAATAACTTTAAAGATTTTAAACAAAATCAAATGAATATCACTTTACTCTTGCATTGCAGCAATATCCATTAAATGTTATATCTGTATATATACATAAAGTTAATTTAACGACTGTGAATATTTTTGCATACATTTCAATTTAAAGTCTGCCTCCAAATGAAAGTTAATGTCGAAAACACTAATTGTTTCGGCAGTTTATGGACGACTAAGCGAAAAGAATAAAAAAAAAACAAGCCGTCAAAAAAATCTTTTTCTCTTATCAAATCGTCGAAACCGGGAATTAAGTCTGCATTTGCCAAACTGTCAACCCATTTACAAAATAATTCATCATCTATTATTTCGTTTAAAACACACACGTGAAGCGAGTTATTTACGACCGGTGGGTTTCCATAATCATTTATGTACGTTTCAATCATATTTTACAACGAACTACCTGTTTTTGTGTTAATTTACTGGAATAATATTGTATATTTCGTCGCATATGCGCGGCTTAGCCGTATATTACTCA
Organism: Podotricha telesiphe; assembly: GCA_038994665.1. Lineage (NCBI taxonomy): Eukaryota > Metazoa > Arthropoda > Insecta > Lepidoptera > Nymphalidae > Podotricha > Podotricha telesiphe. Next base: position 182,231 of record JAOYRR010000110.1, on the reverse strand, counting down.
GGTCGATCTAGGTGTAAAGCTTTAGTAAGAACGAGTAGGACAGCCGGACTAATTACCCGGCGGGTGATGGGGTGAGGTTGTTTAAATAATGAATGCGCCAACTAACAATAGATTTCTGAATGTTCATTGTATTTTTTCGTTCCTTTCTTGCGACGCCGTGCGTTCATTTTACAAAATAAGGATGAGAAAAATCAAATCCTGACCACGAACGTCTGGCTCAACTTGGTAAGTGATAGAAGCCGGGCCAGGCGCCTCCGCCGCCCCGCCCTTGCAATCTACCGGTAAACTGTCACCATACAAATATTTTCCATCTCGCACCGTAAACTTGGCCTGCACTAACTGTAAACATTTGGCACTGGTTAGTGGTGGTGGGGTAATGGTTACAGGAGGCGGTGTGGGCAGACGGCGCCGCCATCGCGGCAGCACTGTCGCATGGAGATCGGTGTTAACTTGTTGTATCCGCCATATTAGATTGTGTGTGTGCGAGGCGCGAGGGCCCCTCGCATGTCGCCCCTCGCGCCTCGCCCGCGACCCGCGTACTGTCTAGAACATTGTACTGACTGCGCCCTTTCTCTCTGTTTATGTTGACATCGTCAATCCAAATAGGACGAGAAGAATCAACTACTTATAACCAATATATGGCTGTCATTGGTAAGTGTGATTAAAAAATGAACCTTAATTAATACTTGATAAAATTTTCCTATTTCTGTTCATTTATTTTGTTTTCTTCTTCCATTTTCAGTTTGTTCTATCGTTTTTTTTTCCTTATCTGTATTGAAATATGCATTGCATTGTGGCGTATGCGGCAGTCTGATATATTTGTATGGCGTTGTCTAGTGTTTCAATTCAAATTCCTGATCATTGCGCCTACTTCCGTCTCGTACAGTAGCTTAGCGGTAGTCCCTGTATGCATCCCATCATGAGTCTCTCATTTGTTGGTTTAGCATCGTGATGATATGTTTTATAGTGTACTTGTTTTTTTCAGGTAAGTCAGAGTGTGTTTAAATATTTGATGATTATTCTTGAAAATTATGTTTTTTTAATATATATTATTTATTTATTTAATTAATTATATATATGTCTATTATAGAGTTTATATGTGTAACATGTAGCAGTTATTAGTATTCGTAAGAACTGCCGTGTAACCCGCAATGCATTAACAAAAGCAACATAAATGACTACATAAACACATTTAAAAAAGAATATTAATAAGTTTTACTTAATCACATCACACGCGGGATTTATTTATTTTTTATAAATTTTGAGTTTTTCTAATTGGAAAATTGAAAAGTTTGTTATGCACATTATTTGTAAGGACTATGAGAATCACTGTAAATCTAACACGCACTACCCAATACCTGCTGTTAATTTTTTGCTAAGGTGCAAAGAGTTTTAGTAAATCATGCTCTGCGCACTGCATGGCCATGCTAAGGGTCTATTATCTATTGGTTGAAGTGTACGTTTGAATCGTGGAATCTTCTAAATTTCCTATCCGTCTCTTGTAGCTCTTTTCTTATGTAATGAACTGAAATGATGAGTAAAATCGATTGAAACTCGATTAAATATTTTCTTTTATTTTCCAAATGGAATGTCATAGTTTTTTTCCTGTTTTGTTTTGTATTTCAATTTTTTCACTAAAAGAATTAAAATAAAATAAAGCTTCAGTAACGTACTTTTAATATTTGAGCGATCATATAATTTTACGTGCATATAAGTTTTTCCAGTATAATAAATCAATTATTATATTTTAAGTATTTCATAATTAGTTGATATTTATATAATCTGTTGTAGATTCAATAAGCCTTGACGAATTTATAGTCTGTCAAATTTGACAATTGCTTGTAAATTCATTTTTTGACATTTTAAGTTAAGAGTACGTTATGAAAGCGTTAAAAAATAACATAGCATTTACCAATATGGCAGCTTAGTGGTCCTGAAATGATAAAAAGAGTAGAACCTGACTCCTTTTGAAATTCTCTGAGAGCGGTCAAAAAATTACATATTGCTTGTGTATTGTCTGTATTTCTGACGTGGCATGGTCTGTCACTTGCATGTGTAGACGTTGTATGTAAACTTCATTGTACTATTCTGTGCCTTCTTTTTTTATTTTTGCTTAATTTTATAGCGCAAGTCATCTATTTCGCTGACGGTTGTTTGGTTATTTTTTTTATTATCTGTGCATTTATTTGTTATTTTTTTTTTTTTTATTTAGCATTTAGTTAGTGTTCAATTATTTTTATTAAATTTAAGTATATTTAAACACGATATTACAATTTGTCACTATTTCATATATTTTTGTGTATTTTTTTCTGAGGGTAAAAACGTTTAAAGTTTGGACGAACCTTTTTGAGTATCATTGCTTTTCAGAAGAAAATAGAATAAACACATTTTTTTAATAATTAATCTTATATGGATTATGGCGGTAGATTTAAAATATTATTATTTTATTTATAAACTTTAAAATTCAAATTTACTTGTTCATATAGTAATGTAAATTTTAAACTTTTATTACGAATATATATGTTTATGGGTTCACATAACACTTATATAATGATGGTTATTAAGTGCGTTATAAAAAACTCACAAGTTATCAGTTCTAGAAGAAGAATATTTTACAGATTATTCCTTATATTATTAAAAGAGATTGACAATGCAATGGTTTAGAATTCTAAAAGTGGAGAATAGTGTGTCCTGGCACTAGATTCTCTCTGCCTACCGTGAAAAAGAGTGATGCTGAAAAAAAAAATATCGGAAATTTCATATCTGTACATATTTTCAATATGTTCGTTTCCTTCAAGCTTCACAACATACGTCTATAACACACAATATATGAATGTGAAGACAGGTCTGATATTGCTAAGTTGTTACCACCAAGTTTTGTAATATAAGTGGCGAGGCAGCGAAGTTTATAAAGTCTTTGTTTTATTCTACACGTACATAAGGCTGTGTATACGAGAGTAAAACGATAAGGATTTCTCGCTTTGAAACACACCTGAACAAGCTGGTAGGCCAAATTCGTGGTAGTGGGTTCCATTGTCATTTTGGGGAATACTTATATTTCTATTTTAATTGTCGCTTTCTGCTTCCATAGTCACTATTGAAAAAGCAATGTCTGTAAACAATATGGAAAGTTAAGAACAAGCTTACATTTCACAAGGTTCAATATAATCGTAAGGTAAAATGCGGGAGATTTGCAAAAATAAATAAAAATAATTTTCATATCAATAAAAATATTTAAAATAGTATTCGACAAAATTATATTCTAAATTTAGTAAGCATAGAACTTAGGCACATACAGCTTATAAATAAAAAAATAAAAGCCGCTATAATCCGTATGACAGTTATAAATTGATAGTAATTTTAATATATAATCTTAATAATCGAATTTATTAGTTCTTCAACTGAATTTATAATTTAAAAAGTTTTAGTCTCGTAAAACAATATAAAAATTACTATCAACATATTATATACTTTACAATTTTTCATTTTCAATTTATTTATAATCTGTTATCATCAAAGCTTAATACAGCTGTCCTTTTCTCTTATATAATGACATGTGTATGTGTGACAGGAATGGAATGATTACAATTTGAAGTGGAATGACAGTGAATATGGCGGCGTCAAGGATCTACGAATCACACCTAACAAGCTATGGAAGCCCGACGTTCTTATGTACAATAGGTGAGCAGTTGCATGCGATATGTTGTACGATATAGAACTAATATTTCTCTTTCAGTAGCCATCTGACATCAAAATTGGTAATTATATTTTAAATTAAAAAAAAAAAACAAATTTGAAATAAACCCAGCTGTTAAAGCTGCACTCACATACGTATATATATATTGGAATTATGACACCTTTTGTCTTTACTTATAATATCGTAGCACAACAAATGTATATGATTTATTATATAAATATTTAATATTATATAATAAATACCATTTATTTTCTATATAACTTAGTTGTATTATTAGTAAATCTTATATTTAATTGTATATAAACATTTATAATAATTGATTATTGTAGTTATATTTAAACAGTAAATTCACCATTTTTATTAAAATAATAAGAAATTTCACTTTTTTTAAATATTTTTTATTATATATACAATCGTACACTACAATTTTTGAAATATATAGAGTATAACCGAGAGATTTACTGTCACCCTATTTTACACTTTCTTCATTTAAGGACAATATATCCTGAATGGCGGAACTCAACGCTGCACTAAATCTATCGTATATTATACACATAAACGAATTACTTTTAATAATTAAATAAGTTCGTGTGGATAGTACTGTTTCAATTAAATAATTTATTTCTGTTTTATTTCTCTTCAAATGGGACGGCAATGAGTGTAAAAGCAGTTGCAAAATTTTCTTACATTTATGGAAACAAGTTATACTAGCTTGAACATTGAGTATGTAAAACGTAGAAATTACAGTGTCAAAAACAAATGTTGCATATATGAGTAAATTATATATTAAAAACCTAAATTATGGTCTTTAAACATCACAGGTACTCGATTTAATATTAAAATGATATAATTTTTTAATATTTCTGCTGTATTCTCATGCAATAGCCGCATTTATAATTTTCACTCACAATTTCAGTACTAAAAACTAACTTTTGCTTCAAATTAAATTTGCGAATATGAATGACTCTACTTTGTCTTAATGCGTTTGAAACGACGCCAAGTTAGAAAACACTGTTAAAGAGATATTGTAATGTTGTCGGTAAGTTACTCAAGAATTTTGGTGTATTGCTTAAGTGTATTACTTGTAGGTAGGTAGGTATATAGGTAGGTAAGGTATATATTAACCTAAATACCTCAAAATATTGAATGAAATATTAAAGATGAAACTCCTACCATACCATAGACTCACTATGCGGGTGCCTATCGCATTGCAGAAGGAACTACTTCAAGCAGTGTCTCGAAGTTGCGACTCAAGTCTAGCCTTGCCCCTTTAAAATGCGCATTAACACTCGTTTCCAATGTCCGAGCGCTATCTAGCTTAAATAAATTTTAAAATTATGTATTGTAATTGTTTTGTTGCCAAGGCTAATACAGTCTAATGGCCCTAAATTAAATGGTAGCAATTTTAGTACAAACTAAGAGACATTAAGATATTGCCTATGAACACATTTTAAAAAGATGTTTACTTGGCAGTAGTCACTAATTTTTTTTATATTTCAAAAGACCAACTGTTGAGTATTGTAGGATCTTCTAAACAAAAGTGTCTTCCTAGCCGGTGGTAGCTTTAGGTTAATTTGACAATTCGAAATGTTTGTTAAAATTAATTATAAAAAAGGATATTTAGGTTATGAATTTCCATTTTCAATCATACATGGTATGGACTATGGGATGGAAGAAGAATTAGAGAGAAATCACTCCGGTTACCCATTCTGTTTAGTACTAAGACACAATACCGATCGATAAAATTGTACGATGGAATAAAAAACCCAGCATGCGATAAGCTCTGGCTATCGTTTTGTTGATATGTAGGTTGGAATTATATTTACTACCCAGATATATAGGTCTAGGTCTAGGCCTAGGTCTCTAACTTCAGATTCTCGGTACACGACAGCACCATCAACACAATTGTCATATGTAGTGGAATGGCGTCTCCTCGTACATGAGATGATGCTACATTTTTTAATGTTTAAATACAACGAGTTTTTAGTACAATATATTAAGGCTCAATCTATTAAGATTATCTTGCAAAAGTGAACAGTCGAGTGGAGACGCAATCCTTCTACAAATTTTGATACTGTCTGCGTCTAAAAAAAATGAAAGAATATTTGAAGATTTTTATGATGTCGTTGATATTTAAATTGAAAAGTAGAGGCAAGGTGGAGGATCTCTGAGAAACACCTGATGCAACAGGAAGGAAAGCCGAGCAGGATGGAATGACATTTAAGTGTTACCGCCTGACTTCGGTTTTGAAGGTATGAAGATAGCCACCGATGTAGATCGCCATGTGTACCAACGAACTTTGACTACAAACCCAGATAAGGCCGGGTATTACCAAAGTCAATTTTACAAATAATTTGGTGACGAGCATGTTCTAATCTCCGTGATGTTTTAATAAATAAATCTATATGCAAAATTAGTAGTAATGCGCATCCCCTATATTATAGGGTTGTCCAGATTCAAGATCAAAAATTAAGTACGAAACTATATAAAATAATTGAATTGAATTGCTAAATTAGTAAATAGAACGACTGACAAAACAAATGAGCGTATATATATATATATATATATATATATATATATATATATATATATATATATATATATATATATATATATATATATATATATATATATATATATATATATATATATATATATATATATATATTGCAAATACATACCTAGTTAGATAAATGATCTCCTAGATATAAAAAATAAATGTTTATCCTGGTCGGGGATCATATTTCAGACCTTAGACTTGGCAGTAGTCACTAATTACCAAACTTATAATTCTGTCGTCTTGACGCTAAATTGAACAAAATGCTTTAAAAATTAAATTGTTTTCTATTTAAAGAAACGATATTTTTATACATGTACATTTACATAAAATGTGTATGTAATAAATTAATGTATACTTTCATAAATGTGAAAAAATCTCATTTAATATAAAACATTATCATTTCGTGATTTAAAAATATTTAAACAATATAGTTCAATATCTATTTTACTTTCGAAATTGCTTAAATAGCTCAGCCCTAAGGTTCAGATTTCATACTGAATTACAAACTCAAGATAGAATTACAATTACGCGAGAACAATAAAAAGCATAAGTTACTGGTCAGACCTAGCCTAAGCAGGCCAACAAAACTTCCTAACAAATTCAATCCGAATAAAAGATAGGTTTTGGTGTGAGTATACAACTTACTTTATTAACTTGCCGTTATTAGGTTTTTTTATTATTCTACTATATACTTTATTCTTTTTAAAAATTATATTTCTTTATTAAATAATAATTTCTCATGAATATTACTATAGCTTCTCCTTTTGCAGAATCTAGCTTTCCACATGGTGTGTCCGGTAGTCAGATAACACCTAGTGTCAAAACACGCTGTTATCCAATTTCCACCCAAATTCAATACATTTCCTATTGAGTGGCGAAACTTCACGCCGCGTTTTGTCTTGTCACCAGAGCGGAGAAATTATAAGAATTAATTGAACTATATAAATGTGTTTTTTCAAAACGAATATTATTACCATGAAATACTATCGACTTAAAATAATCACATCCCTATAAATTATATATTCTCACTGATAATGTCTAACCTCTGTTATCTAAACGTTCGTAGTCAAGAATATTCCTCAGTTTTATACAAGTGGTTCACGATGTATCGCGTATTAATCTTCGTTTTTATATTAAGCGCCGTGGAATGTTGTGGGCATTCACGATGTCATAATAAGAGAATGGAAAAAAACGGTCACCATCGTCTTAACGGCCATGGCGTATCAGACAATGAACGCAGGAACTATATAGCCCATTCTTTACAAGAACTGGACGCTGCATTCGAAAGCATTTGCCAACAAAATGACAATCGCACTACTGAAACATATGGCATAGACTACGTTCTCAAATATAATCTGCCCGAATACAAAGACCCTAAAATCAGTGTCAAAATTAATTATCGTGTTATCTACGCCACAGTAGAAATGGAAGGAAAGACGTTTAAAGATTTACGGATTGTACCAAATATTCTCAAGCTCAACGAAGCCCGATGGGTGTTTGAAAATGGCACATTAAAAGTGGTGATACCGTACGCTATAAAGCTGGGCCAAGAAAACCCAGTTCAATGTGTTTCTGTTGACACACCTATATTAGAATGGCGTGGTATTCTTATGAAAGAAAAAGTCCAAGGCCCTGCGTACGGCATAGGTCTTCGTTCTCTCGCAGGAGGGTCTGTGCAGCTCCCAGAACGGCTACTAGTGTAATCATGAATATTAGACGAACGTCAAAGTCACGTCACTTCAGACCAGGGATAGGAAATATTTAAAATTTGTTTAAAAATTGTCAGAATTTTAGTGTTGTTTCTTATAATCATAATATATTAGATAAAAAACAATGTAAAAACATTAAGTGTTATAACCGAAACAATTTTCCAAAGATTATGTCTTGCTATAGTTTTGTATAAAATCAATCTTGTTTGAAATAAAATACATACATACGAACGTTGAACTATTAAATTGTCCTTATCGCATTTGACTAAATAGTCCAAAAAAATTGAAATTATTGAACCATGAATCAATCGCGTATATTTTGGTATTCGAAATTACATTCATAGACTGTCCAGTGCTTAAGGACTACTATGAAGTTTCTGGACGTTGGGTTTTCCAAAATATATTTTCGAATAATAAAATATACTCGATTAATTCAGGTTAAATAGTTTCATTTAAAATCTTATTGCTCAACATAATATACTCATTAAAACTAAATTTTCATATCTCTTATAAGACATTAATGTGTGACATAATTCTTCCAAAACTATGTACATATTTTAGACAATTTAATGTGAATTGTTATTTGATCTTTATAAATAGATTATTGTAATATATACTTTATAAACACTCGCTGAGTGGTGAAAATTGTCAAACGACAAGAGTACTCAACTCACCTTATTCCCTTTGGCGTATCGCTAACTACATAATGGGTGTTCTATAAAAGTAAAAAATGTGAAAAAAAAACCTAAATATAGACAAAAAAAATTTCAAACTCCCTACCAAAAGTTAGAAATTGTCATTGAATCATTAAAATTTATATACTGGTACAGTCTGACACAATCGAAAAATGTCGTACTTTGATAAATGAAACTTACAAATCCACTGAAGCTGAGGACACAATCCTCTCTCTATTGATAAAATAAGAAAGAATAAAGTCGATTCTAACACCACAGAAATGTTTAAAAGAGCCAAATGCATTATCAATGCGATAGAACCTGAAATCGGTGCAAATTCGCCGAACAGAAGTCTCTAGAGGCGGATGTAGAATTCATGAGATACGGCCGGCAGAAGCGGAATTTTGTTATGCGGTTATGCGCTTTATAGCTTAGATATTAGATGTCAAATTTGCAGAGATTTTTTTAAATTTGTAGTGTTTTGTTATGTTGGCACGCCGCCAACGACAGTCCACATAAAGGTTGACCGTGTATCACACCGGATGTGATAAAATATTTTATAAGGTCGGGTACCCTTTGAATCTTGCATTTCTTTCCAAAGTTATTGATAGCAAATTTGTACACTTTTCCACTGAAGACGTACTGATGAATACTGATGTATCTTAAAACGTCTGGTCCATATTATCACTTAAAATTAAATTTTGCCTCAGAAAACCAATCGGTTTCAGTACCGTTAAAGTATATTTTTTGGTATTTAATAATACAGAAAACCTAGCCATTTTTGGTAGTGATGTTAATTGTTAAAATAATTGGCCCTTGTATGAAATGGAGATGTGCAATTATTAAAATAAAACAAGAAAACTCAAATCAAAACTCTAAATGAATACTCTTAAATATTTCAAAACACTTTTGAGAAATTTACATAGTTTTAATAAATAGACCGTAGTTTCTTTTCGTTTTTAAACATGACCATTTCTAAGAAAGTTTAAAACATTTCAAAAGATCGATAGTTTACTCATTCGTCATTAGAGGCAGTAATTGCTTTCCTTTACTAAGTATTACGTAATTTAAAATACACTTTCTCAGTGATCAATATCGCTTGGTTTTAAGTTTCAAAGCAGAGCTGTATGTACTAAAATGTATATATGCATGTATTGATTGATTATAAAAAAACACCCATTTTCCCGCATAGCAGGGGGTAGTCAGAAATAACTTACTGTCAAGACACTCCGTTCTCCTCTCTTTCGCGTCGCGGAAATCAGCGCCGCGCTTTATCTTGTTCACCATAGCGGGGAAATGAAAATTAATTAATTATAATCATGCCACCGTGGGCATCGAACTCATAACCACTACAATCCACTGACAATCTCATTCCACTGCACCACGAGGACCTCATCTAAAAAATATATTTGTAATTGTTTATATAAATAATTGTTTTTTATTTACAGTTGAATGTTAGCTTCGTATATTATTATACAAGTTATATATATTTTTTCAAATATATTATGCCATATCGTCAGAATATACATATTCTAATGATGGGTTTTCATTAGAATATTAAGATCCATGTCCAGATCAAAAATAAAATCTAAACGTCTTAATTTTTTCTCAGGATTTTTTTTTAGATTAATGAATGTCGTAAAATTAGGATATCTTAAGCATATATTATAATTTACATTTTTATTATAAGTATAGATATATGAATAATATATTTAAACTATTGAAGACATGGTGGCGCAGTGGGACAGCGTCAAACTGTAAACGCGATTGGATGTGGGTTTGATTTCCACTCGAGAGAGCGATTATATTTTGATTATAAGTAATCATTCGCTCTGGTAATTAGACAAAGTACGGCGATGAGTTCAGCCACTCAATACCCATTATCTCGGATTGTGGCGGGGCGTGCAGGACGGAGTGTCTTGACACTAGGTTCTCTCTGACTAGCTTGCTATGTGGGAAAAGGCGTGAAGCTCTAGTATAGGAATGATTAATTAAAACTATTATTAACTCAACATTTTTCAACTTTAACTTTAAACAATGTAAAAATAACAGTCGACATTACCCGATTTCTATCCCGAAAACTATAATGAAGTCTGCCACAACAACGCTCAAGAATACTCATACACTGAACATTTGAAATCCACTGGCATTTACAAAGAACGAAAGAAAGAAGAAGGTTATGAACCGCACCGTCCCATTTAAATATCCATTTTATAAACGAAAACTTGTTCTGTCCGGTTGTGAACAACAATATAATCTAGATCTACATTGTGGCTGGATTCAGACGCTCCCTAGACAGCATTCTAGACAAATAACATTTTAAACGTTCTCTAAATACTTCTTGTGAACCAGTTTATAGCTAAAAATAATAGGAATTGCAACTTCAGTTACTCCACACGAGCTTGTAATAAAAATTAAGCCACACTATCTCATGAGCATATCCAGTTTTTTTTTATATAAATAAAACATTGCAGCGACTGCATTACATTCCCCGTACAGGTAATTCTAGTATAATATGAGTATTAAAATGTCATATAACCGTAAGTATTAATTTTGCACGATAAAAATTTATAAGCTTGCTTTATTAACCTAAAAGTTTAAAATTAATATTTTTAAATACACTTTCAGAAACCGTGACAACCCAGTAGCAGGTTAAACCCCGGATGTGATGATTGGTACTTATTGAAGTAACAATCATTCGCGTGGAATACCTGACCTGCTACTCGGTGTTGCCACACTTGAAAATGATCAAATAAACGTACATGGCTATCTAGTCGCTGATTTGAAACACCACTATCATCGTTTCGCTTATCAGATAACTTATTTAATATATAATACAGTAGGACAATATGATTGCGAGAATATACTTTTGATCTGAATAAGCGATGGGATGTAAAGCGTTGGAGTTGACGGTAAAATGATTCTGGTAAGAGGCTTTTACCATCAACATCCTAAAACCGTTCCAGATAAAACCAAGGCGCTATTAAAATATCACGTTAAAGCCTACATAAAACTTGCTTCGTCACACCTTAAACTATAACATGTTAATTTGTAAATAAACAACGTACCTGTCAAAAGCTTCTATAATTTTCATTTTTGATACAATTTTATTCTTTCTCTGACGCATTTTGTTATTATTGCTTTGATGTTAAAATTTCAAGTTTTGGGTGAATTTTTTGAAACTTTATTTATCGTCTGCACAATGATGTTTGGAATACTCTAACAGTAGTTTTAAAATGTTGAAACATAATTTTTAATGACTTATCCACGGTACGTTTAACGCAAATTAAAAGCGTTCTACCATTGACTAAAAAAGCTTTTTAGGTGAACAGTTTTAAGACTTGATACGGATCGCGGGATTTGTTTAAATTATTCAGCGGAGATTCATTAGGTTCGTTCATTTGGATTTATTTTGATCATATTGGGGTCAGTGATTTTGCTTCTAACTTTGTAACTTTGGAGCAGCACATTTGAAAGCGCTGTAAAGTTTTTGAACTGAAAATTTATACTTGAGTTCTAATTTTGAACTTTCACTGTGTTAATTTTATGGGAGACGATAAAGAACGTGTTAACGTAGAAAGTTGACGATTTTCTCATTGGTATAGTGCTGACGAGGGTTTTGACGGGACGTACCAGACCAACGTGGTGGTCAAAAACAACGGCAGTTGCCTGTACGTACCCCCGGGCATTTTCAAGAGCACATGCAAGATAGACATCACGTGGTTTCCTTTTGATGACCAACATTGCGACATGAAGTTTGGTAGCTGGACTTACGATGGCAACCAGGTACTAGAATCAATAAGATGGTTATAAAATTAGCATCACCTATTAAATTTACATTGACTCTGAAATTTTAAATAGTTAATATTTTTTTCGAATAACTAATTATCATGGGTAACCACTAAATAAACACTCTCCGAATGAAACTTGCTTGAGTATTGCATTGATTGATAACATTCCAATCCAAGCAATAAATTAATTCAAATAACCTTGGAATGTTGAGAATATGCTAGATTTTGTCAAGGAATTGGGGCTAGGGTCTGGGTTAGTCCCACGAATGGTTGACCATTAAGGGAACCATGTGAGAAACCAGAAGGATGTATTTATCCTAAACGTTTTATATGTACTATTTTGCATGGTGCAAATATATCACACTTCTGAATATGTGTGCCATATACATCTTATGCTCAAATTTGTCTGCCATACGGATACGTTTAAATTTACTATTGTTTAATTTTAAATGAATACTAAGTCCATTTCTTTGAGATTTATACAAAAACAAGCATGAAACTTCTAATATTACAATATAAAAAATTTATAATATTTAAAGAAATAGACTTACACTAGATAAAAGATTTGCATGTTCTTATATACTATACTTCTTAGTGAATATCTATTGACAGTATTTTATTTTCTATTTTTATATGTATTTTGTAATTATGTAATTTTCTTTTAGAATTACGTGATTCCGTATGGTAGTTATTAATAATTACAATTGGCATGTGTCCCTTGTGGTGTTTAATATTTTTTTCCAAAGCACTGATATGTGGTTCTCACATTTCCCTGTTAAAGTAAGTGTATATGAAATTTTCTTCACGAGAGTTATGTTTTTACTTAATTTTGTTAGTTACTTAGATTAATAGATTATTATTAACACTATAATATGTTTTTTTTAGTTTTAATACAATATCATAATGCATGCTCTTTTCAGGCAATAATAGTTATTTTCAATTCTTCATAGTTTTGAATGGTTTCTGTAGATGATTATCATTAATTCAAAGAACCCTTCAACTAATTTTTGTTTAAACTAACAGCTGGACCTTGTCTTGAAGAATGAAGCAGGTGGGGACTTATCGGATTTTATAACAAATGGAGAATGGTATTTAACAGGTAAGATTAATTAACGTGTTTTCTGCTATATATATTTTTTTTCAGCTTCACATCTGACACAGACTCTGTCCTTATATATTATATATGCGTGCGGATTTGCCCGCGTGAAGTATAACTGTTTTGTATTTTCGTCGACCTTTCGTAGAACAATGAAATGTCTAGAAAAACTAAAAAGAAAATAGCCATTATTAATTCCCAGGACTCCTAAGTTTTTCTATATAAAACTTCATCAAAAACACCGAGTTACTTTCGCATTTATAATATTCGTATGGGAAATATGAATAATGAATGCAGACCTCAAATATATAATGATGAATTAGTTTTTTATTATTATCAATTTACACTTAATTATCCATAGGCATGCCAGGAAAGAAGAATACAATAACTTACGCGTGTTGCCCAGAACCATATGTAGATGTAACATTCACAATAATGATAAGAAGGAGAACATTATACTATTTCTTCAATCTAATAGTGCCGTGTGTTTTGATATCTTCGATGGCCCTTCTTGGGTTTACACTGCCACCGGACTCCGGGGAGAAATTAACTCTAGGTGAGTTGTATCAAATTTACACCCTTCAAAATATATTACATAACAGTTTTAAACTTACTCAGGCCATATTTTATATGGATTCAGAATTATGAATTTTTACGGAGTTACAATTTAACTTTTTTATGGTAACAGGTACGTGAAATGCGGGAATATTTTTTGGTACACTTTATAATTATGATTTGTTATATGATAATTCTATATTTCTCAATTTTTATATGATTTATTGAAAACAGGTGTGACGATTTTGTTGTCGTTGACCGTTTTTCTCAACCTGGTCGCTGAAAAGTTGCCTTCTACGTCGGATGCAGTACCTCTGATAGGTATCGCGTTATAGAAGGCGAAATGCGCGCATGTTCTTTCTATGCTATATTCGTACCCTTGAAGTTTACCTTAAAATATAGTTTATTTTAGAAAAATGACGCTGTGGACTTATATATTTTATTCATTTGATACATATAATAGGTATATTAATCTATTTCATAAAACAATACTTTGAGGTATATTAGAAAAAATGTGCGCTTAAAACATTGAATGTTTCTAGAGAATGCATTGACTGTTTGTGTTAGATGTACCCAGCGTTACAGATTTCATAAATATGTGAGTATTTTCCATTTACCATCATCTACATTTCCATAATTAGTTACTGTTATCGGAGAGTTGTGTCCAGCTAGGCGGCATACAAGCATCTAACTCAACGAATTTCGATATAAGTCCCCGTAGGGTTAACTGTGCTTTTGATTTCAGGAGTCACTATTCTTCTATCGCTGACGGTGTTCCTCAACCTGGTAGCTGAGACCCTGCCGCAGGTCTCCGACGCAATCCCCCTGTTAGGTACACAGTCCAGACCAAAAAACCCGATATCCTCTCCATTCTCCTTTTCGGCTTATTTTCACAACACTTACTTTTTATTTTGGACTATTTACCAGTTTTATTTGATCTATCATTATCATTTTATCCCCTTTTAAAATTAAATACTAAATATTATTTTAAAACATTACAAGGAGTTAATTATGTACAGTTAACGTAGATTTGTAGTTAAATCATTTCGTTGAAATTGTCTTAGCCAACAAGATATTCATTTAAATTACAATATGCTTTTGCCTGTCAAATACCACTTTGTTGTTTTAACTAAAATTTACGACCACTCATCTCGCCGTAGCTAAAGTATCTAATATGTCATTGTTATATGCTATGTGTACAAGTAAATAACGAATCTTGGAATCGATTTCGGATTTATTCATAAGATTTTTACACTGTATTGTGCATTATAAAAAAATTAGTACATACAAATATTTAGAGCCGATTTGGCAATAGTTGAGCATTTAAATCTTACATTATTATTGTGCAACTAAATACTAAATGCATGAAATGTTTAAATCTAATTTTTGTTTCACAAATACCCTTGTGTTGAATACATAAGGTTTTCTAAGGTGAGTTTATTTATTTATAACTATTAATCAGTATTATAATATTTTTCCATTGTTTATATTCATATGTTTTAAATTACAAACGTGATCGATTCCACGGTATATAATTTGTGTTGTGTTGTTTGTGTTTATGTTTAACATATGTAATTATTGAAACTTTCTCATTATCATTTCTTTGATACTTGGAGGGTGGTTCGAAAAAATTGATACAAATAATCTAATTTTCACTTCAATAAATGATTTAAATTAACCATTAACATATGTAAATAAATAAATAAATAAATAAACAAACGCTAAATAAAACACTCTCTAAAAAATAGTATTTGCATGACTTTGTTCTATTTTGTTTATTATTTCACTTGAGCCCCTATTACCGACTCAGCACACAAACAGGAAATGCTTTTTCAAAGCGACGATGTGTCGATCGATACGGGATCTGACGTAAACTAAACAGGGTTATATGAAACAAATGTAAATAGTCAGTGTTTTTCATGGAATTGTATATTGATCTTTGCAGGTGTTACAATTCTCCTGTCGCAAACTGTATTCTCTCTATTGGTGGGGCACGTCATTACTAAAACCTCTGAGGCGATCCCCCTAATAGGTGAGAAATGCGCGTTTGCCAGAAATAAAATAAAATTTAATAAATTAATAATAAAAAACATGATCTGTGAATAGACATTATAAATTATACAACTTGGGAATGGGTCGTGAGGAATTGTTTGGTGTCAAGATATTTTAAAAATATTTTTTCTTTTATTTTAAATGATAAATAACTTCTCATCTACCCAGTCCCTATACCAAAATTCTAATAATGGAATAAATAGAACGCTTGAATGAAATCTATCTAAAATGCATAGTGCCTTAAACTTTTTACTTTTAATTCGCATTTTAGAATCTCAGGGTGGAATTTATGTGCTTTAAGGGTTGCCAATGCTCGAAAGGAGCGTTGCGGCTGAACTATGTTTAAATTTAGCTAACTTTTAACCTACTAAACATTCTCAAGATACTTTTCAAAATGGCCTCCAATCTTAATCTTGTAATGTATTAAAATAAATTATGCCTATCTTTCTTATTACTAATCTTCTTTGATTATATTATATTTCACTATCATATATATATTACTCGTTTAATATTTTTGTTTGACCATTTCGTTTACCTTTACGCAAAACAAACAATATATTTAGGGTGACCGCTGACGTCAAATATTTAATTAAGCATGTTCTAAATTTATGAAATAAATTTAAATGTAGATTTATTTAAATAATGCACAACTCTCCTTGATTTATACATACTTTTAAATTGATTCAAATTATTTTTCATTCATCAAGGATCCAACTCCAAGTATCCAGGCAATTCAAGTTTCAAATATAAACTGTTTTAAAATACTATGTGTTGTATAAAATAAACAATAATGTCATATTAATAAATAAATAAAAAAATAAATATTATATGATTTACAAAAAAAATGTACTATTGTATATAATGGTGTGAAAGCACAAGTATTTTTTTAATTATTATTTGATTATTAGACATTGTTGTTTAGCTTATAAAATTAATATTCTTTTGTTTCGTTTTCATTTACAACTAACTACACGGCCGTGGCTTCGCCTGCGTTAACTACATGGACCAAACTATTACGGTTTTTTTGCCCAGCTTTTCTCACTTAAATCACAAATTTTGCTTTAATTTGTAATTTAAATGGTTGTAACTTTATTGTTTATGAACTGATTGAAATGAAATAAACACAAAAAATGTTAAGGGAACAAATTGCATTTATATCGGTTAAGTGGTTTATGAGATTAGCGTGCACAAACAAACAGACAAAAACAAAAATCATTTTTAGGGTCTTCTTATTATATTAATAAATGCCCCTAATAATATTTTTTCATATATATCGTCCATGTACAGACAGTAATCAGTTACATTTTTATTATATATATAGATTCTAGGTCTAATCTAGTCTATATACTTTTATATTTTTTTAAGCGTGATATTTAGTTCCATGTGTATTTTCTCAATCAATTTACTTTTAAAACAATAGCTTATTTTGATATTGGTTTCATTTCAAAAGCGTTTCTTGTCTTACTTTGAGTTAATGTAAATAAACATCTCAATAGCATGTTTGTAAACCAGTGCATGTCTCGCTTTCGCTGTTGCCTTTAGAATAAGAATATAACACCAATTGAATAACCTGTATATAAAATAAATGAAGTACCTAATTTTCTCCTTAAATATTTTGATTTAAATATCCGTATTTGTATATATGTTTAGCATTTTAAAATTAAAAATGTATGCAAATATTAAAAGTATCTAAAGAGTATTTAGTGGCGGTTGTAAAATGTAAATGTTCTGGGTAACAGGGACTTATTTCAACTGCATCATGTTCATGGTCGCTTCGTCCGTGGTTCTGACTGTAGTAGTATTGAACTATCACCATCGGACTGCGGACATTCACGAAATGCCACAATGGGTAAGAGTTTGAATACAACTTTAATTTGTTTTTGCCACGTTTCTAATAATAGGATATATAATTTTTAAAAATGCCTTATGAAATTTAAAGAGACATATTTAGGAAACGTATAAAAATTTGAACGCAGCGGGATTTGAAGCCTCTTGACAATCATTTAAGCGCTCCGACCGCTAAGCCATGCGTTCCACATCCAGCCACGTCGAAATTCTTATACGCTTATTACAACTTATATTTGTTGTTAACAACTCTGTAGAGAGATTTATACAAATTTCTGCTACCCAAAGATTATTCTACGAACAATCGTTTGGCAAGAGAGAATGCTATTTATTAAATATATATATTTTTTAACATTTTTTTAAGTGTTATTCGCCCACTCAGGAAGTTGAAAAATACATATTTAGAAAACGTATAAAAATTTGAACGCAGCGGGATTTGAACTCGCGCCTCTTGAGAACCGCTCAAGCGCTCTGACCGCTAAGCCATGCGTTCTACATCCGTCGTCGTCGAAATCGCTGCGTCGAAATTCTTATACGCTTATTACAACTTCTATGGTCATATTTTACGGTATTCAAGAGGCGCGTGTCAAATCCCGCTGCGTTAAAATTTTTGTACGTTTTCGTAATATGTCTAGGTTATATAAATTAATCATATAAAATATAAATCATAATTGATTTTTTTAATTTAAGTTCACATTTAAAGTGAACTTAATTTTTTTATTGAATATGTTAAATCAGTTCGTGTATTTTAACCCTACATACATCAATATTTCAATATTTTAAATTATAAACTTAAATTAAATGAATTTTCATCAAAATTTGTAACATTTTCTATTACAGCTGTTACACCGGATTTAATATCGGCTATAACATGATCTGATCATAAAGTTATTTATATAGTTTGGTCAAATTTATTCAAACCCAAATTTGTGACCAAATATGTCACATTGATATTATGGAAATATATATATATATATATATATATATATATATGTTTAAAGGGGACGAAGTGTATAATGAAGCTAATATAATTCAATACTGTTGTTATATTTTTTGGACGAATTAAAATTGATATAGAAATTCTGCTGCCCAATTTTTTATAGTTATTCATTATTTACCTATGTATTATAAAGTTGGATACAAATCTTGGATAAATTATTAGACAAAAAAACTGAGGAACTATAAAAAGATTCATACGGCCATTACATCTATTCTTCATATATCTTAAAAACGGCAGGTCTACTTTAATTAACCTTTAATTGGTGGCAGGTGGTAAGTTACCCTATCCAGTTTGCTTACCACAGACCAGATACGGTAACAGCCTCTCGAACCGCTTGTCACCAATAACGTTACACAAAAACGGCTTCACCAGTTACGGATTAATCATGAAATTGGCTGTGGAGTATTTCATTCAGCTTTTTAATTTAACATAATTGCATATTTTGAAACATTTTCATTCCACAGATAAAAACAGTATTCCTGCAATGGTTGCCATGGATCTTGAGGATGTCGCGACCAGGAAAGAAAATAACTAGGAAAACAATAATGATGTCGAATAGAATGCGAGAGTTAGAATTAAAAGAGCGTTCGTCCAAATCTCTTTTAGCTAATGTTTTGGATATAGACGATGATTTTAGACATGTACCACCACCACCTAATAGTACCGCATCTACAGGGAATCTAGGACCTGGGTAAGAATTGGGTCTAATTTAAAAATCTTAAGATTTCTTCTTAAGAGAACTTATTTTTAATATTTCAATGTGTAATTCGCACACTTATGATATGAAGAACGATTTTAGTAAAACGTTTAGAAGACCATTTTTAGAAACGCGCTAAACCATACGTTCTACATTCGTCAACGTCGAAATTTTTATACGCTTATTACAACTTTTTTTTGTTGTTAGCGAGACTTAGCGGTCAGACACGACAGGTGCGGGTTCGAACCTTGCTACGTTCAAATTTCAATACCTTTTCAATAAATGTTTTTCAAATCTTAACTTGTTAATATTGTAGACTCATCCCTCTAAGAAAATATTTGTCATAATGTAGGTATTCTTTCAGTCACGTTAGTTATTATGCTAATTATTTTATGTCGAATTCAAGGAAAGTGGACAATAGCGTGACTTGTATATGTGACTTGACACTTTTATGCTTAACAAAACAAGCAAAAACATAGCTATCACAGCTTAAATATGAATAAATAAGCTATACAAGTAGTTGGCTTCACGCTTTTTCCCCGCATATCGGGGTAGCCAGAGAACCTAGAGTCAAAACACTCCGTATTCCACTTTCCATCCGAATTCAAGATATTGCCCGTTGACTGGCGGATCTCTCGCGGTCTTGTACACCAAAGCGGAGATATGAAAATAAATACCTTATGATCAGTAATCAGAGTGGAAATCGAATCCAACACCAATCGCTGTACCAGTCAGACGGTGTGCCACTGTGCCACGATAACCTTTATATAAGTAACATAATAATAATCCAAAAATTGCAAAACTTTGTCACCTTAAACTAACTACTTTTCACTTTCTCGTATCACATTAACAGTTTTCCTAATAGATGCTCAATATTTCGAACGGACTTCCGTCGTTCGTTCGTGAGACCCTCAACTATGGAAGACGTTGGCGGTTTAGGAAGCCACCATCGAGAACTACATTTAATATTAAGGGAGTTACAATTCATCACCGCGAGGATGAAGAAAGCGGATGATGAAGCTGAGCTCATCAGCGATTGG
Organism: Podotricha telesiphe; assembly: GCA_038994665.1. Classification (NCBI taxonomy): domain Eukaryota; kingdom Metazoa; phylum Arthropoda; class Insecta; order Lepidoptera; family Nymphalidae; genus Podotricha; species Podotricha telesiphe. The sequence continues at coordinate 161,515 of JAOYRR010000110.1, read as the reverse complement.
AAATTCGCTGCAATGGTAGTGGACAGGTAAATAGATATTCACCTTTTAACACAGCATGTATGTTGTATTGTATGTGTAATAGTGAAAAACGGAGAGCTTTAACACTAGCTCTCTGCTTATATACAAAGCGACAAAATACGAGATGAGTTTTTTTATATCTATACTATTGTATTAGATTTTGAAATATTTATTAATTCATACGGAATGCCTGGTCACACTGCTCACGGCAAGCATTCAAAATATAATTATTGTTTATAGTAGATTTGATCGGCCTTTTTAAGATATTATATTATTAGTCGTTTATTTCAAAAATATATAATCGGTTTTAATTCATTTTTAATAGCTAAATTATCATATTGTGCCAATATCTGTAAAAACCTCTGCCTTCTATACAATAACAAGATATTGTTATAGATTTTTGTTATATAATGCAAAATTAATGTTTGGTGGATTCATTTGTTGCTCGATAAATCGTTTCTTGCGAAATATTTCATTTGTTTGGTCGTAATGTTTTAATAAAGCTCATGGTTGTACAATTATAAAATATTATTCGGATTATTAAACGAGATTCGCTTACTTTGTCCTAGTGTGACCTCAAAGCGGTTACCTGTTTTTAAATTAAATTTGATTTGCCATCTATCCGAAAGAATATTTGAACTAACATATAATTTAGTTTACTTCAAAAATTGTCCACATGTAACAGAGTGGGCGGAGAGAAGTTATTGTAAAGACACTCCGTTTTTCGTTTTCCACCCAATAACTCTTAAGATTTTTGTTTATTTTTAAATGTCGATTGATTTTTTTTAAAGCTTTCCCGCTTTTTCCCGCTTAGCAGGGCAGTCAGAGAGAAACTAGCGTGAACCGCCCAAAATACAGACACTGCATGTTGAGAGCCGGAACTCTACGCTGCGTTTTCTCTTTTATACTGGAGCGGAGAAATGATAATAATTTGAACATAATCAGTCCCCTGAATGGGAATCGAATCCACCACGAATCACAGTACCAATCAAACGCAATAGGTTAAGATATCTCATGTTACAATATAAAGTGTTATATATAAAAAAAATCACCCACAGGTTCTGTCTGTTCGTGTTCACTCTATTCACAATAATCGCGACAGTGGCCGTGTTGCTCTCGGCGCCTCATATCATCGTGCAATGAAGGAACCGAAGTCCGCGTCGCATCTACGAGAGAACTAATATTAGTTTTAAATGTAATTATAACTATGTATAGAAATAATCTAATTAAATACGTGGTTCAAACGCACACGTCTATATAACTAAGTCGCAAGACGGTAAACGTATAAAATTTTAACAATAAAGTTAGGTCCAGCATTTAAATATAAAAAATGTGATGTTAATAGGAATAATGCAGATAACTGTTGACTTATAATTTGTTAAATATATATTTAATTATATTATACTAATAAATACAGTTTAATATATGAATAATAATAATAAATAAAGTGGTTTATTTAAAATGCACGGAGGGCGCGTGAATCAGTAGGTACTTTGGTTCGAACGGAATCCGCATATAATTTTTATATCTTTTGATACATGACAAATATATCTACTTTAGGTGATTTTGATACATAATTATTTTATTAGATTTCAATATGGAAATAATGGGTGACAGTCACTTAACACACGAAGGGGGTACGAAGTTCTACAATTTTCGGTATATTTTGGATGGTTGTAATATTGTTTTGTATGTAAATGCGGGATCATTATCGATGACCTTACCGTAGGGTGTTCAGACCTTACACGACTTAATACTGTTAGAATCTAATAGATTATAGGCATGGGTTTTGTTTGGTAAACGGTTTACATTGGTTGTTGGTGTAATTTTTAGTTCATACAGTGCGATATCGGGAATTGGCGTCTGTGGAATTGAAACAGATTATATAAGTAAAAGGAACCAAAGTAACGATAGAATAGTCTAGACTCTAGACCACGTATAAAATAACATTTTAAAAGTAATTTATAAAAAAAAATATTTTAAATAAAGTGAAATCGTTTAAGCTGAATGGTGAGTTCGTATGAAGTGAATTAGTTAATATAATCATTGTTTTTTTTTAAATATATAAAGTTCACTTAATAGATGCGCAAGAGTGTAGCGCTCGTGTATTGTTGCGGCGTGTTGGAAGTATGATTTTATACGAAAATATATACATATATATATATATATATATAAGTGCGGTTGTTCCCGCGAATTAGATTATTAGCGATGATGTAATAAAATGAAGCAAATTTCTAAATATGTAGGTGGGAATGCCCGAGATGACGATTCACATGGAGATTGACTGACCAAAAGGCTGTCGTAATAATTTCTGTATTAGTGACGTCATCGTTGTACTGGGTATCCTTTAGCACGTACTTTGAGTAGTTCGCATCTATTGTAACTTAGTGTAATTATAACATTTATTCACATCTTTGTCTATGTCCGTTCCTCAATTTCGCTCTTATAGATGTCGTGATAGCCTAGTAAATGTCGTGTCTATAGTTAAGGCTACCGTAAATGTAAGAAAGCTCACTGATAACAATATTTAAATAGATTTTAACAAAACGTTTGTGTTCTTTGAAACTTCATCTTTTACTCGTTGACAACTGTCAAACTTGACAGGTTTATATATTCCAAGGTTAAATTTTTGACATTATTGTTTTGACAGTTGTTTATAATGTATGTATGTGTGTGTGTACTTTTATTTCATCGTATACTGTATGGTGCTGAATATTCCAAGATTGTTTGTTTGCTGTTCGTTTTGTATTTAATCGAGAATCTTCATAGTTGTCGTACTATCAGTAAATTATAATTGTATTAATGGAAGTGTACTCGTCTTTCCAAACGATGTAATAATCGATATATATAAATTAGTATTTATTAGTGCCAAAATCTAGGGTTTATAAAATTATATTAAGTTCGTTTCTAGATATATAAATTATAAATGGTAATATTGAAAATTTGATTGTAAAAACTTTAAAAAAAAAAGAACGAAATAGTGTATTTGTTAATATATAATTTAACGTTAACTGTGGAACATTGGGCCGCAACTACGGGTTGAATGAGCCAATTTTAAAAGCTTAGTTTATTTAAAAAAGATAAATAAGAGGTTGTGAAAAGGTTTTATAAGGCCCGTTGGTTGCGATTCTGTGTTTGGTAAACTAGACATTTAAAAATGTAGATACAGATCTACGCATAAACTTATAAGAATAACTAAAACGCCTGCTCGGGACCGGGTTAGAAATAAACGTACAAAATGAACTGATTCATTACAAACACTTTTTCATCTGCAGTGCTTTACTTTACATATTAAAATAGCTTTTGCATTTAGAAACAATACTACCTATATTTCTTTTCATATAAATCGATGTGAATCGAAAGAACAGATAATAAAAGAACAAAATACAGACAATTATATTGTTTATGCAAATGCAATATCATCGTTGAAAACATTTATAATATTTAAATGTATTTTATTTATAAAGTTCTATGGTTAACTGTGGTTTCAAAACATTTTTTGATTTTAATTTTTTTCTTCTTTAAGCGTTCTCGTTAGATTGTAACAAGTAGATCTAGTACGATTATTTTTTACATCAATCGTGCGAATTCCACCGAATACGACGATATGTTAATTAATTAAAATATGAGTGTTTCAGTGCGTGTTTTTTACATTAAATAAGAAAATAAAGCTGCCATGTTGCTATAATTTCTAGTGTTTTATATCACCAGTGCTAGATTAATATAAATGCGCTTCAAAAATTCGTCATTTTTTCACGCAGCACATTCACTACCAAATTGTACTCACGCTCATATTGTTCTAACGCCTTTAAAAAAACTGTTTTTTTCTATATCATACGCTTAGTTTGCTATTATTTGTGTAGTGCTATCAACGTGAGTGGGAGGCTTTACATAAAATAACCTAAAAAAGAAACTTGAGTACAGTTTTCGGTAAAAAAAAATATGAGAAAATCTAAAAACATAAGTACGGGATACCTATACAGATAATAACAAATGAGCATTATGCACAACCGGAACTAAATGCTTTAATTGTGAAACAGGTATTTTTAAATTTCATATTTATTACTATTCTGTATATTCTGGTACCTGTAGTTTAAGGTTTGTTACACCTAAGGATCATATTTCCAAATGTTTGTTTAATGCGAAATTCAAACCATTAATATTATATTTTTGGGCGTTTTTATGCAAATAAGAATCTTTTACAAGTCGAAATGTCTAATTGATTTAAATATTTAATAAGTTCATTTTAAAACCAGCTTTTCCTAATGTTTCCTCGCCAAATTTGAGAGTGGTCTGAGAATAAATATCTATTAAGCGATCCGAAATCATTTTGATTAATAGATAATCTCTATATAAAAAAATAATAGACACCATTATTCTATAAAACTGAAGAACCCGTTTGGTTCTTATTTGCATATTTACTCCCATTTATTCATTACACACTATTTTAGTGGCTATTCCTTTATATGATAACAACTTTGAAATATAAACATGTATAGAAACTAAATTTTTAAAATTTCATTTTTAAATAGCTTTTTATTATTCTTGACTGAATGCATACGAAACTCACTCTAGAAACAATAGATCTACTATACCAAAATCTCAGCAATGTATATTTCGGCAAAATTGATCAAAACACGAAGTAAATAGAGATTTTTAGTATTAATGAAAAGTAAATGAAGTTCTAAAGCAAATATCGCTGGCTGACGCTGGGAACACACCGGAAAACCAATTACGATTGAGACAGATAAGATATTGGGATACTGTGCGGTGTCCATACGGCACGATTCAATTACGACTCCCTGCCAAGTTTTGGGTTAGCCAGTTTATTAAGCAAATAGACGCTGAGTTCTGTGGGAGTTTTAATTTGAAACTTATTTTTTTTTATTGATCCCATTAGTGTAATATCAATTTTGCTAATAGTTACCGAGATATAATTACAAGGCTATTATAGTGCTGTAAGCAACAACCTCTAACTGTAAGCACGATGGATGGGTAGGTTCGATTTCCAGTCAGCAGAATTTGCATTTTTAAATGTTTTCGATTTCTTGTGCCGGGTTTAAGCGGGAAAAAAGAAACACTTTGAATAATTTGTAAATGATATAAGTGTTTTCAAAAAAACACATTTGTGTTGTTTATATTTCAAAGTTATTATCCATATAATATAATTGTATATGTTTTATCAGCTTAATATAATGTTGAAAATTTACACTAGTGCTTTCGCTAAATAACTTCAATATGTGTAATCAACCAATTAATACACATTGAATTGATTGATGGACTTTTAATGAATAGGTCTTAGCGTTCTTTTCCGTTATCATTCAAACTTTCCCGGATAGTGATAACACAGCCTTTGTTTTAATTTTCTTTATATATCGAAGATACTGGGTTAAGCTAATATAGTTATAGCCATTAATTTCAACAGGCTTTGAATGTAAGTGTTTAATAAATATGAAAGTATAAAATGCATAGAGTTGACATTTGTGTAATATTTGTTACACATATTCTCTTCTTCTCGTTTTGGTAGCTTTCTGTTTTTTTTATCATTTTAAGTCTTTCTGTGTACGAGATGGTTGTGGGTTCGACTCCCATTCGGAGGAATGATTATATTTAAATTATTTTTATTTCTTTGCTCTGAGAATAAGACGTGGCATTGAGCTACTACTTTTTTTGCTACTCAAGTCCTCAAAACTCAATTCAAGTGTAAAACTTTGTGTATTGACACCCAGAATCTTTGAACCGCTTTCGTAAATACAAAAAAAAATCTGCATAATTTTGGTTGACTACACTAAACTATTAAAAACTCGATTTACTTCAATAGACATCGATCTCATTCGCACTTAATATCACATTATTTTTGTACGCGTCTCATAATAAAAAGAACTCCGCATTGTGTTCCTGTGGCTTATCCATAGACGAAAGTATTTAAAATTAATTAAAAAATATGACTGCAGGTAAGATTAAATACCGAGTGTAATGTAAGTAACTAAAGAGCCCCTATGGAGGTTTTTATAATAGTCGTCAAGATAAAATTGCAAAGGTAAATTTGTAAAAGTTTAATAAAATCGACGGATAATATCGTGTATTCGTTAAATTGACTAAGTAGTATTCGATTTGTATAAAACTAAAATTAAAGCAATCTGATTTATACTATTTTGTGGTTTTATTACTGCCCTTTTTCATTTTTTTTTTAAGAATTTATATTTAATCTGTCGTTACACATCTTGTGACAGCGTCTGACTGTAAACTCGATTGGTTGTGGGTTCGATTTCGAGTCTGGGGAATGATTATATTTAAATTATATTCTTTTGATTAAAGTCAAACTATATTCCTTTCTCTGCTCTAGTACCTAAGTAAAAGTGTGGCGTTGAGTTCCGTTACTACACTTCCATCTCGAATTTAGTCGGCGAGTGGAGAATGGAGTGCCTTGACACTAGGATCTCTTTGACTACCCTGCTATGGGAAAAAAGCGTAACGCTGTTTTAAAAAAGAATTATAAATCTGTTAAATCTTCCGTTTACCACTGAATAAATGAAAGACACCAAAAACTATGGCACAAAAGGTTCAAATTTGATATGGAAGTTCCTTTTGAAGTGTATGGGAGCCTTAAAAGAATCGTCTTTTCCGAAAATATTAGCTATACAATTTTATTATATTATATTTTATTAAAATCTTGTTTATTAAATCAAACAACCGATTTAGAATCCTCAATTAATATAAAATATCAGTACTGCCAGTCGTAGCAGAAGCTACCACCGCCTCCGAAATCAGCTCTACTAAGAAAAGCCGGTGAGAAACTCAACAGGGGCTCCTTTCAAATATAGTTTTACAATAAGTTCCCAGTCTTCATTAGGTACCCGAGGCCTTCAATTCTACACATTAACTTCAGCATAGTATTCCTGTACAGAATAATATATTTTTATCATTAATATATCTAGATTTTAAACAGTTTAAGTGACAATTTTGAAATTTTTGAACATTTTCAGTGTTAATGCACACATTTGGTAAAATTAAAAATATTCTTTTAGAAAACGTATAATTTTCATTATTTCAACACAGCTGGATGAAGAACGCATAGCTAAGCAGTCAGAGCGCTTGGACGGTTTCAAAGAGGCGCGGGTTCGAATTCCGATACGTTAAAATTTTTATATGTTCTCTACAAATAAATGTAAAATTATTTGTTGAATTTTATTATACATACATAAATAATTTATTCACCTTTTGAAGGCGAAAACTAGGAGTAATCAGCTACTATCTGCTTTAAACAGGACGCACATTTTGCCTCAACTAAGTTGGGGTTAATATGTTACGACCTATATACTCGTATAGCCTTAAATTTTTTCCATGACACTAAATGCATATATACAGTATAAAAAGATTTTAGAACACGTATAAAAAAATTTACGCATCGGTAAGAACCCGCGCCTATTGGAAACCGTCTAAGCGCTCTGTTTTGCCGCTTTCACTCACTGACGTTTTTACGACGAAAATTTTTCTATATGTTTTTACCCGTACTACTATTATAAACACACATTTTATGGTTAGTAATATATAAATATATATATATATATTTATAACTAACCATAAAAAAGAGGCACACAATTCCAACTAGTATTTTACTTACTTAGGTGTTAAATTTCCAAAAAAACGAATAGCCTATGACCATCAACAAATTATTCCGCATCAAATGGTCGTAACCCTCTCTCTATCTATGCTCTAAACTACTTTGCTTTTATATATATATCTATATATATATATATATATATAGCATATTAAAAATTATTTAGTTGCCACTCTTTTTAATTCCCTTACGCAAAGTGTGGAGCTGAGATCCTCCATCTTCTATCACATAATTTTCATATATATATATATATTTCATATATATATATATATATATATATATATATATATATATATATGTGTATAATATATAAATGTATTCTTAGTATGTAACGTTGGCTTCCTAAATAAATAAATAAATGCGATAATAACGCTGTCCTGTCTGCCTGCGACGTCATTGCGGCCAAGCCACTGAACCGATTGTGATGATATTTTATATGCACATACTTGAGGGTCTTGGAATTAACATAGGCTGGCTTGAGTATTCCAGTTATTTTAGTTTTTCCAGGAATTGCCAAGTTTTATGAAAAGGTGGCCGTAAATACGAAACGCTATAACTAACGCGGGTGAAGCCGTGAGTGGGTCGCTAGTATGATTATATAGTACAGTAGACGAAGATATATCATTTGAACGCAGCGGGATACGAACGACCACCGAGCCATGCATTTAACGCAACCAACACGTTATCTATAAATGTTTTTCAATTTTCTAAATGTGTGTGTTTTTTTTTTGAAAACACGTACATCTGTCTGTTACAATAGAGTAAATGAATTTGTAAGCTGATATAATTAGAATATTGTTTTTAAAACGATTCAACATGAGGAATTATGTCAATAACAAATAATCCCCTTAGCCCCTTTATTACTTCCTGTATATTAAATTAACAAATAACAAATTTATGTGTTTAATTGAAATTATGAAATATCCATTATTTCATAATCTAGTGGGCGTTTATTATAATGCACATTGATTATTTGGATGTACAAACAGTAATAGAATATGAATCTATGATTTTTTAAATTTTGTAATCACAATTTGTCTGTTTGTACGCGCACATCTTCGTAGATACTGGACCCTTTTGAATGAAACATTATTTGTGGCATAGCTGGTCAGGACTGAGGGTATAATTGATTTCAAAGAGTGGAACACCTAATGTGGAAATATAATAGACCTGCTAAATACAAATGTTTAAACGTTATGAACAATTTGCCGCTGATATATTAAAATTAATGATCTGCAAAACCTCACTAAGAACCATGATAGAACAGCTAAATTATAAGAAGTCAATGCATTAGTAAAATTGTTTAGTGCGGCTGGCAGTTTTTGTTAACAAATAAATTCAGTAAACTTTGCGGCCATCGTTTCCCACTAGCGTAGCGTCTGGTTGTAAACGCAATAGTTGTTTGTGGGTTCTATTCCCACTTAATGGAATGGATATATTTATATTATTTTCCTTTCTTCTCTCCGGTAAGAAAAAGATGGGCGAATTTCAGCACTACAACAATGTCTCGATTTGGATCGTCTCAGAAAACGAGAAATCCTTACACAGATAAAAATATTACAATCGTCTAAAACATCTGATGTGAAACTTTATGAAACAAGATAATGGCAACCTTTGGTTATTTTTATTTAGGATTTATTAAAATTTATATAGCACATGTTTCAATTTCGACAAAATTTTGTTGAATGAATAGTTTTTGTTGTATAGTTTTTAACTCCGAGTAGAACTAAGGGTATAATAAATTACGAAGAGTGAGGAACACCTGATATAGAATCATAATAGACTAGCTAAATTATAAGAATAGATATAAAACACACAATTTGTTTAGCGTGATGCGTACTCTCTCTGACAATATATAAAAATTAATGGTCCAATTCAACTGAAGAACTATAATGGTCTAGCTAAACTATAAGAAATAAGTAAATCCTTCATTAATACAAGTTGTTCAGTATGTTGAGCAGTTTTCGTCATAAAATAAAAAATATTGCACATTGCGGCCATCGTGGCCCAGTGGGATACGTCTGACAGTAAACACGATGGTTGTGTGTTCGATTCCTACTTCAGAGAATGGTTATATAAAAAATAAAAAAAAAATCAAAATAGGAACTTTATTGGAACTTAAGAAACTAACACTAAATACAGTTCGATAACAACTACTCTAGTTTAAAACTGTGTTGTAGTCATTAACGCCAGTTCCAGAAATTATTGAACAAATTCCAAAATATATATTCCAAAATATATATATGTATACTAAATACTAGTCTTACATAGAACATGAAAAATTAAAGTAGCATGCAAATTTTGTATGTATGGTATAGTTTTTATTTTTCTTGTCCGTCTTGTCTTCAGTTGATTTGAATTTCAAGTGGAATGGTGAGAACGGAATGTTACTAAATCCTTTTGACTGAGACAGAAAAGTGTGATGCTGAAAAAAATACAATCGTCTGACATGGAAGACTTAGAAACAAAACATTTTAAAAAAAATCACTTAAATGTAATTAATTATAATTTTAGGTCAATTTCAATGCTAACACGTAGTAAACGGAAGTAATCTATACTAATATTATAAATGTCAAAGTAACTCTTTCTGTCTGTCTGTGACGTCACCGTGACCAAACCGACTGTGATGAAATTTTATATACAGATATTTGGGGGTCTAGGGATGACCATAAGCTTCTGTTTATTATAATTTTTTTTTAATTTTTCAGGAATTTAATTGTTTTACGAAAAGGCCAACTATAAAGAAAATACTAACGACAATACGAAGTTCACGAGGATCGCGAGCGGTTCGCTTGTAAAAAATAATTAGTATCGAGACGCGGCTAGCGCGATTGTTGTGAGTTTGATTTCCGAATCGGAATCTTTAAATTATTTTCATGTAGCCGTTCTCTGGGAAGATAAACCGCAACGTTAAGTTCCATCACTCAATACGCAATATTTTGATTTCGGGGGGAAAGCAGAGAATGGAGTGTCTTGACACTACGTCCTCTTGCCGGGTGCTATGCGCCATGAAGCGTAAAGCTATATGTTTTACAAAAACCACCGTGGCCTGACAGGACCGCGTTTGACTTTAAACACGTATGATTGTGAAATATTTATATTTAAATTATTTACATTTATCCGCATATTTAGAAAACGTATAAATATTTGAACGCAGCGTGATTCGAACCCGCGCTTCTTGGAAACTGTCCAAATTTTCTATATGTTTTCTAAATATACTTTTCAATTTCCTAAGTGTGTGATTTACACTTTAAAATTTAAAACTAGATTCATTTATCCGCTCAGATAAAACAAAGTTCGATGATTTCCTTCGTACTGAAAGTGGAAAACAGTGTCTTGCCACTAAATTATTGCTAACATAGCTGGGTAGGCTTGCGATACTGAAAAAAACGTGTAGCTTATTATTTTTAAATATCATTTTTAGGTATTATATTTATTTGCGAACAAAATTTCGGCCAAACTGTTAGATAAAGCAAATAACTCGTTAGCTTATGCAAATTTGAAGGATGACCCAATGTATTAAAATCACGGCCGCCCTGGTTATTTGGCTCGCAGCTTTGTAACTCTAGTATGTAATTTGTTAACAAAATTGAAGGTGAATTGCCAATGTAAATTGACATATGGTTTTTAAATAACTATACAGATATGTATACGCTTTTTGCCCGCATAGCAGGGTAAATCAGAAAAAAAATAATGTAAGACACGACAAGACGCGACAAGACACTGCATACGCCCAGACTGCACTTTCCGCCCAGAAGTGAAACAGTGTTATTAAGTAGCGGAACACGACACCGTGCTTATTCTTCTTCTTGCTACTAGAGCGAAGAAATTAAAATATTATTTAATATAATTATTCAACTGAGTTAGAAGTGAGCCCACAACCAATCAACCAATCAGACGCTTTTATTGAATGAATGATGAATTGGCTTTCTTTCTTAGATTAATTTTACAATACTTCTACAGCTTTTTCTTTTCACATTAATTATACGGTATTTTTTGCAATTATTATATGATATGAAAGAAAAACGTATGAGGCCATCGTGACTCAGTGAGACCGTGCCTGATTTAAGCGCAATTTGTTGCGAGTCGATTCCCACTGAGTGGAATGAGTATATTTAAATTATTTTTATTTCTTTGCTCTGATAAGACAAAGCGCGGCGATGAGTTCCGCCACTCAACACGCAATGTCTTGACTGGAAAGAGGAGAGGAAAGTTTGATACTTTGACATTAGTTTGACAGGAATTTTTGACACTTTGACTCTGACACACTAGACTTCTGCATATTCTGTCAGTGCGACGTATTTGAAAATGAAACATATGATTGATGAATACGAGTAGAAGCGCTACTATTATTCAATCTACATAAGGGATTCTAACCGAGCCCTTACAAGTAACATATCAACTGCCATCAATATTTGTAAGAGTTTTATGGAAAAACTTGTGCTTTAATGAAATTTCTCGCGATATATCAAATAAATGGCGGCACGCCGGGTATAAGTTATCTATGAATTTTGTGACTTTTTACTCTTTACTTATAGTTAAGTTATCCTTTATTTAATTTTGTTTATTTTTATAAAGCCTTTGTGGTTCATGACTTGGATGATGATTATAGTTGTCTATTTGTCAGTTCGAATCTCACTTTCAAAAAAAAAGTTAATATTAAAGATTTTTTGTTTTCGTGATTTTTAAACAATTTTAATGAAATTTTTATATTCGAAAATACGTTTCAAGCAACCCTTTGCTTACAATACTTGTGCTTATAGTACTGTCAGTTCGAGTTCACAGATAAGCTGTCTGTATCTTCGAGTCCCTGTACTTTTTAAATTTCCGCTTCACACTTTATCCTCAGCGTGTATGTTTAAAACAGCTGTTTAACGTAAATATTGAATTTACTGCTTTATTCGTATACCATAGTTGTTACAAACTCGAAGACAAATGTAAATAAAAAACTTTTTATCAAAATAAAATAATTAATTATACAATAGAAATAGTAATGATGCAATTTTTTTCACGCTTTTTCCCGCAAAGCAGGAAGAGAGAACCTTATGCCAAAACACTCCGTTCTCCACATTCCACTCGAATCCGAGAGATTGCGTGGCGAGTTGGGTCGTTGAGTGGAAAAGTCGCTTGTATAAAGCCTTTTTAAAACGACAATACTGAAGCGGAAAAGTTAATATAGCAAAATTAATATTTCCTAGGTTTAAAGTATAAAAATTATGGTTAGGGTTACATTACAACTTTTGAATTTTAAGTTTCTTATATGTCTATACAAAAATGAATAGTAAATAGAACGTCCTAAAAATTAATATTAGTATATATGTCCTAAAAAATTATATTTTAATAATTTGTGTTTTGTGAACATATGTAGCATTATGAAAAAAAAAATATAATTTTAGTACAACACTAGCTAGATTCATCCATGTCATACAAGAAACAATAAATTCCGAAACACTTTCAAATATTGTCAGTTCTAGAAAACATTAATATTTACAGTACAATGTCCAAAATATCGTATAAATTATATTTAGAAGATTGCAGCAAGCCGCATAAAAAAAAACCATCTATCGAGTTAGTATAAATAATTCAATGGTGAGGACTCATCAGCGAAATTAGGTCTAGGTCTCAGCGGGCTCAGATGTAATTTTGGTTTACGGACTACTTCGGGAAACTTGAATTTACGACTTTGGATTTTGGAGGGACGTTTTTTTGAAGAAATTCATTTTTCACCCTATTCTTTTATAGTTTAGATGTGAATGCTGTAATGTCCTTAGAATAGGTTATAGTAGCACAGTGACTGTAAACGGTTCCATTCCCACTCGGGTGAATGATTAGTACCTAAGACAAAGCGCGGCGTTGGGTTCGGTCACTTAACAGGCAATGTGTCGAATTCGGGCGTAAAGTAGAGAACGGAGTGTCTTGACACTAGGTTCTCCGTAACTACCCTGCAATGCGGGACAAAGCAAGCGTGAAGCTGCAAAAGCAATCCTTTAAATGTTCTAAAAGTGGCTTTGCCAATTTTGTTTCTGATGTAAGCGTGCACTAACGCACAGAGAGACAAAAAAGAAAATCATTATTTTGGATTCTATTACACTGATAAATACCCCCAATATTTTTTCTCATATATCTTCATGTACAGACAGTGATCAGTTACATTTTTATTATATATCTAAATATATATATCTATATATATATATATATATATATATATATATATATATCAGAAAGTATGTGAAAGTTGAAAAAAAAAAGCTGGCACAAAGACTACGGAAGTTTGTAAGAACAAAAGCAACAACAAACTTTGGCCTATAAACCTATGTTAAATGTCTAGTCGAATCAAAAATGCCTATGAAAGTAATAGTGACGTGAAAGAAAAAAAAAGAAATAAAAATAGACCAAGCCATGTAATAAACATGTTAATTTATTAAGCACATAATTACGTCTGGTTATGAACTTTTTGATGAACAAGCCAAAGTTTGTTGTTGCCTTTGTTCTTACAAACTTCCGTAGTCTTTGTGCGAGCTTTTTTTTTAATTTCAACTTTCACATACTTTCTGTGTTAATCAAAAGTTGCTAGAAATTCTCAAAAATAAAATACAAAATAATACGTACATAAAAAAATGGTGGCTTCGATAAAAGGCTGACGCCGTTGTGGCTCAGTTGGGTTGTTTGTGGCTGTTCGCACCACGATTGCGGGTTCATGCGGGTGTCGCATTCATAACAAACAGGCTCACGAGGGGCACAAGCACTCCTCAGCATATTGTTAGATGGTCAGCCTCATCCGCAAGAAATTATATATTGAAACTGAAAATTGAATAATTGTGTGTGAAAATTTAAAAATATATATATATATTGAAACGCCTACAAACATTTACGAAATGTTGTTAGCACTTATTATCTAAATCTAACCGAAAATAGGGATTTGACTTCAAATATGGACTTCATACATACTTAGTTTAATTATATTAATTCAATACATCTCGTTAAAATCAAACTTTTATTTAAAAAGTTAAAACGACGGCGAACAAGTGCAGCAAAATTTCAGATGGCATCGTCTCATCATACTTGAAACAAGTGCAATATTGCTGATTAACAAGGCTTAATCAGCAATATTGGTATATTTCTAAATAGAATTTTCTATTAATGAAAATGATTAAAATCGAATAAAAATAAGTTACTAATAGAATTATATAACTGTACGCTTAAAAGCATTTCAAAGTATAAAATTTTAGCTTCGAATAAGAAGTACTGTAAGAAGATTAGTGCTGACTACATCTCAAGACTTCTAATAGTAATAATCAACATTTGTACATATAATAAAAATTTCACTGATCGCTGTCTGAACATGGAAGATATATGAATTTTTTTTTATTAATTGAGCATTTAATGTAATAATAAAATCCAAAATAATGATTTATGTCTGTCTGTGCGTTTGTGCACCCTTATCTCTGAAACGGCTTAACAGATTTAAATGCAGTTTTGCCAATTGTATTTTGGTAAAGTTACCTTAATATTTAGTTTCTATTTTATTTCCATCGGTTCATAAGTAAAAAAGTAACAACAGTTTAACCATTTAAGCGCAGCGTGTGATTTACGAGAGAACGCGGGCGGGCGTAGAAACGATACAATTTAGTCGTGTAGCTTACGCAGGCGAAGCCGCAAGCGGGTCGCTAGTAATAAATAATAATATAATCTTATGAAATACTCAATATAAAGTTATAAGTAAATAAAATAACGCAACATTTTATTACTGCAGAGCACGTAGAGGATTTCCTTGGAAAGTATCTTGCATATTCTGTTTGAACTTTCAAAGGAAGCCGTTGGTCTTCGGAGAATTTATTCCATATTTTATCGCAATTCCACTATAAGATATTTTAAAATTAAATTCAAACTTCAAAGAATTAATATGACACCATCGTGGTGGAGTTAAGAGGTTTTTTTCCATTATACAATGATCATGGGTTCAAAATCTTGGTTGATTTTTTAAATTTTATTTACAAGTATATTTAGGTTTTGGTAAAGTGCAGCGTTGTGTGTAAAATTTCTAAATATGGGTAAGATGGAGGTTAGAATGTCAGTGCTGTCTTGAATATTTTTTTTTCAGCTTAGCACTTTTTCTGTAGGGTAAAAAAAACCTAGTGTCAAGACACTCCGTTCCCCACTTTCCGCCCGAAATCGGGACATCATCATTATCTATGCCAGAGCAGGAAAATTAAAATAATTTAACTATAAACCACCAACCAATCGCGTTTATAGTTTGCGTCGTAAAGGTTTTTTAAAACTTATTTTAAAAAAGCCTATATATTTATTTTTGTCCTGCACAGACTTAGTACCCGTTACTACCACGGAAATAAGCAGTTACTAGTGTTAAGTGAAACAACATAGCCGATTTCAACACAGATTGATCGTATACCGCCAGCAAGCACATTACTATGTGCATCCATTTACCATAGTTATGACTTGATCGCAAATTCATGAAGCTATCTGAGTTTATACGAAGTTTGTACTTTTATTTTATAAAATCAAAATTTACTTAAACTTATGAATGTTTTAATATATATATATATATACATATAAAAAGAATATCTCTAGGACATTGGACTATAAGCGCGAGTGTTGGATTCGATTCCCACTTGGAGCAATAATTATATTATATTTAATTTCATTTTTATTTTCGTTTTCCTATTTAGTAAGTACGAGGTTGAGTTCTGTCACCTAAACTTGTAATACTTTGAATTTGGGTGGGCGGGAGAGCGAAGGGTCTTGACACTAGGTTCCTTTTGCCAAATCTGCTATGGCAAAGAAAATGAACCTGCTTGTTTTAATCTACTATAAAGAGCCAGAGTTAATATAGAGCTATAATTTTTGTATTTAATACGTTGTTTTTATATAAGTTTATCTATTTAATTGGCTATCATTAAAATAGTCAGCTAATTAAGCAAGTTTTCGAAGCTAAAAATATTTTATGCAGCAAACAAAGGGAACTGCAGTTTTAAAATAAATAATATTTAATATTTTTATTAATATTTGTTTAAACTCAAATCAAAATATTCATGACTCAAATAATCACTTTTGAATCGACAAGTAATATAAAATGTCAGTTTTGTCAGAAGTCTACCACGGGCTCGTAAGTTACTTCTGCAAAGAAGAGCCAGCAAGAACTGTTGCGTTTTTCAAATATTATAATTTTATAGTTGGTTCATTATTAAAAATATCTTCCCGAATTAGCACTTATAGCTGAACTGCTGAGCTGATATAAAAATATTCCAAAAATATCCATATACTTACTTCCCATTTAACACTCATATGCTAGTCTCGTTGTCTGATGACAACTGACAGACAAAAGCGTTTTGTGTATCGTCATTCTATATTTGAAATACTTTTTATTTATTTTTCTAAACGACTTCTTGGTGAAAGCTCTAACTACTCTGATAGACCTCTGACTAACCCGCTATACGGGAAGAAGCGTGAAGCTGCGTGTAGCTTAGCAAAAATCTTTTGAAACAAAATAAGTACAAAGTAAATGTTTAAAATATCCTTATATGTTCAATTGAACACATTAAGAACACTGCCAGTTAAAAATCATAGTCAAAGTCAAAAAGTCCAAGTCAAAATTGTTTTTAATTCACACTAATCTCGTGTCATAAATATACTATGTAACTTTTGGGTATAAGGTAAGGTAAAGTAAGGTATAAGTTGCTGTTAGTTACGACTTGGCAACTAACTGTATGTCGTATTCATACACTTTAGAGGTTGTTGAATAGATTTGAGTAGATTAACGTTTTAATAATTGAAGCGGCTCAGCCATAGCGAGTGACAAAGGCGTGTTATTAAAATTAATATTTTACAGTGCTATGCGCTCCCGACCCCGTTGTCTGCTGAAGACTCGTTTTCACGATGTAACGACCCTAATTTTTTTTGGTGGATTACTTGTGTATTCTTTTTCAGACTTCAGTTTGTACATTTAAATGTTTTTTTGTTACTCAAATATAACGACTATTAACTAATGAGTATTAGGTTCTCACTGGCTATTCTGCTATGCGGGAAAAAACGTGCAATAATATATGGCAATATAAATAGGAAAAAGCGTGAAGCTTCAAATATATATATAAATGGTAACCGATATTGTAAGCCAATGTATAAGAATAAAGAAGATGAATATAGAAATTTTAATAGATTTGCATTGTGAGTAAAATAAAATAATAATAGTTTCACGCGTTTCCCCGCATTGGTCAGTCAGACAGAACCTAGTGTCAGTCACTCCGTTCGCCACTTACCGCCCGAATTCGAAGCAATGCGTGTTGAGTGGCAGAACTCAAAGTCATACATACCATTGATTATTTGTATTATTGATAAATAATGCTCTTTTAATTTTCCCTGCTAATACAAACTTTGCGTGTTCAAACGTCTCGTTCATCTCGCCATATTTATTTTAGAAAAATGGCACGAATTGAGTTAAAAGTTCAATTAAGTTAACTCAATTGAACTTGCTAAATAATTAGCAAACCTATTGCTGTGTAATACACGCGTTGCCTACTATTGTACACAAAAGTGTATCGCAAACACATGGTACTATATGTAATAATAATTTTAATAATTGTATTTCTAATATATTATTATGAAAAATATTAGCTTCCTGCGTATCTTTGCCATATGAACTTAATCTATGACAAATTTGGTACTTTTCTGGTAAAAAAGGTTCAAAATTTTCATTACTATAATGCACTTATTAATATAATGACAACACTAAAAAATTTACACCTATTCGTGAAAAGTTAAATATGGAATAAGACAGCTTTATTTCGTTTCTATCTATTTTCCTTATTGCTTGTACAAGTAAAGGAAACCATATGTATGTTAAAATGAAAAAAACTAACATTAAAGAAGAAGTATCGCGTTTCTATATAAAAAAAACATCTGGCATACCTTCTTTTTCGCATAGCCGGTAGAGGAAACCTAGTGTCAAGACACTACGGTCTCCACTCAACTATGATTATATTTTAATTGTCACATTCCCCCTCCACTCTGATAAGATAAAAAGCTCCATTGAGATTCGCTACTTGTTGCGGCATATTGAGTTGGGGTGGAAAATGCCTAACATATA
This sequence comes from Podotricha telesiphe, assembly GCA_038994665.1. NCBI lineage: Eukaryota > Metazoa > Arthropoda > Insecta > Lepidoptera > Nymphalidae > Podotricha > Podotricha telesiphe. The sequence goes on along the minus strand of JAOYRR010000110.1, from coordinate 142,775 downwards.
CGAGTGACTTGACTAGTTTTACCGCTTTACATAATAATTAGTGCGTTTGAGTAATATATACAACATAAAGGGCCGAAAGTACTGTTTTTTTGCTCACACTTTAAAACGCACAAAAAAGGTTCTTTAAGAAAAAAAATGACTTTAGTACGTAAAGGCTACGCTACAAAAATACTAATAGTATACGCGTTATTCTTTGTAGAAATATAACTTACAATTATAGTTATCTGAATTTGAACCTAGGATGTCTTTGTGTATTTACCGGTATTGCCCACTGTACTACTACGGTTAGTTTAAAGAACATGACATCAATATAGGTGTTCGGGCGCCTCAAATTGGATTCTGTTCGAAGGTAACTCAAACATTAAAGCTTCTAGCGCCTCTGTACGTGATATGAATAAATTCAGCCACTTATCGGACATGGAAAATTACGGGAAATTGTAGCTAAGTTCAAAACTGTAGAGCACTTGTAAATTTGGTTTTTCTTATTGTAATGTATACGAAAATTACATTAGACTTTTTTCGATTATGGGATATTGTTAATACTGCAAAAAAAAAAACCTCTAAACTCTAATAAGATATTTAGTTATCGCGATATTTACACATTTTCAAATGAAACTATTTGAACTGGATTAATCGCGGTTATTTTTAACGAGTCAGGTTTTTTAAAATACACGTATTTAAAACACTACAGTAGTCCGTTACAGGTGGTCACAGGTCTACCTGTGTCCAGGAATACCAAAAGTAGACGCGATTAATCTAATTAAAACAGTTAACTAGTAAAAAAGAAAACAATTAGTTTTTTTAATAAAGTAACGAAAGGCTTGTACTAGTCAAAATATTTCGGAAGGGATTTTAATTTGAGACACTTACGTTGCGCCTCCACCGCGGCGGAGTAGGACAGCTTCTGACTGTATGCGCGATTGGTTGTGGGATCGATTCCTATACGGGAGTATGATTATATTTAAAATATCCGCTTCGGTACCTAAGACAAAGCGTGGCGTTGAGTTCCGCCACTCCAAAATGGAATTTGGGCAAAGTGGACAACGGAGTGTCTTGACACTAGGTTCTCTCTAATATTTTTTTTTTACTTTACGAGATGAAATCGTTTACGGATACCCGCCCGATTGGGGACTCGGTTATGTGGGACTCCAGAGTGGCCTTCAGTATACCCACTAAACCTCACGGTGCTCCTCGACCATAACTGGCCGAGGCCACAGGGACTACAGTCTTCTGTGAACCCCAGCGTCTCTCTCTGACTACCCTGATATGCAGGAAAAGGCGTGAAGCTGATAAAAACAATATAATCATACATCAATTTGGATTTGAGCTCATAATCATCCCATCATATATTATATTAGTATATTAATATAACTTCTACTTTCTTAATTCTAATTCTTTTCCAATTTCTTATATCCACACAAGTATCGAAAGTCAGTATAGAAATCGGTGAAAGCTCGAGTTCGCCGAGCACTCTTATTCTTAGGGCACTCCGAAATATTGAACCTTTAGCTAATTGGTACCTTTCATTTCGATATTACACTCAGATTTTAATCACAATCGAGAGTTATAAAATCGATTCAATTATATTTTCTATATAGCCTAAATAATTTCACTGTTGATGTTTGAGATATTTTTGAAAACTACAGAAGGCATGCTATATTAGAAAAGGCATAGAAATAAATTATTATTTTCTTAATAAGTTCTACAGTGCGTTTACATCCAGCTACGTCGAAATTTTTATACGCTTATTACAACTTGCTATGCTAACGTGGAAGAATTTCGACGTGGCTGGATGTCGAACGCATAGCTTAGCGGTCAGAGCGCTTGAACGATTTTTAAAAGGCGCGGGTTCAAATCCTGCTGCGTTTAAATTTTTATACGTTTTCTAAATATGTCTATTTCAATTTCCTAAGCGTGTGATTAACACTTTAAACAAATGCTAAAAAAAATAACTAAAAATGTTCGGGGGAAATATACAATATTATTTAGGTACGAGAGTTAATTTGTTTCTCATCCTTGCGTTATTCCCCTTACTGGAGTACGCCTCACAGTATAGCGTTTAGCTCAATTTAAGTACGAGTAAATCCCATATACATTTAGTATTATTCCAGCTTCAGTAACACCGGCAATTTATAATTAAAGTCTAACTTTGTGAAGGATGTTATAATAATAAAAAATAGATTTATATAATATATACAAATTAATAAAATTGGAATGTCTGTTTGTAATGTAAATAATAAGTTTTTACTAAGAGCATAACATGTATATATACACACGATAGGTGCATATACGAAAATAATATTTTGTATAATTTTTGTCTGCATGTCTGTTTGTTCCAGCTGGACGAAGTCGCGGGAACTGCTAGTATCCTATAACAGTACGCGTTAAAAAGCACACTGTACACAGTACCAATACCCTTCGACTAAGAGCTGTACAGGACGCCCTTAATGAATTTTGTTGTTCGAATATACAAGAAATGCAGTTTCGTCATTATAATATGTATTATGAATTTTTTTATGATTTAAACTAGTAATTTTCTTTTTTTAAGCTTGTCTCTGTTTCCCGCATAACAGTTAATAAGAACCTAGTGTCAAGACACTCCACTTCAGCTTTAACCGGAAATAGTCAGGCTATGTCACACTCTGCACGATGGCCTGCAGTTAGAATACTAATAATTATTAATTGCATATATATATATATATATATATAATTTACATCATTTCGATCTCACGTTGTAATTTTAAGAATAATATAAATATTGAGCTTGCTTGTAAATAGGCTTCTACTATTAATTATATATATAATATTATAACAATTATTGAAAGTTATAAAATAAATATAAGTCGTTGTTCTATTTTGAACACCATTTAGTCTCGATCTGTTTTCTGTATTTTATATGAATTATTGTAACAAGGCATTGCTCTATTAGCGACCTTTATAATACATAAATATAGCTTTTTCGTATAACTTTGTTGTAAGTATCTCAATTTAGACAAAGAAATAATTAAAAAATATAGAAGCCAGTTTGCAAGAAAGACTGTGTGTATTATAAATATCATATTATTAGGAAGAATGGATGAATATATATTTACGTTGTTCGATAAACCGGTGTTAAAACTTTCTTTCTCAATTCACCGTCCAAATTGTCTGCTATGAGGGATAAATGTGAATCTCAAGGAAAATTTATTAGATCAAGATACAAAGTACATTTCAAAATCGACTTCCCACTCATAAATTTAAACGAACAATCAAGACAACACAAAGTTAAAGAAAACCGATTTAATAATAATTATTTTGTATGATGTTTCCATCAAAAATAAAGTAATATCGACCTAAAAGCTCCAATTAGCTAAAGACTCGATATCGGTGAGTGCCCTTGTAATAAAAAGGCAAGTGCAGAGCTCCAGCGTTGTTATTAAAACTAGAAACGAAACAGTATCCATTTCAAAATGTTGGTATATCGGTAAATTTTTATTTGTGTATTTTCTTTTTCATATTGATTTTGGATTATATTGTTGGGGCCTTTGTGGTGGTTTGGGACAGTTACTGTCTGTGGGTACCAACCGCTCTGACAACGCAAAGTGCGGCATTCAGTTCGTCCATTTAACATGTAATGGGTCACTAGGGCGGAAAGTACACAAAAATATTATCATAAATGTCGATATATACATCGCCATCATGACACGGCGTGTATCTTTATGTATACGCTATAGCTGTTAGTTCGATTCCCTATTTGGGAAATAATTATATTTAAACTTAAAAAAATATTTATAGAAGACGTATAAAAATTTAAACGCAGCGCGATTTGAACCTGCGCCTCTTGGAATCGATTCCCAACTCGTTAAAATTTTTGTACGTTTACTAAATATGTTTCTTAATTTCCTGAGTTTTTGAATAACACTTTAAAAAAATATATAAAAAAATATTAGAATTTCTCGTATTTTTAACATAAAATGGGTTCGGCTCGCCACGGTATTGAACAGGGTGGAAGTTAAAGGAGGGATCTGATAACACTATGCGCCTAATGGTGGCAGGTGGTGACTTTAAATAAAAACTTATTAACAATATATATATATATATATATATATAATTATCCAACATTAGACTTAACTTTTATATTAATGTATAAACTATATCATTATAGTCTGATGGAAGAAAGGAAAAACTTAAAATCCTTTTTTAAGAAAATTATGGAGGAGTATGAAATTTGGCTCCTTTTTACAATAATTAATGATTTAGACACTTCCATGTGTTTGGTGTAGTGTCGCGCGTTGGTAAGGACTAATCTAAATATAATAAAAATGTAACTAAATGCTGTCTGTACATGGAAGATATATGCAAAATAATATTATAACGGTCATTTATCAATGTAATTAAACCCAAAACAATTATTTTTAATTTTCATTTCTGTTTGTTTGTGCATTCTAATCCTTGAAACGGCTTAATTGATGTAAATGCAAATTTGACTATTGTACTATGGTAAACTTCTTTTAACATTTAGTGTTTATTACATTTCAATCGGTTCAGAAAAAAAAGTAACAACCATTTAAATAAGAAATTTAAGCGCAGTAAGTGAGTTGAGTAAGTCGCTAGTAATATATATAAAATGTTAAAGTATATTTGTACATCCACATGTCTCTCCAGATGCTTGTTTTAGTATTATGAGTTCAATAAAATATAAGTGAGGGAATAACAAATGCTGTCTCTAAAAAGAAATGTAAGGAAACATTATATTAATGATATTAGACATTTCTGTTTCGTAGAGCATATTGAAAAATGATGATAGCGCACATTTATCTAAATATATAAGTCCATATATAACATTTTCTGTTTTTGGCTAATTCTATTTGGCTATTGTTTAATGATTTTTTTTTATCAAAATGCAACGAGGGCAAACGGCAATCACATGTATACTTTGAATAAGAATCGCGGTAAAAAATAGTACATGGCTGGTTGGTACATGCAACTGGTAGTGTACTCCCAACAAATATCTGCTTTAAAACTAAACGTCAAATGATTTACCCCGTTCCAATATATAACACATGCATATGCACACCCACACACACACACCCACACGCACCCACACACACACACTCACACACACAGACAAACACACATACGCACGCACACGCGCTTGTACCTCATAGATGTTATAATTACTTAATAGAATGTTAATTATAAAGAAGTATTGATTTTATATCTCAAGAGGTGCAAGCTGAAAGGGGTTAAAAGTGTGAATTAAAAAAAAAAAAAAAAAAAAAAAAAAAAAAAAAAAAAAAAAAAAAAAAAAAAAAAAAAAAAAAAAAAAAAAAAAAAAAAAAAAAAAAAAAAAAAAAAAAAAAAAAAAAAAAAAAAAAAAAAAAAAAAAAAAAAAAAAAAAAAAAAAAAAAAAAAAAAAAAAAAAAAAAAAAAAAAAAAAAAAAAAAAAAAAAAAAAAAAAAAAAAAAAAAAAAAAAAAAAAAAAAAAAAAAAAAAAAAAAAAAAAAAAAAAAAAAAAAAAAAAAAAAAAAAAAAAAAAAAAAAAAAAAAAAAAAAAAAAAAAAAAAAAAAAAAAAAAAAAAAAAAAAAAAAAAAAAAAAAAAAAAAAAAAAAAAAAAAAAAAAAAAAAAAAAAAAAAAAAAAAAAAAAAAAAAATATTTATTTTAGCTTAGCCCTGAGTTTCGCCCACATAACACGCTAATTTGGGCGCAAAGTGGAGAAAGGAGTGTCTTGACATTAGGGTTGTCTCTGAATACCCTGCTATGCGTCAAAATGCTAAAAAAAAATTATACAACAATCCTATTCTAACAAAAGGTCACTTACAATAGTACAACGTATTCAAACACAAACAAAAACAACAAGCAAATGCAAAAATACTAAATAATTCGTGAAAAACCCCTGGCTTTTTCTCTGCAAGTGACATTGTTAAGTGCGACATAAATTAGAGACAAAGAAACTCAACTCGTCATAATGACGAGCCATGCGTTAGAGCCTCACCTTGTTTTAGGATGGTATTTCAAAACTCTAGGAGCTATGCGATATAAAATAATGTAAGGCCTATCATTTTTATTTTGTTTTGTTTATGATAATACTGGGAATAAGTGAAAAAATAAAATTATAATTTTATTTTTTTTTTGAATTTTTTTTCGAGACCAAGTGCTTTCGACGTTCTGGACGTGAAGTTGAAAACAAAAATAAAGGACGATAGTTAGAAAGGGAGAGACTATAATTTTTGTTTTCAAATAAACAAGTTTTTAATAACATTATTTACAAAAACCATATTATTTGTTTGTATCAAATAACAGCTTGAAAAATACATATTTAGAAAACGTATAAAAATGTGTGTAACGTATAAAAACAATTAAATAACAGTTTGTTGATATATATTTTTAGCATTCTTCTAAAGTGTTCTTCACATACTTAGGAAATTGAAAAACATATATTTAGAAAACGTTCCAAAATTAATAACGTAAGAACGTATGGCTACGCTATTAGCTATTTTTTACGTTTTTGACATACTATTAGAATTTGATATAAAGATTTGTCTATGCAAGATTGAATAAGTTCAGAGAGTCTAAGTGCTCTAACAAAATAAGCTACTTTACATGCCATCGCTTTAAGAAAAAATAAATACCAACCCAAGCTGAAATAAAGAAAAATAAATGTTTATTTAAATTATAACTATATTAACGACCCACACAGTTTTTAGTTTTACACTAAGCGTCGTATCGCCATTATTGCTAGTCTGTCTTGTAATTTCCTCTATTTTTTCATACCCTCATGCCTTCGTCCTCTTCACTCTAATATTTCATTTTACACAGTCCCTACATATACACGTATAATAAATTTATAACTGATTACCGCCTGTACATAATTAAATTTTCTTTTCTGTTTGTCTGTGTACTTGTGCACACTAATCTCGGAAACGGCTTAATCAATTTCAATACAATTTAAACTATTGTTATTAGAAATGTTTCCCTTAACATTTAGTGCTTATTTTATTTCAATCGGTTCATAAATCAAAAAGTAATAACAATTTAAATTATACATTTAAGCATAGTGTGTAATTTAAGTGTGTACGCGGGTAGGTGAAAATACTAAACATTTGTAGTCGTACAGTTCACGCAGACGAAGCCGTGATCAGGTATCTAGTTCATTATATATTCTTAATTGCAGTTCAGTTCAAAAAAAAGACACATAGTAAATAATTTTGTTCTATACAAAATATATGTGGAAAGTATAGTGGCTAAGTGACGAATTTCTATATTATTTTGAATTTCTATATATCTTGAACGGTTTTCAAGAGGCGCGGGTTCAAATCCAGATGCGTTCAAATTTATATACGTTTTCTAAATATGTCTTTTTCTATATATTTTTCTAGCATATCTACATCTACATAAGTAACATACCCGTATAAGTACTCGTAACAGATTAATTTATAAAAAGTATTTATATTAAGAACTAGCGACCCGCTCGCGGTTTCGCCTATGTAAACTACAAACTGACCACCTATTACGTTATTTTGCCCGCCCGCCCGCATTCTCATACTTCACTAAAATCACAAACTTATTTTAATTTCTAATTTAAATGGTTGTAACTATTTTGTTTATGAGCCGATTGAAATTCAATAGAAATGAGAAACTAAATGTTAAGGGAATGTTTTACACAATAGTCAAAGTTGCATTCAAATCGGTTGAGCCGTTTTTGAGATTGGCGAGCACAAACGAACAGGTTAATAGACAAACAGAAAAGAAAATTAAAACTAATTGTTATAGGTTCTATTATATTAATAAACGCCCCTAATAATATTTTTTTTATATATATCTTCTTGTACAGGCATTTATTTACAAGTATTTTATTTATAGATTTTGTTTTGACTTATCTAATAAAAATTCTTAATATAAATGCTAAGCTATACTATATGTTTAATGGTTACACTACTTATTTATACATTTCTTACAGTGCATATAGACTCAAAAAGTTTTTGTACTTATAATAATATTTTATTTTAATTCAAAGTTTGTGACCCCTCAAGAGATTCATTAAGCATTGTTAATTACAACAACTTTTATTAAGACACAGTGGGGCTGTATTTGACTTAGCACGATTAGTTGCAGTTCGATTCTCACACGTAAAAATATTGTTTAAATTATTTTCATTTCTCCGCATCAGTAAGCCACTTATAACTCGATATGCAGTGTTTCGATGTCGGGCCGAAAATATTTTCCATATTTACCATACTTCCTACGCATTTGCCGGTAAATATCTCTGGGCCTATGGTTATAATTACCTATGGTTGATCCTGATCAACCCTGTTCCCTGGATCCATCTCTAAGTAACCATAGGTTGGTGCCCTGCTTATGCGACACATTGAAACCTTTTTATGTTTCTGAGGCCTCTACCTGTGTTCCCACGCAAGCTTTCCAAAGATTACTTTAAATCTAAGTACTTTCAAAGAAAAAGTTATAATAATACATTATATATATGTCCAGAATAAAAAATCCAGAACACTTAAATAATTAACAATTTAATAGTAATATTTTAGAAACAGTGTTAGTTTGATAACGGTATGTAACACGTTTTTCACGAGAAAAAAAATAATTTAATATTCCTCTAAGCGGGAATCGAATGCGTACTCACTATGCACCGTCTGATACACTGGAGCTGAGTGACAATAGTGTTTTATATAACATGGCACATTTACTACAGAAAATCATTTAATATTTGTTAATTAATTTGGTGGTGACGATAGGTGGCTTATTACATCACACGAGTACATGTCAGGTTTCACGTAATGTAATGTTTTTTTGGTTTTCAATTAATAAACTTACATCATTTGCTTTTGTATCATTGTTTTTTTTTTTTTTTTTTTTTTTTTTTTTTTTTTTTTTATATATATATACTATACTATACTGTACATATATGAGCATAAATATGCACTTCGGACTTGTGTACGGTACGGTGTCTTGACATAGTGACATAATTAAACCAATTAGAATCTGTCATTTGAAAGGAAAAAGTTTAAAATCTCATTACTTTTGGACTAGGTGGACTAATTTGTAGGTATTTATGGACGACTGGTGCTCATCACAAGCGCAATATGCAAGACGAGAAACAAAAGATTAAACTCTAGTTTAAAACTAACAGCTGTCACCTCTCAATACCTTACTGAAATATCGCTTGAATGAAATTATTTATTCGACTCGCGCCCGCTCAATATTCTGAATAATTTTCTTGTACCATGGGCAACAATATAGAGTATGCATTCGATGATTTAAACTAATGAAATATAGCTCTTATTCCGATAATAATACAGCGTAAGCTCCTATGACTTGTTTAACTTATCGATGTGAAATTATTGAGATGGATGCACATCAGTACCCGTCATTCGTGCTAAGAAATTTAAATTAAAGCAAGTATTAGCAAAATGGCTAACGCTTAATGTAATCATAGTTTAATATTTTACAAATTTCGGTAAAACAATTTGTTACGGTTTCAATAAGTCAAGGGGAAGCTTAGATTTTACGGAGTCAAGGTTGAAATTATTTTTTATACGTATGTATGTCATAGATTTGTTAAAGTTGTCACTGGTATGCTTCATTTCCCACTTCCCCTTTCATTCCCATTTCGAGCAAGTGTGAATATGTACTGAACAGTAAATACCGTTCTAATCTTATCTCTAAATGATGTAATTTCCACATATTATTGATGTAATTAATGAACGAAAAACAAAGTGTTTTGACACTTGGTCCTCTATGCCTATCCTGGTATGCGTATAGACAAAATCAGGATTAAAACCGAACTTACTGCTTAACTTTCTTATTTATGTATAGACGAATAGACTTTCAAATCAAGTTCCACCACTCAACAGAAAATGTCACGGTAATATAAGGCTGCAAGTGGAGAATGGAGTGTCTTGCGACTAGGTTATCTTCAGGGTAGGCATATGTTATATGGGAAAAGCGTTAAGCTGAAAAATAACCATTTACATGTATATCAATCTCAGCCTAACCTACATCTTTCAGAAAAAAGAGTAAGTATATAGCGAGTGTTTCAAGATCCTTGTAATATTTATGTCTGTAAGTAACAACTTTATATATTATTCCATAAATTATCATAGATTCACTTGCTCTGGAATATTATATGGTGCAAAAATTTGACAGTAACCTTTTGTTATTGAAATTACTACTAGACTTCTATACTTGACATCATCAATGGTTGGGAATTGTTCACTATGAATAATGGTTGTGAGTTAGATTTCTTTTCAAGGGGATATTTATATTAAAATATATTTGTATCGGCTTTATAAGACCAAGTGTAACATACAGTTTTATAGTAAAATACGATGTATAACTACAATACTGAAACACTTTGCTTATAACAATTATAATAGTGATTTTAAAATTGTATAGCAAATACACTAATATTTGAAACCAATTTAATTTGATTATTTGGTACTTAAATAATGTTAGTAAAACAAATTTATATTCAGCATAAAATTATTAAATTATAACAAACATGTGTCTAAAATGTGATATTGGAAATGTAGAATATTATATGCGCGTACTTTGCTTTGGCATCAAGTGAGGGCGCTCCACTATTTCGATAGTCATTGACGGCCGCAATGACGCAGTAATTATGCCATGTTGTCGAAATATCTTTTGTTTATTCAGTAAAATCCGTATTATATTTGTTTAATAGATTTTGAAGGTCTAGCATCCACCAATCCTGGTGATCAATATGGCTGCAGCAAAAGTCCATCCTGGTATAAAATCTCCCCTAAGTACTAAAATAAGGAATAGCAGCTTTTAAGAATTTTCTCGTTATTCCATCTTGCCATGGACTTCAGATTCAATAATGACGACGCTCAATGGGCTGGCCTACCAGTTGGACTATCAATCTGGACCGCTGGATGCGAGAAGCGCAGGACTGCTTATCGTGTAGATCCTAAGACGAGGCCTAAGTCCAGCAGTGGGCGTCGAAAGGCTGAAAGGAGGAAGTGGGTCAAAGATACCAATTGTAAAATTTTATTACATCAATAAATTGATAAATTTACTGTCTCTTTTATCACCCTGATATCTCTTTTCTCTACAATAATGCACTACTAACATCCTAAAACGAGATTCATTTATTAAAAAAAAGGATATTGCACATACTAAGCCCAAACTTAAATCATATACAAATATTTAGCATAATGAAAAACCAAATTAAAGGCAAGCAAATAAACGAATGGCGTACACAAGAAGCCATATTGGAGACACAAAAGAAAATTTTAACAAAATACAATCACGTGAACGGTGTTCGGATGTAAAAAGTACCGGTACCTTCACATCAAAGCTGTGACCCAATTATGTGGGTAGTCACGCCCGTAATTGCGTGGACGTTAGATGAACAATTTGTTCTCAGTATACATATACATTTTCATAGTGTAGGGTCTTTAAAATTTTCTTTTTTACAGACTTTTTACGGATTTGAAATTGGAATTATTGGAATTATTTATTATGGATAATTCTATATATAAGAAAAACTCATTTTGAAGACATTGTGAACTTTCAGCATAAATATGGTAAATTTGCTTGTTAAAATATTGTTCAATTCTAAAAATGTTCTCATCCGTAATCCGTTGCTTTGATTTTACCAGCTGTTATCAGCTAAAAAATTACCAGTGCTTCTCTGATAGAATGCAAGTCGTTAGTCATGTTTTAAAATAAACGACATGATTCTAGGTGCTATCTTCATCTCCCGATAAAAATCTTTTTATTTCGGGCAGGACTTCTTCAAATTCTTTTTCGTACTGCTTTGATCGTTTATTTCGTATGAACACAGACAGAGGAGGTTTTAATGTATCTATCAATAGCCGATACATAAATATTTGACTAATACCAAGAGTGTGAACGATTTTAACAATTTTGTTTGGCACCATACCTTTTTTATGTAATGCAATCCGCAGCGGTTGTCTTTATCACTCAATTCCAGTTTTATATCAGAAAAAATATTTTAATATATATTGATTGATAAAAATAAGAAAATACAATAAACAATAATATAAAAAAATGAGCAAATGCTTATTCAACTTCAAATGTAATATTTTGTTTATTTTGAATTATAACAGTATGTATGACCAGACTAAACCATAAATGCTATAAATCTATTAACTGGGAGACTGATAGACAACGTACAGCCGATACTATTAAGTATAAAGTGATTAAATTTGACATATCGGTTTCTTGAGGAGTCCACGATTTTTCGCAATTCCCACAGGAACAGGTAAGAAGGGATTCTAAGTTTTACAGTTAAAACAAACGAAGTACCGGAATACATTTTGCTTCTAATATAATTGCTTCATAGAGTGTTCAATAAGTTTATAAGTAGTACATTATCCTTATCAACATATATTCTCTACTTAATGAAACACTTAATAATGTTAAAATGTCTTGTGGTCAAAGTGTCCCGCCTATTAACGAACGAACTACCGCAGCCCAATGATAACTGCTCAAGAAGTATTCACAACGCCTCTCCTACCAAAAACTGTCCTACTCGTTAGTAGGTACAAGCTCTAAAAGTGAAAAAGCTCTACACCTTATATATACCACTAGAACTTTAATCGATAACGACAAACTAAGTATAATTTAATACTTAAAGCTATGACATCGTGATATAATGGGACAACATCTGACTGTAAACACAATTGGTTGTGGATTCGATTCCCACTCGGGGGAATGATTCTATTTAAATTATTTACATTTCTCACTTTTCCTGCACATCAATGTAGGTAGATATAATCTAGTGACAAGACACGACTTTCTAAACTTTCCGCCCAAAACCGAGAGTGGCGGAACTCAATACGCAAGGTTTCGAGTTCGGGCGGAAAGTAAAGAAGGGAGTGTCTTGACATAGTGACATAGAATCTAGTGCTTTTGTCCATCGGCCCTGCTATGTGGGAAAGCGTAGTGAAAAAAAACAAAGAAAAAAAAATCTATCACAAAATCTATAAAAATCGTTTGTAGCAATAAGCAATATTACAAGTGTATTTAATAGAAGGTTTTTACCAAATTTTATTCCCTGTACGCCGTGTATTTGACCAATTTTTACCATTAATATCCAAAGCACTGACTAACAGTTATTGTTTACAATTTCCTTTTATCGCTTCGACTTCATTCAGGAAAATGGTACAAATTTCGTAATAAACATATATTTCGGTATCGGTACATATGCCTTTTATTTTTTTCTTCTTATAAAACAATAGCAGTATTGAAGCTTGTTTTAATTATATTTACTTTTTTTTTAATAAATAAAGATATTTGAATATTTTAAGACTACTTTATTAGCTTCATCCTATATCCATTTTAATTCAGTTCCTAGAACGATCACGATATTGAGAGAACACTTTTGAGACTAAATCTGGTTGAAATTGATGTTATAAGATTTTGTTCTGTGAATAAAAATATAAATTTTGTATTTTAATTTAGTTCCTATATACCATAGGTTAAAACTTAATTTTTACGATTATCTATAATCGCTGTATTGCCTTTACCCATCTCCACAGGTAGGCTGGGAGAAATCTCTTTTAGAGATAAGTCCACCGTTGCTAACTTACTTTCTTATATTATATATACTTACTTATTTACTTTCTTATAATATATATATCAAATATATATACGATATTGTTTGTTTTATTCGATAAAAAACCGCACCGCAGAGTGACAGTGACTGTAAACGCGATGTATGTGGGTCCTATTCTCACTTAATGGTTTATGTATACATTATTGTCATTTCTGTAGAAGCTGAATTAGGCTCCCACCTATAAACAGGATACGCTTTTATTTATTTTTAATATAAATTGAAAATTTAAAACGTCAACGTAAAATATTACGTATTTAATACCGTACCAACTAAGTTCTAAACCTATAAAGAGAATATAAAACCTACTTACGTTCCTCTCTAAAGACAAGCCTTCCCAAGTGACATTGTACGTGTACAATGCCAATTCGCTCAAAACCGATTTTCCGATAGCCAACGAGTTTTACGTCTACTCATAAAATCATACAGCAGCCTACTTACAGTACTTTCCGCTAGGATAGTAGCCGAGCGGACTCGCCTTTTTCATACACTTATATTTTATATTCTACAGATAAGTTCACCATTATACCTTTATCGAATTTCATGTTTCAAGATATTTTGAAAATATTGATTTATTTGTAGTATGAAATTCATTCAAAGTCAAAATATTCTGTAGTCAAGTAGGCTATTACAAGCACTTTCAAATCGTCAATTAACATTAAATGTCAGTATCGGCAGTACTAGCGGCAGCTACCACTTACTCGTAGCATTAGTTAATTCAATAATAGTGATGAGTGGCATAACAAGTGGGTGGTACAAATGCTACTTTTAAGAAATAGTATAAAAAATATATAAATTTTATTAATTAATTAATTCTGTTTTAACCTATACCTACATAGGAACTAAATTATAATACAAAATTTATATTTTTATTCACAGAACAAAATCTTATAACAACAATATTAACTAGTTTTAATGTCAAAAGTGTTATCTCAATATCGTGATCGTTCTAGGAAGGACAATTGATTTTTTTGAATTTTCTAGCAAATCGGATCCCAGAACTGAGTCAAAATGGTGTCTTATTATTTTTTTACATTGATAGATATAGATGAAGATAATAAAGTCGTCTTAAAATATTCAAATATCCTTATTTATTAAAAAAAGGTAAATATAATTAAAACGAGCTTCAATATAATATATATATATATATATAAAACTTCTCAACAGGGAATATAGTTCAGTATGATAAAGTGACGCTGCTCAAGGAGGCTCTCGAGCCTAAAAAAAAGTTTATATTGGCAAAGATTGATGTCTATTTCTAGAATATTATTCTAGTAGTAGTAGTAGTAGAATAGTAGTCTTAAAAATTTCGTATACAGATAGTTTTATGACTTGACAGTGACATTAGTAAAGGTAACTGGACAAAAGGCAAAAGTTCCGCGACTCGGCTCGAACTCAAGCAGAAAGCGAGACCGGAGTGACTCAACACTAGGCACCTTCCCATGCATGCAGAAAATATTTCTGTTAAATAAATAATTTTCAATACGAAGTTACAAATGATAAGACCATCTTTTCCATATTATACAGAGAACAGGCCACCTAATCAGTATTATTCATTTTGAAATGGAACTATTTTTAACTGGATTAATCGCGTATAATATTGGTATTCGAAAATACATTTTGGAACCCGACGTTTCGAACACTTTACAGTATTCCGCGGTCACAGGTAGACTCTACCTGTTTTCTATTTTCGAATACCAAATATTGGTATTATGGTATATACGCGATTAATCCGGTTAAAAATAGTTTCATTTCAAAATGTGTAATAATCGTGAAAATCAAGGAACTTACTAGTTTTATTCATTATGAATAGTCAAAAATGATGATTTATTACTTCCAGCAAGGAGTATCAAATACATTTATGTACTAAGGTATATTTGATCGATGTTGGACGCAGTGGCATCGCGTGTCGGTACTGCATTTATCAGGCAGATAAGCTACATTGTGGAACCAGGTCAGGTTGGGTATCTTATTTTGCTAGAAATAGCTTGTAACTTGTTCTAGTGCAATATATGCTTGGGAAAGTTCTTTATATATAAACTTTTAATATTACTTATGTTTAGTTTTTGTAATATTATTATTCAGATAATTTTTCCATTGTAAAAGACATATTTAGAAAAACGATAGTTGTGGGGACTAATTATATAAAAATTATTTAATTCTAAAAGACATATTTAGAAAGCGTATAAAAATTTGAACGCAGCGGGATTTGAACCCGCGCCTCTTACTGTAAAACCGTTCAAGCGCTCTGACCGCTAAGCCATGCGTTCTACATCCAGCTACGGTGAAATTCTTATACGCTTATTACAACTTATATTGCATTGAATTTAAATGGACAAAATAAGAAAAACAGAGTGTTCTCTTCACCTTGTTTTGCTAATATAAGAAAAGCGTGACGCTTTAAAAAAGGAAAAAAAGCTGACAATGGTCAATTTTTTTTTTATTTTTTAAGTGTTTTTCGTACACTAAGGAAATCGAAAAAACATATTTAGTTTATTAAGTATAAACATTTGAACAGTTCAACCGTTGAACGGTTTTCAAGAGGCGCGGGTTCAAATCCCGCTGCTTTCAAATTTTTATACGTTTTCTAAATATGTCTTTTAAAATTAAATAATTTTTATATAATTAGTCCCCACAACTATCGCGACTGCAGTCAAACACTGTTTGTTGTTGTTCGTGTTATGGCTTACAGTTGTTTTCTTGTCAGAAAAACTTTACCTTAAAAGACTTTTCATTTCTTATTAATTATTCAAAAATATACTTGTAGAAAAACAAATATAAAAAGAGAGTTTTCTATATGAACGTTACACACGTAAAATATATCGTACTCAGAGTGCTACCAAAATATTAGGTTGACCATCTGCCGTTATTCCAATACAGCGGCAGTTGCGTAGCGGTCTTTAAATAAACACAGAAATAATTTCTTTATAGGCTTTACATACAACGTTTGATCAAAGGCAAACAAGAAAGGCAAAATTTTCTACAAAAGAAGTGCCCTCAATTTGTAACTTTACAAATATTCAATACTTCAATACTATTAAGAGAAATGCCAACCAATTATGATAAGAGTACGGAAGTAGATGCCCCAATACGTGACCTTTATCAATGGGAGAGGAAAATGGACGGAACCATTTCATTTCCTTAGATGTTAATCCATGTTCCAATATACTTATACTGCTTCGTTTATGCTTTCATAATAAGATTTTTCGATGTTGGCGTTACTTTTATTTTTCTACTGCATTTATTCATTTTGTGGAACAAGTGGAACTTGGCATTAGTTTTTGTGTTGGTACACTAAGTTGAAAACCGACTAATAAATTCAAGATTTAGTCAAAGTCATATTATTTCATGCAAAATAAAAAGATTAATAATAATTTTTTTTAAACGTCAAATAATTTACCATCGGTTCACTCAAGTTAACGCCTCAGACCTGAGAAGAACCGGTGCAAGAAACTCAGTGGGATAACTTTTCTTTCAAATCATTTTATTTACATATTTATTAGTGACAACGTTTGAAATAGGCTGGCTGTTATATATATACGTGCATTTCATTCCCAACTCATATTACTTCTATACTTCCTTATACGACTAATTGTTATTAGTATACAAATAATTTTGACTTTTACTAATTTTATTTTTACCAAAGTAAAAGGAAGCCAAGAACCGCTATGATCAGAACTTAATATATTAATTATAGATTTTTAACTTGCGCTACACAGTTTGTAAAAAACAATATCAAGCAGTACAAACAGTAATTCTTGTTAACTCAAGAAAAATACCTGAATTTTGTACAGGGCGGTGTTATCTAGTAAATTTATTATAAAATTACCATATACAACTAAAAATTTACTAGATCCAGCTAATTTAACAAGTACTTGGTCTTAAATAGTTAATCTTAAAGATTTTTCCAAAATTATTTTTAAAAGCCACTACGAATTGGTGCTTACTAAAGTTCAAAATGACCTCAGAGTTTTGAAGCCAGTGCCCTGTATGAATATTATTAGAATTCAAGAATAACGCAATTTGTAAAACTTTATTCGACATACCTTGTATGATATGATGCACCAGGTTTGTATCATTATCACAACAAATTGTGTTTATTTTTACATCCTTGTTTTCATAGTTTTTATTATAGCATGAGAAATTGTCAGAGATTGCCACTGGTGTCTCATTATTTCATTTGAATTAACTGAAACGGAATCCAAACTACATGTCAAATTGTACTGTTCATGAGAAATAACACACAGGTAGACTACTGTAAAGTGTTCGGAACGTCGGGTTCTAAAATGTATTTTCAAATACCAAAATTATACGCGATTAATCCGGTTAAAATAGTTTCATTTCAAAATGTGTAATAATCGTAAAATCAAAGAACTTATTATATATCGAATCTGATGAACTGTCTAAGCCTGAATGTTAGTAAACTAAGATTCTGGTATTTAAAAGAGAAACAACGGAATGCAAGATTGGGGTAACTGGAAAGCTATTAGAACATATATTTTCTTAACATTTTTTAAAGTGTTATTCCAACTGTGACATATTTAGAAAACGTATAAAAAATTTTGAACGCAGCGGGATTTGAACCTGCGCCTCTTGAAAACCGTTCAAGCGCTCTGATCACTAAGCCATGCGTTCTAATAGTAGATTCTTAGCTATTAGAACAGGTTAAGGAAATTGTATATCTGGGAAGTATATTTAGTAGAGATTAGAGAAATGGTATGCATATGGAAAGGCGTGTTGCTGCCGGTAACATGATTGACGTTGGTCTGTCTGCATTAATGCGACGATGGAAAGTCCGCGCAACTGCAGGTATGGCTGTACACAATGCAGTGCTGGTATCGACGCTGACATGGCAGCGAAACGTGGGTATGTCAAAAGAAGAATGAAAGGATGATGAGAGCTTTGGAGATGCGATCTCTTCGTCAGATATGCGAAGTTAGCTTAGCTCATGGAATCCACAATATAGAGACACATAGAACTGCAAGTGCAAGTTTGAATGTTATAGTAAGTATGAACAACAATGTGCTCAGGTATTTTGGGTACAGTGAGAGGAATAGTGAGAGGAATAGGCGTGTATGAAGAGGTTGATGACTACGTGAAAGAAGTATATAGGGGCCGTAGCGTTTAACGCTCTGCGTTCTCTCTAACAACACCGCTAGGTACAGAGGGTAAAATATCAAAAATATAATATAAATATACTAGCACAATAAATAAATTGTAGAATTTTCACATGCAGATTTTAGAGTATAATTATTTTATATGTTTGATCGAATAAGGATATTATTGTAGAATAATGCGGATACAAATACCTTATATACAAATAAACGCAGAAAAGTCTCCACACATCTTCCCATCCAAAAAATATATGTAGATTGGCTTTCATATTGTTTTTCTATTTCTATTGTTTTCTTAAAATTTACATACCACGATCGTGTTATGAACCTGCTATCTGTAAGCTGTAATATTATTCTTACTTATTTAAGTAAAATCGCGGTTACTCATAAATTCTGAATTATCTAAGTTCCTATATAAATAATGTTTGTGGAGCAACTCGGTTCACTTTTGACAAATGTGTTCCTGACACGCGATGCCACTGCAACATCGATTAAGAGAATGCGGTTATATTGCATGGGCTAGAACTTCACGGCTTCTAAAGTGAAGGTACTCTATGTAAATTATGATAACAAATTAGTTTCTAGGCTCTGTAACAGTTATATGCATATTTTTTTATATTTCTAAGGCTTAAGTATTAGGGAAAATCATTCACTGAAACACATTTAATCTTAAATAGATGATCATAAAAGCTGAATGTTAAATTTATTTAGGTTGATAAATTGACGCGTCCTGCATCAATTTATCAATTTGAACTGGCTGATAACTTCATTTCCAACTGTTTAGCCTTTATGCTCTTGCTAGTTAGATGACGATATTCAACAACGCACTGTTTATATACGGAAAGAAAATATTTTTAAAAATACATACCCTCCCCCCATTTACTTCATACCCCAATTTGGATTAGACCTGAAAATATAGCTTGAAAATACCTTTTTGAAATGAATCTATTGTAACCGGATTAATCTATTGAAACCGTGTATAATTTTTTAGACGTTTCTACTTTTTTAGACTCCTTTAGACTCCAGTCTACCAGTGACCACGGACTACTGTAAAGTGTTCGAAACGCCGAGTTCTAAAATGTACTTTCGAATACCAAAATTATACGCAATTAATCCGGTTAAAAAAGTTTCATTTCAAAATGTGTAATAATCCTGAAAATCAAACAGCTTATTATTGAAAATACCTGTAGGGAGAAATCAAATATTGAAATAATGACATTTGGCTCTGTCCACTGTACCGCTTATGAAATTCAGGATATTACGCATACCGACATTAATAGAAAATATTGACTATTCATTTATAGTACGACACAGTGTATCACAATCTATTAGGTCTTGATTACGGCTCCCAGGTGCTCCCAGGTGGGGCGCTCATTCAAACTTATTACAGGATTACATCTTCCCGTTTCGCCGTGAATCGGATTTTTCTTAGCCTCCCTTTATTTATCGCATCGGTACCGTTTCTAATGTTTATTTATTTTCAAATTTGTTCATAATTTTGTGCTTAATTGAAGTGGTTTGATACAATCCTTTTTTTTTTTACAGCTTCACGCTTTTTCCCGCATAGCCAGGTAGTCAGAGAGTACATAGTGTAAAGACACTCCGGTCTCCACTTTCCACCACTCCATTCGATACATTGCGTGTTGAGTGCCGGAACTCAACGTCGCAACTTTGTGTTATCACCAGAGCGAAGATATTAAAATATCATTATATTTATATTTAATGATAACTGGTTGTTTTGTCTATTAATATATTAAAGGGCGAAGGGAAGTCTTTCGATACTCAAGATAGGATAGGATATATAGAAATTTGGCATAGTTAAAGTTTACATGGAGAAAGCCATATTTTTTTTAATATATTGCATTCGATCGATCCCTTCGATCCCTACGACCCAATGCAATGTCCTGAATTCGGAGTGTCTTGACAATAGGTTCTCTTTGACTAACCGTGGTATGCGGGAAATAGACGTGAAGTGGTTTTTTTTCTTTCTTTTATAAATTCATAAAGCCCCGTCCCCTCAAGAAGAGAGTTACAGAGTGTTTATTTTTTATGTTTTTTTTGTCCATTTTTTTAATAAAGGATGAAAAATATGCACTAAAGAGGTTTATAACTAGAAAATTTTTACAGAAGTTAACCGCTTGATCATTGAATGTTAACAAAATTGGGTTTAAGCTACAAACTTCTGCGGCTTCATTAGCACTTGCAGTTACTAACACAAAGAACATTAAATATATTAGAAAGTGTTTCCAACAGGTGACATGTAATTCATAAAATAGCTAGGCAGTTACTTTTAATTTTAACTTAGGACCCCTAAATATTGTGAAATTAGCAAGACGTAATCGCTGAAATTTAAGACTCAATTAAACTAATTTGAAAAATATATATTTAAAAAACGTATAAAATTTTTAACGCACAAGGATTTGAACCCGCGCTAAGCCATGCGTTCCATTCGTAAGAGAGTCTGTTCATAACCCATTCGTTTAACGCATGCCAAATATATGTTTTTCAATTTCCAAAGTGTGTGACTTTAAAAAAACACTTTATAAACAAGTTTAAAGTAAAATATTTTGGTATTAATTTATAAATAATTTCAGAACAACGATGGCTCGCTTCTGGTATGATGGCAGATGGCATCTGATATGATGATGGCTATTGGTTGTGGGTTCCATTCTCACGCGGTGGATTGATCATATTTTCATTCTCCACTCTGGTGAATAAAACAAAGCGCGGCGTTCAGGTCGGCCACTAAACACGCAATTATTTAAAGTCAGGAACAAAATGGAGACCAGAGCGACTAACCACTTGATATATATTTTACTTTTCCCATCACCTCCCTAAAATTGTATATTATTTTTTTCTTTTTAAAATAACAAACCGACACTTTAACTTTATTTATAATTTTAAGTCTTTTATATATTTGTAATAAGAAAATTGCTGTACATATCATTCACTTCAAAGCTCCTTGTTCTAAGGACAGGAAAATAAAAACGGTAATAAGGGTGCTGGGGCAGTTGCCAACAAACGTG
This sequence comes from Podotricha telesiphe, assembly GCA_038994665.1. Taxonomy (NCBI): domain Eukaryota; kingdom Metazoa; phylum Arthropoda; class Insecta; order Lepidoptera; family Nymphalidae; genus Podotricha; species Podotricha telesiphe. Next base: position 121,036 of record JAOYRR010000110.1, on the reverse strand, counting down.
ATTTTGAAGTTTGTCGACCTGTTGCACCCGGTCGAATGTGTTCTGCCTGGAATAGCTTGGGGATTAATTTCAAGTTTTCTTGGCAACCACGCAAAATCTTGAGATTTTAAACGTTTTAGAAGTAAATTTTTGGATTTAAGTAATAAAATTGTTTTTTATATAAATTATATTAATAACATTACATCTTTTAGAAAACGTATAAAATTGAAAACCGTTCAACCTCTGACCGCTATAAACCATGCGTTTTAAACGGTTTTCAAGAGGTGCGGGTTCAACTCCCGCTCCGTTCAAAATTTTTATACGTTTTCTAAATATGTCTTTTTCAATTTCCTAAGTGTGCGATTAACACTTAAAAAAATGTTCAAAAAAAAGATTACATCTCATATTAATAAGACCTCTGTCTACCTGTGACCACGGACTACTGTAAAGTGTTCGAAACGACGGGTTTTCTAAAGTGCATTTTCGAATACTAATAATATACGAGATTAATCCGGTTGAAAATAGTTTAATTTCAAAACAAATTATATTTAGTTTAATTGGATAATTTCACTGCCTGAATGAATTTCAGTTTATGCGCTTAGAATACTGATATGATATTAGGTCTATTTATTAAGGACTGAGCTGGTGACATGAGTACCACCCTTCAAATACAAAACTAGAAAATGCTGCTCACAGCAAGGTCAGGCGAAGGCTATCACCACTTATAATGCAAAAGATGAAAAATCTAAGAGCAATTCACTCCGTTTTCGATATACCGAATTTAAAGAGACATTGCTTACTTACCGATAAAACCAGATACTGTGACAAGAGATGAAGAAAATAAAACTTTAATTAATATATATATATATATATATAGAGATATAATCCCGTGGTTTAGATAAGATTAGGTTACCCACAACCGCAACCCAGCTATGTTACTGTGTCAATTATGAATTAAGCTTTTCCAGTACATTTATATCGATCGGCTATTATTATAATAGCTTTCACGCCGCATTGCCTCCGTCACAAAGCTTCAGTAGAGGCATTAGCTGTATAAATCTATTCACCGTGAGTACGGCGTATGGACAAAGGCCTTGTAATTGTATATATTATCAATGCCCTATATGCTTTATCTATCTTCAAGATTTAGCAGTAGAAAAAAAAATCTAGTTATTTCATAGGCTATAGGTTTCATAGAGAACTCTGTAATAACATATATATATATATATATATAGATATTTTGGGCAGCGGTTCTGAGTGATATGTCCTTTGTTTCTTTTCTACTGTCTCTCATTTTAGAAATTGACCATTCCAAAAATCGTTTTCGTAAATGTGGTCTCAGTCGTGGAAAATTCAAAATTTATAGAAGCAACTGTTAAAGCTTCTAACAACTTACCTATTTACTGTTAGCAAAAATAAATTAAGAATATTTTTTCACTATTAGTATTAAGTGTGTTTTGTGAATACTTTAAAATGTTAAAAATATTTAATAAATAGCATTCTCTTTTGCCAAACGATTGTTCGTAGAATAATCTTTGGGTAGCAAAAATTTGTAAAAGTCTCTCTACATCGCGTATAGGAATTTCGACGCAGCTACATACATCTAGATAAATCTATAGAACGCATGGCTTAGTGGTCAGGCAGCTTGGAAGATTTCCAAGAGGCGCGGGTTCGAATCCCGTGGCGTTAAAAATGTTATGCACATTCTAAAAATACACTTTCTAATCGTTATTTGACATAAAAATGTCAGTACTGTCAGCCCTACAGTCAAAATTTCTCTCTTTTAAAATTTCACTTTGCTAAAAGTTTATAACAAATAAGAAGAAGGTGTTTTCGTTGTTGTTGTTGTTGACCTTCAGATGTATATCGACTTCACTATAAATAAACTGACCTTGTCAGTACAATTTTTTTTTAACTAATGCAATTATTAAAAAAGACATATTTAGAAACCGTCATGCATTCTACATCCAGCTACGTTGAAATTATTATACGCTTATTACAACTTATATTTGTTGTTAGCATCTCTGTAGAGAGAAATAAAATACCGCTGCGTTCAAATTTTTATACGTTTTCCAAAAATATCTTTTTCAATTTCCTTAGTGTGCGAATAACACTTCAAAAAATGTAAAAAAAATTATAATGCAATTATTTTTTACATTAATTTAAATTCTGATATTAACAGCTCATTATTTCCTGAAAGAGGATGTCTATAAAAGAAATAAACTACAAACAGGAAGGCACAATATAAAAAAAAAACCGTCATGAGTTATTCATCTATGTACACGTTCAGCTAAATACCTGGCGGGTTTTTCCTCAACGTTTTACGCCAAGTAATATATTATTTTCCACCCACACGCTAAAAACTGAAATGTATGCAGGTCTGAATCTAAAAGTACATATGAGTGTAAAATGCTTATGCAAATGTCCTACTTCAGTGGAGTTCGTTTGAAAGAATAAAGCGAAACATTTGCCCAAATATTGCAATATAAAGGATTGTGAGCAATCACAATCTCTTAGCATTGCACAATAATATTTAGATTTTTTTTTAGTATATTTGTTTAATTTCCTTTCGTTAATCTGATATTATGTATAGGGGCGTTAGTTAAATACTATCTTAGTCATAATAGTCAATAAGTTTCTTCATATTTGTTATATCTTATATCTTGAAACATTTTTTTTTATTACAGTTATATTTTTGTTAACTTGATATACAGTGTCTGTCTGATTGAAGCGTCGATTGCTATTCGTGAGGATGTTTATATTAGGATGAATTTAACCTTCTTGGTTAGATAAACTGATGTTACATCTGGTTCTCTGCCTATACCATAAAGTCATGATTGGATTAATAATTATTGTAATTTTATATAGAAAAATATAATGTATATATATATTTAAATAGAACAAATCTATTATATTGGAGGGAAGGGCATATAAAATGCATGAGGACCCCCAGGAGGGCATGTATGAAGAGCTTGATGACAGTGGACAAGTCGAAAGTAGTATACAGGGACCGTAGCGATTGGCGCTCCGTTCTCGGATGCGCCCACTCATTGATTCCATAAGATTTACCAAAATCCAAGCAAAAGAATGAAACACCTGGCTTACCAACATGTATTTACAGTCTTATAGCAAGTAATACGAGAGAATATTACATTTACATTACAAAACACTTGTGACGACGCCAGTACAATACAATTAACGTGTCACAGAACAAAAATGAATAGAGCGCCTTTTAGTAAGAGAATTGTTCGTCGCTGTATGTTTTAATTATGTCTATTTAAAACCTGCACGTTGTAATTGCTTGGAGACTCTTTTATAATATGCACTTTATCCGAGTTAGTACACGCTTTTAGAAAATAAAAGTTTCAAATTAAATTTCTTATTTACATTACTAAGTTTTAAATGAAAATAGCTATAATTATTAAATATGTTTGAGTTGGTACATCTCTAAATTAATACATTGAGTTGAAATGCCACTTGGAAGAAAATTCGAAGCCCGTTTAAATTACGCTTCATACTATGTAATCTTTATATATAATTGTATATGTAACTAAACTGGGTAAAAAATGGAGAGCAGAGTGACTTAATCCTTACGACAAAAGACAAATAAAAGCCAATATTATCATTTTCATTATATTTCACGTGATATTTTCACTACAAAGTTCAATGTACTCCATCAAATCAGTGTCGGGTCTTGCAAAGTTAAAATATAAATAATTCTTGGATACTCTGAAGGATAGAAGTTTTAGATTGGGAGTTAGTAACACGGTAGCCAGTTTGATGCAATCGTTGTGTGTTGTATGCTTCGTCTCATTCCAACATCTCTCACAATTCGGATGTCTGTCTTTGAAACTGAAATATTAGATTGATTGTATTGACATCTTTAAATCATTGGGACAGCATCCGATTGTAAATGCGATTGGTTGTGGGTTCTATTCCCACTTATTATATTTCAAATAGTTTTACTTCTTCGCTCTGGTCCTTTAGACAAAGCGTTTAGCTACACTCCGTGGTAGCGGACACAAGCGTGAAGCTGAAAGAAAAGCATAATGGTGCAGTTGGTATCAATCTGTTTGAACATAGGTGTTGTGGGTTTTTATCCTATATTTGATTTGTAGTGAGTTCTATGTTATTTTTTCTTATATTATATTTTCTTGTAACAGTCTAGCTAGCTAGCACAATGTTGATTGAAGGCGTCTCTCAACACAGTATTTTATAAATGTACCAAAAGCGACTGATTTGAGACCAGTCTTTGACTTTTTCAAAAGATGTGGGAGTTACATCGAGTTTGTAATATCCATTATATATCATCGTCATACTTAAATCCTAAACAATAAATATAAAAATATTTATTGTTTTGTATTTCGATCTCAAATAATGCCACGGGTCATCAGTCCGGACCTTCCAACTACCAGGTAAGCTGTGTGTGTTTATAAATTTAATAAGTTTCTTTGGGACTTAGTATTTATATTATAAGCTGCGATACAAATATTACATTATATTTAAACTAAGCAAATATCTAGAAATATACTTAACTATTTCTAAATAATAGCTAAAAATTTTTTTGTCAGTCCAAATAAAACTTACCAATAGGAAAAGATTTTTTTTATGGCACCAGAAATTTTGATCACCATCGTGACTTATAATTTGATGACAACTAATGTCCTTTTTTTTTTTTTTTTTATAATATGCCTTCGCTTTAAACGGGCTTTAACTTTTAACGTAAACGAAAAAGTTTTTAGTTTTCCTGTGACCGTTATAGATTAATTATCTAATTATCCAATTCCAAATCTTTGGAAGTGTGGAAGCTTGAGACTATCTGTTAATAGAAAAATAATACGTTTTTGTTTAATTAGCATTTAACATTAATTATTTTTTGTAAATATATTCTTACATATTGAAGCTCTGATTCTGATTGTAAACATTGTTTGTAGGTTGGTTACCATTCGAAGCAAAGATTATATATTTCTCCACTCTGGTAATACAAAGTGTGGCCTTGAGTCCCGCTACTTAACATGAAATGTCTCGAATTCGGGCGAAAAGTATAGTGTTTTGACATTCTCACTAGAGATAACCTTCTATCCACACTGCTATGCAGGGAAAAGTCTGAAGCTGAATTAAAATAGGCAAATGTTTTCCCGGTCTGGTTAGATAAAGTGTACCATTTGGTACTGTCATTCAATACGCAACGGCTTCCTGTGTTTAAGCTGCAGAATAAAGTATATGAAAAATATAAGACATTTTTAATTAATAATAAATAATAAAATTTTTAGCTTTGTACAAAAGTCCAAAAGTTTTTTAATTTTATAATAAGTTCAGTTCTGCTCTTTAGTTACGGCGCTTCGAACGTGCAATTTGAGCACTTATCACATCGCCAAAGTCACGTTGTATGGGGAATACACGAAGGAGATGGATCGGTATAAAACAGATAAAGTTATATTATTAAAGATTATTAGTTGAAAGGTGATCTAGTAACAATACAGCAACCTTCACCTATAACAAAACAGACAAATATTTACAATATATAATGTAAGTTAGTAATAACTTTATTAAATGATTTACTATTTTTTTATTTTACTATTTGGTAGATTACGATTAGATGTACTAATCGTCGAAGATTATTAAAAAAATTATGCTTCATGCTCTCCGTTCTCCCCTGTTCACACGAATACGGGATATTGCGCGTTAAGAGGTGGACTTGAAGAAATAAAAATAAATATATTATGATTTCACTGAGTGTGAATTGAATTTACACAACCACGATTGATTATGGGTTCGATTAACAATCACAATCAGACGCTGTTCCACTGCGCCACTGTGGTTTTAATAATTGATTGATTTGTCAATAAATTTGCCATTAAATTAAATATGCCCATAATAACAAAATGGGAGCCTAATTTCAAAGAAAACACAAAACCCTACTCAAAATAATAAGCTGAATATAAATAATAAGAGGGAAATAATATAAGAAACATGATAAAGTCTCGCATCATAAACGAATTAAGTTGATAAAAAGATTCTGTTTTAAAAGCGGGGGTTTTTATTGTGATGGCGAAATTTAAATCTTTCCATCGGATTGAATTATTAAACGTTTTCGTGAAAATTCGCGGTACTTTCCTTCAAGTTAAATTCCCCACAAAGGTCAGGCTTAAGGAAAGAATGGCAGTCCAAAAGTTGACTGGAATCTAGTTAGTGATTCTGGAAAAGTGCAAATTAAGCATCCTTTTTGCTGTCAGCCGACCTTATTCGAGAAGAAAATTTCCAGGGCTTAAGTCTATACATTAGAAGGGCTTTGTTCGCTTAATATGGTGCATAAATTGACATATTTATAATGTTCTTATATTCTTAATGGATAGTCTTTTGACATTTTTAAGCTATATTTCATTTAAGATACTTTTTTTAGCATTACGTGAAGTGTCACGTAGCCAGAGAGAGCCCAGTGTCAAGACTCTCCGTTTTCCATTTCCCGCGTGTTGATTGGCGGAGCTAAACGCCGGTCCTTGTTGTGTTCACCAGAGCGGAGAAATTAAAATAATTACAGAATAACTAATATTTACAGATTTAAAATATGCAAAAAACTAAAACATGTAGCTTATTTTTTGTATGTTTGTCTTATATGTATATATAGATACTTTCAACATTTTTTTTAGGAAATTGATAAACATTTTTAGAAAACGTATAACAACAAAAATACGTTGTAATAAGAGTATAAGAATTTTGACGCAGCTGGATGTAGATCGCATGGCTTAGCGGTCAGAACGCTTGGACGGTTTTCAAGAAGTGTGGGTTCAAGTCCCGCTGCGTTCAAATTTTTATAAATTTTCTTAAAATATGTTTTTTTTATATAGGTATGTTATAGAACATTAAAAGACACTAGAAGTATACCTTACCAGTTGCTTGTACAAAATTCATACTTAAAATATACCTTACCAGTTGTTTGTACAAAAGTATTAAGCACATGGTAGTCAATGTAATATTTTTTTTATTAAATTCATGTACATATTTGTAATGTATCATTATGAAAAAAAATAGCTTTGTGAGCTTCTTCTCCATATGAAATTCCCTAAATTTCATACTCCTTCGACCGTATAAATTTCATAAAAAGGGGTCGCACAATGTTCTTTCATAAAATATCTGTAGATATGTTGTGGTTAGGGATAGTAACTCAACACTTTTTTTGACAGCTGACGTCCTAAAGAGAACCTTCTCCACTTTCCGCCCCGAATCGAGATATAACGTAATGAGTGCTACAACTCAACGCCGCGCTTTGTCTTAGGTACTGGAGTGGAGAAATTAAAATATTTAAAATATAATCATTCCTCTGACTGGAAATAGAACCCACAACTAATTGTGTTTACTGTTAGACGCAGTCCCACTGCGCCACAATGGATTCAACACTAACACTTTCTCTACTATTGTAAAAGGAAATGTATATTTTAGACATATACATAATTAAAGCTCAAAATACAAACTTACTCCATAAACATCGCATGCAACTTGTGAGAAGCAATTAAAATTTTCATTGTAACAGAAAATGGCAAAGTTATTAATCAAAACACCTTTCGTTATCAATTTAAGCTTCCCGCAAATTTCTCGATAACATTGATTTTAAGTATAAAGGGGCAACTTCACAAGATTTATGAAAGTTCGTGCAATTACTTAGGATAATCGATCGAGCTCTTGCAAACTCTATTAAGCAAACTTGTAGTCTCTTGAAGTGTAGTTGGTATTAGTAACATTGCCTTTGAATAAGACACTTAAGTTACAGCATCTGCTCTAGATAAATACAATATTTTTTTATTTTGTATACAAACAAAGCTTAACATAAAACTTCTTCTGTTTTATGTCTTATACTAGCTGTGCCTGTCGTGGCTTTGTATAAAAAATAGCCTAAATTACTCCTTGTTATATCAGCTATCTGCCAGAAAAAGTCCTATCAAAATCGGTCCAGCCTTTCCAGAGGTTAGCCCGAACAAACCGACATACAGACAGACAACAATTGTAAAATATGATATTTTGATATATATTCTCTATAGTGTATACACAGAATATTTATTCCATATAGACAAATCCTTGCACTGTTTTTAAGCCAAGCACAGTGTCAGTGTTTTTATTTTTACAGCCACTCAACATATGATTAGAAATAGTGTTCCCCAATTAATATTTGCTCTAGTACAGGGAAAATAACCATCCGGGAAAAGAACCACGATATTCATTACGGTTACCCACCCGATTGGGAACCTGGAGGCGGTTATGTGGGACTCCAGACCTGCAGATATGGGCCGTCCTTTTATCCACTAAAACCTCACGGTGCTCCTCCTCCACTGCCACTGGCCAGGCCACAGGGACTACAATCTTCCGTGACCCTGGTGGCAACATGCAAAGAACCTAGTGTCAAGACACTCCGTTTTCCATTTCTCGACTCTCTTATTTCTCGTTATGTTATTAACGTTTGTAAAATGTTTTTCTATACCATAATACCATAAGAAATCGAACCCAAAATATAATGTAATAATACCAGTGGAAATCGAACCCAAAACCAATCGGGCTTAGAGCTGACCCATTGTGCCATGTATATTACAACAAGTATTATAATAAACCTGCCTTCGAACAAAGAGTAATTAAATCCGATCCCTGTCTATAGGTAAGCTCTTGTACAAGTCGTTAACGTAATCGATGGAGCGATACGAGTTGTATTAAACTAATTTATGGTGAAGAAGGGTTGTCTGTATATCCCGACATATTGAAATATCAACATGACGGACGAACAAATTACATTAAACTTTGTTAATGAAAATTAGATAAGGCCATCCTGGCGCAGTGGACTAGTCTGGCTGTGAAAGCGATGGTTGTGGGTGCGATCTTTAATGCAGGGGAATGATTATATTTTATTTAAAGTTCCGCCGCGCAACGCGTAATGTCGCAACGCGCAACGCGTAATGTTTTCTAGCTGAAAGTGGATGAGAGGGTCTCTAAACTAGATTCTTTCCGCCTTTTAGAATAATATTTTCATTGTCATACTGAATTAAAGAACAATGTTACAGGTTTATATTATAAGTTTAATTATTTTCATTTCTCCGCTCTGGTGAACAAGGCAAAGAGAAGTGTTGAGTACCGCCGCTCCACGCAATGGCCCTATTCGGGCAGAAAATGACATAAAAAAAATATAATTAAAAGAATACTAAAATAGATATGTGTAAAAAAGCGTCACGTAAAAATGAACTACCCCTGGTGGGACTCGAACCCACAATCCCCGGCTTAGGAGGCCGATGCCTTATCCATTAGGCCACAGGGGCTTATGATATAGCTGTAAAATTTACTATTTATATTTCTATTTTGCATCTGTGACTGAAGTTTGCCTTCTTCGTCTTAATTTTGTTTAATATTTTTTCTAACTATCCTAAAACTGACAAGACAAAGCGCTGCATTGAGTTTAATCAAACGCAGTGCCTCGGATTTGAGCGGATAGTAGCCACGTTTTTGTAGTATAGTGAAAATCATTATAGAAAATAAAACTTGTTAGGTGAGAATTAAAATCAAAATCCAAAATCCTTGAGTGAAATCAAAATCCATACGTAAAATGATAATAATAATTTTATTCATACTACTTATATAATATTATTTATAGTCATATGAAATTGTTATGGCGCAGTGGCACAGCGTCTTTTACGCTATGGCCGCGCGTTAAATTCCTATTCGCAAAAAAAATATATAATTAAAATTATTTTCATTTCTCCACTCTGTCTTGTCATCAGACAAAGTACGTTGTGTTCTCCCACTCAACACGCCATGTTTCATAAGAACGGAATGTCTTGACACTAGGTTCTCATTGCCTCAGGTTTCAGTTTTGCGGGAAAAAGTAAAGCGCTCCAATATTAAATTCATAACAGGTTACAGCAAGTTTATATAACTGAAGTAGACAATTAGGTCAGCCGGTCAGCGCTGTCCATGATAGAAACATTTCCTGTTGATATTGGTGGAAAGTTATTTTATAATAAATTTATTATTATTTACCATATTTTTAGGTCCACGCCTTTTCCCGCTTAACAGAGTAGGAAGAGAGAGCCTAGTGTCAAAACACTGTGTTCTTAAAACGAATCACCCGAATTTCACTCGAATTCGAATGATCGAGAATCAATTGTGACGTGTTGAATTATGGAACTTAATGCCGAGTTCTGTTTTGTCACCAGAAAGGGAAAAATTTAACTAATATTAATATAATTCCCCTGAGTGGGAATCGAACCTACGACCATCGCATATACATTCTTTACAAATATAATGAGTTTAGTGTCGAAAATCGGAACACACTGCCATACTTTAGACTATATAACCTGTAATAAATATCTATACATATAATAAAACTGATCACTGTCTGTACATGTAAGATATACCTATAAGAAGAATTGTTATTAGAGGAATTTATCAATGTAATAAAATCCAAAATAATGTTATTGATTTTTTTTCAGTGTGTCTGTTTGCATGTGCTTTCGTGAATGCTAATCTGACAAATGGCTTTATCGACTAAAATACCATTTAGGGATTTGTACTATGGTAAACATTTAGTGTTTTTTTATTTCGATCGGTTTACAAATAAAAAAAATACACCAATTAATTGACGCAGGCGAAGCTGCGTGCGGGTCGCTAGTATTAAATAAATTAAATACTTATAAGAAATTCACTTGATTGGAGTCGAATTTTGAACCATAGTGTATATACATTACACTACATCACTGCTCAACAATAGGTATCTGATATCTTTTTCAAAATTCATAATAATATTGCAAGTGTAAAAGTAACTTTGTCTGTCTGCCTGTCTGTAACGTTATGACAGCCAAACCGCTGAACCGATTATGATTACATTTTATATAGATACACTTGACGGCCTTCGGATGAAAATGAACTCATCATTCCCATTTTTTTAGTTTTTTCGGGAATTTCATAGTTTTACGAAAAGGCCGCCAAAAATACGAAACGCGAGCGGGTCGCTGGTAAAAAATAACTAGTATTTCAAGACCAAGTTATCAATTGTTCGTTTTTCAACAATAACAGCTCTATAAAAGCAAAGAAAAAAATATATATTTTGTCGTTATACTAGTGTAATCAGACGGTTTAAAACAACGTTTTTAAGATGAATAATTTCCACTGTGGCGCAGCGCGACTGACTGGCAGCTGACACCATGGTTTTGGGTTCGATTCCCACTAGGAGGAATAATAATATTTCAAATACTGTTTCCACTTTGGTAAAGAGAGACAAAACACGTAATCTCACGGTTCTTTGCCTGCTTTATGGGAAAAAGCGTGAAGCTAAAAATAAAAAATAAATTTAACAAGTGAAGCGTGTAATAATTGTAATAATAAAAAATAATTTATAAGTAATGTAACATTTAGTAATTCAAGTATAGTTTATTATATACAGAAAAGCCTCCCTGCTGCACCTATGCAAATTTTGGTCCTAGCACACGCTATGTGAAGCAACCATTTGCTTTAGATATCACATAAATACTAATAAACTGCATTTACTATGAGATAGGTTTACATTATATTAGAGTGAGATATAAGCATAGCTCGGTGGGTTACGGTTCAAATGGCGTAGGGTTGTTTTTAGAGCAAAGATTAGGACTTATTCATCAGTGGCATTGTTACCAAAAAAATTACATGAAAGCCATCGTGGTGGAGTGTGATGTGGGTTCGATTCCCATTTCTTCATTCTGGTGTCTAAGATAAAGCATGGTGATGAGTTCCGCCATTCTACACGCAATGTTTCGATTTCAAAGAGGAAGAGGAGTATTTTGACACTAGACTTCTCTTCAACCTGTTATGTAGGAAAAAAAATGTTGACAAATATCTTCTAGAAAAAGTCTTAATGTACTTTTCACTTCAAGTATTTTTTGTTACATGGTGTACATTTGTTAGATATTATCGATACAGATCTAAAAAATTGTCAGCATTTTGCTTTTGAATATAAAACAAATTTTATTCAATGTCATTTCGAAATATATATATTTTTTTATAAAATAACGTATATTCTAAGGTATCAGTTAATCACAGAGATTTACGGACTGACATTTACGGAGGGTACATGGATGAACATCGGGGTCCCTCACATCTGAAAAACAAAGTTTTTTTTAAGTGTTATTCGCACACTAAGGAAATTGAAAAGACATATATAGAAAACGTATAAAAATTTGAATGCAGCGAGATTCCCCGGGTGAAAAATTTTATACGTTTTCTAAATATGTCTTTCACATAATATATGCTATAGGATTCTCACAAGGCTATAAAAAAATAAATTTTTAATATATTTTATATATAATTCATTCAATCTTTATGTTAGTATAAAGATACAAAACAAATAATGTTCGCTTCACCCATTGCCTTCATACGCTTACATACATACATACACACACACAGTTCTTAAAATGAAATTCGTTTAAGGTGATCGCGAAAATATCAAAGCCTTTAGGAGCTACTTTGCGAAATATGCATGGAAATGTTCAGGGATATTAAACGTAAATGTTTGAGAGCGGGCAAAAATCCAAATTGAAACATGCGATAAAAATAGGCAACGGATATGCATACGGATATACGAGATGATGTTAAAATGGCGTTGTAATAACAGCTATGTACTATTAAGTATTAGATACATTAAATTATAAAAAAATATTTTAGAGCCATTTCCATGCACAATATATAATATATAAATAGAGGTTATTGTGGCGCAGTGGGACAGCGTCTGACTGTAAACGCGTATGGGTTGTAGGTTCAATTCTCACCCGGCGTAATGATTATATTTAAGATACAGTGCGAGGTTGAGTTCCGTCACTTAACACGCAATGTCTTGATTTTAGGCGGAAATTGGAGGAAAGTGCGTCTTTAGATCACAGGTACAGACCTGCCGTACTATACGAGAAGCGTAAGGAGGTCTTATAACTAAAGTACAGCATCAAACAGCGCCTACCCAAATTTTAAATTGTAATATATAAAAAAAACTCTCACAAAGTAAAAGAAACGTATGTATATATATATATATATATATTTCTGAAATTAGAGATTATTGTCCTGTATTTAGAAATGATTGTCCTATATAAAGTTATATTGATTGCGCGAGCCATTCAAATTTTGACAGAAGGGGCGCTGATTTACCGACAAAGCTTCACCGTTGATTCAAAAGGCTTTGGCTTTAAAAGGAAAGTGTGGCGAACACATAAAACATTAGTAGCTAATTGGTAGAAAACAGTGGATGTATCAGTGTTTTTGAAAGCCTTATAGCTAGTAATTGTTTTTAAAATATATCATAGATCTTTGTACTTTTACGAATACACTTATATAACATTCCTTTTGTTATTGTTATATTTAGTATGTATTTTTATTTAAGTATAATATTTATTTAAAATAAAGGCTTTTTATTTTAGTTTAATGCAGTTTATAATACAATATATTAAATTTTAGCTTTTCACAAATTGTTGTAAAATTTATATTATTGACTGAATGAAATTAATTTATAATAAAACTAATTTATAATTAGTGAAATTGTTCATATATATTTAGGTCTCCACTTTCCGCTTGAATTCGAAATATTGGGTGTTAAGTGGCGGACGCCCAGCTTTTTCTGGTTAGAGTGGAGAAATTAAAATAATTTAAAAGTATTCTTCGGAGGGGAATTTTTCATATTGTCTATTCAATATGTCCTAGAAAAATCACAACAATTTTCTTTTAAACGAAGTAAAGTGGGTTATCTCTATTATATAATATAAATTTACATAAAGTTAAAAATAGAAGCTATTGTAGCGCAGTGGGACAGCGTCTGGTAGTAAATACCATTGGTTGTGGGTTCGATTCAGGTAGAACGATAATACTTAAAAAATATTTTTATTTCTCCGCTCTGGTACCCCAGACAAAGCGTGGTGTACAATTCATCCCCTCAATTCAACACCAGTTTCGATATCGAATTGAAATTGGAGAACAGAGAGTTATGACACTAAGCTCTCTGAGTACCCTGGTATGGAAGGAAAAAGCGTGAAGCGAATATGAATATATTTAAATTAAAAAAACCTGCCAACAAACCAATTGTTGTACAAAAAAATACTTTGAAAAAGTGATTTACGCCTTATATAATCTACAAAGGCATGTTCTCGCACTGAGTTATCGGCTTTGACTGTTAGCGCGTGTGTTCAGTGTGATTCAAATTTTGCATTGTATTGAAAATAATAATAAATCTCTTATATTTGTTCTTATTTATTCACGGTTTTGCTTTATTTTTCTTTTTAACACTTTTTTCATTTTTTTGTAAAGAAAATGACGGATATCACGTGTGATTTTACTTAAAACGATGGTCGCAAGTTCAGATACCGCTACGAATCGAAGTGCTGGTGTTAATATATGTTTTATTTAAATTAATTATACATTTTATATTTATTATATATTATTTTGACATACAATTACTACTTTGAATTGTACTTTTTTATATTAGAGGAGTTCTTTAATATACAATTCTGTCCAATAAAACGGCATAAGCATCATAGTTAAACATTTTGTGGCCATTGTCGTTGAAATGGAGAAAAATGGAGAAATTGAAAAAAGTGGAGAAAGTGAAAGTGGTTTTGCGCCAGGTTCTCTTTAATTATCCATACTAATATTATAAATGCCAAAGAAACTCGATCTGTCTGTCAGTATGTGACGTCATCAACGGCACACCACTGAACCGATTGTGATGATGATTTTACCGGCCATATTATACGAAACAGCTATATATAGTTCATGCGGGCAAAGCCGCCAGCGAGTCCTTAGTACTTAATAAGTGGGAAAGCATTAATTTGTATTTAAAGTGAAATTTACATTTAAAATATATAAAACACCTATTTTGTACTGTAAGAGAAACGTGATTAAAAGAAACCTCAGAGCCACGGCGAGTTCCGATGTAATGCAAGCCACAATGCCCTCTTCGGTTGACCCCAGCTTGGTTGTATAAAATAGACACCTATTTTTACTATCGTACTATAGAGGATTGTTAAAGAGTATCAAATATATATTATTATATTATAATTTATGTATAATGACGGAGCTATGACTCAGTGGTAATTTTTTTTTAAAGCGTTAATCGCACACTTAGGAAATTGAAAAAGACATATTTAGAAAACGTATAAAAATTTGAACGCAGCGGGATTTGAACCCGCGCCTCTTGAAAACCGTTCAAGCGCTTTTACCGTTAAGCCATGCGTTCTACATCCAGTTTAAATTTTTATACATATTCTAAATATGTCTTTTTCAGTGGTAATTGTTTTCTGCATGGTAGCTGTTGGTTCAGAATTCTAATTTGAATGAATTATTTTTATATAAAAGCAGGAAACACTGAAGCGTTTAATATAAAAGTGTAGGCCAAATTTTGGTGGTGTATGTAAAATTTATTTTACTTATTTAATGTATTTTTAATGGGTTATTATGAAAATTAATCTTTATTGAATTTTGGACTTCTTCATGATGTAAATTTTGAACATACCAAATCACATACTCCTTCGTCCACAAAATTTTCAAAATAAGGAGATTTTCGAAAGTTATTCTTTTTAAGGTTTCGAAATAAGGGATTGACAGTTTTTCGTTTTTCTGATATGTATATATTTCGGTTTCAGTAATATTATATCAAGCAAAATCAAAATATATTTTTTAGTATAAACCACAGTATATTTTTAGAAAAATTATAAAAATTTGAACGCAGTGGGATTCGAACCCCGCCTTTTGGTCACAGTCCAAGCGCTCTGACCGCTAAACCATGTTCTACATCCAGCTATGTCGAAATTCTTATACACTTACTACAACTTATTTTTATTTTAGATATTTTTTATACGTTTTCTAAAAATATTTTTCAATTTCCTAAGTGTATGAATAACACTTTAAAAATGTTAAAACACTGTATATTTGTTAATAATTAAGAGTCTTTAGAATTTAAAAAATCTATTATTTTTTAACATTTTTAACAAATTAATCCAGTCCTGCCAGTATTAGTTATGCATCGGAAGTTCAGAGTCGCCTAGATTGACTCACTGCGGGAGGATGTGTTTAATATTTTAGACAACCCGCTACACTGCGGTTCCTTTTCTCAGCGCGTTATGATAAATAAAATATAAACCATACTTCAGCTGACGCTTTGCGGTACGTGGGTTATGTAATATTGAAAAAAAATATTTATTGATTCAAGTACGATCAAGTGTATACATTGGAAATAAATTGATAAGAGAATTTTGAAGTTAATCTATTTAAACTGGATTTTTTTTTTTTACTAATTACATTTTAAAAAGTGTAAAAATTACGAAAGCCAAATATCTCATTTTAAAAACAGATCTAGATCTAGAAATTTTCTTTTTGAGCTTTTTGTATATCTCTCAAATGTCACAAAAATGGGTATGCCTATGCTGCTGTGTGGGAAAAAGCGTGAAGTTACTAAAATATATATATAATAATAAATAAAAATATAAGAAATACAATATATATTTCAATTATTCTATATACATGATTATGTTCTTTAATTACCACTCAATTATAAAAAAAAGAAAATTTTTAGCTTACACCTATTAAAACTAAACAGACCACCACTTATATAATAAATTTGATTGAAATATATAGCCGATAAAAAAAAACCTTTAACATTTTATTTAAATTCTCCAAATATGTCTAATATTGGAACCCTCTTACAAACAGTGTCAAATATTTCTCAATTAAATTGAAGGCATTGTAGCTTCGAAGTAACAATGTGAATAGGAAAAGGCAAGACAAATGAATAAACCATACGCTCCCCAGCGACTTGAGATGAAGTTAATTAAAGTTATGTACACAATAGCGACATTGTATGTAATATATCTTTTGAATAAGTTTGCATACTAACTTATCTTATATATTGTGAGATAAGGATGGGATTTAATTAAATGAGCTTTGAGCTTTTAGCTTAAACGGTTTATTGGAATCATTATTTAGAATGGAGTGGTTAATGATTTATTTGCAAAAGAAGGCCGTTCAAGTATTACGTAAGCAATTCTCTTATATACAAAAGGCGCAGGTTCAAATCTCACTGCGTTAAATTTTTTGTACGTTTTCTATTTATATGTTTTTCGATTTCCTAAGTGTGTGAATAAGACTTAAAAAAATTTAAAAAAATTTAAATCAGTAGCGTTCTCTCTTGCCAAACGATTGTTCGTATAATAATCTTTGGCAGGAGAATATTGTAAAAATCTCCCTACAGAGATGCTAACAACAAATATAAGTTGTAATAAGCGTACAAGAATTTCGACATAGCCGGATGTAGAACGCATGGCTTAGCGGTCAGAGCGCTTGAACAGTTTTCATGAGACGCGGGTTCAAATCCCACTGCGTTCAAATTTTTTTACGTTTTCTAAATATATGATTCTCAATTTCCTAAGTGTGCAAATAAGACTTTAAAATAAATAAAACAAAATTTTATTGTTCTGTCTGTCTCGACACTAGGTTCTCTTTGAATAACCCGCTTTACGAAAAAAAGCGTGTAGCTGAAAAAAATACAATATTTTATTTGTTTTCTTACTTATTCGGGCGTAATGTGGCAAAGATAACCTAGTGTCTAGATACTCCGTTATGAGCTTTGTGCCTGAATTCAATAAATTGCGTAGATTAGAGTAGAGTAATGAAGATATTTTAAATAATCACATTTCCCCAGTCTGAATAGCACAATAGCCTCTCATTTTATATAAATTCTTGTCATAAACATACAAATTAGTTCGAAAAATAAGTCTAAATATAAACAATTAAATACCATAAAAACTTAACAAAAGCCACAAACTTTTATGAGTTATAATGAAGTGCTTTAATAGAAATATTAAATTCGTAATTGCTTCACGATTACAGTCTATTATTTGGCGAACAGCTGACTATGTAGTAAAGCGTACGTTACAGCGTGAGTTGCGAATTAAATTGTGGAAAATTATAATACAAAAGTTTTCATTTGCTTAATTTATCGTTATACTAACTGCCAACCTTGACTTTGTCTAAGTTTAAATAAGAGAGATTTTGCAATACAATTTTTTTTATTTCAAGTAAGTAAAAACTTATTAAAAAAAATGCTAGAAACTTTTCCAAATATTTTTCAACAGATAGACATAAATTGTAAAAAACCTTGGTGTAAACTTACTTGGTATAAGGTTTTTTGCAATTTTTACACGGTACATATGTACCGTGTATACATACTTATGCATTAAGTAAAAAAAAAACTGTTATTTTTATATTACAATCAGACGCTCCGATTTTATTTATTTGAATAGATTGGAAATATATATCTTTCTGACCTGATAGCAGCTTCACCTTTTCTCTTGCATCAGGCTTTTTTAAATAAACTAGTGTAAAACTCCTTTCTCCACCTTCCACCTTAAATCGATACATAGTATGTTGAGTGACAAAACTCAACGCCGTAAACGCAATCTTGAAACTAGGTTTTTTTCTGACTCTTCACATGGATGGACGAAAGTTATCTTTACAATATTATTTAGTAAAAGACTTTTTTAGAAAACGTATAAAAAATTGAACGCAGCAGGATTTGAACCCGCGCCTCTTGAAATCGCATGGCTTTGCGGTCAGAGCGCTTGAACGGTTTTAAATACGTATTATTCAATTACTTAAGTGTGCGAATAACACTTTAAAAAAATGTTAAATATATTATTTAGTTTCAAGCTTTATACCTAGCGGGGTAATCAGAGAGAACGCAGCGCCAAACGCTACAGCCTACTTCTTTCGCCTCGTCCACTGTTATCAACCTTTTCATACAGGCCCTTCGGGGGATCTCCATACCTTTTTCGTGACCTTCCTCCAATTAGTAGTAGTAGTTTCCAAAAATGTACGCGATTAATTCGTTTACAAATAGTTCAATTTCAAAATGTGTAAAAATCTCGAAAACCAAAGATACACTTTTATATATAATTTACATATAATAAATTCCCGGAGTGTATATTAAACCCACAATGATCGCATGTACAAGACGCTGTCATACTACGCCACGATAGCCTCTAATATTGTCTAATCTCACTGTGGTCGGACCTTTATGTCTGAAGATTGTGGTCATGGTGGGATGTGGGTCTGGAACGGACGAACTGTCTCTAACGGCTCTTGTCGGTCGCTATATCAGCAACCGTGTAGTGTTGTTTTCAATTTTTTAATAAGATATAAAACATTTATATGACGAATTGCTTGCAAACCACTAGCTATACAAAAAGAAAAGCAGGTTCAGCCCGCATAACACGGTAGTCAGAAAGAACTTAGTGTCACACTCCATTCTCCAATTTTGGAATCGAGACATTGCGAGTTGAAAGGGCAGACCTAAACGCCGCACTTTGTCTTAGGTATCATACCGGAAATATGACAATAGTTTAAGTATAATAATTCCACCGTGTGGCAATCGAGCAAACGACCGATTCGCGTTTACAGTCGGTACTGTCCCACTATGCTTCGATGGTCTGAAATAAAGTATTTCTATGTACTCTCTTTAATAGGTGGTAATGGCCTATTTTATAAAGCCACATGGATAAGTGACTGCCCCTTACGAGACACTAAGATATTGCCAATGAACTCATTCTTCGAAAAACTTGACTTCAAACTAGTTATTAGTATCAATGCTTAGATTACAATTTTTTAAGGTTCTATTTTAACGTTAATTAACTATTTTAATGTTATTTGAATAGCTGAGTATTGAAAGCTAATTGAAGCTTCATTAGCTAAAAGATTGACCGAGCCTTTATCACGTCAAGTGGGACATGTTAGTTTAGGCGTCTCTTGATATTGGAAGTTTAAACACTTGTTACACGAACTTTTCCTTTTAACACTGACAGTGGCTTCATGTTCTGTGAACTTACATAAATATCCAATTAAAAGAAATCCAAAAAAAAAATTCAATCAAAATGTTATCTTTTATATCGGTACTTAACTAATAATTATGTTAAAAACAGGGAGGTTGATTAATGCAGATTTCAGTAATTTTTTTTATTGTTATCACACTACGTATATATGGTTCATGCCTTTTGTTTCAACAGTTTTTTTTAAATGTCAATTTTTTCAATTTTTGTCTGACATCTTTAGCGCTTAAAACTAATCTAATATTCACAGAGCTTATTGTTTTAAAGTATATCCTAAGAGAGTCCAGTTTTTATATAACATAATCATTCCCTTGAATGGGAATCGAACCCACAACCATCACACTGCGCCACGATGGCCTCAAGCCTGATATCTATCTACAAATCAATGTATAGTTGATAGTTGTGGGTTCAAATCCTAAATAAATGAAAAGTTATATCAAACAAGTCTTCCACCAAACATTTGTTTTACACGTAAGTATTTACGGTTGGGTACCCAAGGAGTGTGCCAATATTTCTTGGCGAGGGTACCAATCTTTTAGATTATCTTTTATCTTTTAGACCTTCGCTTGTTTATGTGCTATAAAAGAAGTTGTTTTTATGTTCTACTTCACACTACGGTTCTAACTTCTGGCCTCACCTCTTAATACTTTAATGAAAACGTGTACAGAATTTACAGCTTATATTGTTTTCAGTGTGATTAAAGATATTTTTTATTAAATATTCGTGTGATTTTTTTGTATATGGCACATTTTTTAGCAGCTTTACGCTTTTTCCCGGGTCGTGAGAGAGAACCTTTTGTCACGACACTCCGTTTTACATTTTTCGCCCCAAATCGAGATTGCGTGTTAAGTGATGGAACTCTACGCGATACAGCATATCAATGACATGTCTTATATATAAATACTCTGTATCAAAAATGAACGAAAAACTAAGAGAAAATACTTATTACTAGTTTTGTCTGTCAACAAAATATGGAAAATGTGTAAAAAATAAAATAATTACAAAATGAAAGGAAAACTACTCAAAAATACATACAATTATTAAATTTATGTGTCTTAAGCCAATTTGGCATATCTAACCATACACTCCAACGATACAAAAAAAAAACTTACCTAAGAACTTACATGGAATAAACACAAACGTTATAATTTCAAATACTTATAAGTAACGGTTAGTACCACTTTTATTACATAATAAATTTACATTTAATTATTTATATGTGTTTTTTGTATTACATGTTATTTTACTTTTTATCTGATACTAGCGATCAGCTCGCGGCTTCGCCTGCGTAACGACAATGACTATTTAGTTTTATTCACCCACGTTGTGTTTAAAATTACAAGAACCGTGTACAGGTGATAGGAAAATGATATCAAGTTAAAAGTGAAGTAAAGCAATCAATTCGTCTTCGCCGTCGTCGTTTCAGCCTATCGAAGCCTACTGCTGGACATAGCCCTCCCCCAAGGACCTCCACGACATAGCCCTCCCCCAAGGTACTCAACGACGATCGGTTCTGCGCTTCCCGCACCCAGTGGCATCCGGAGACATTGACCAGGTCCACCTGGTAAGGGGCATGCCCACTAAGCGTCACCCGATTTGTGGTCGCCACTCGAGAACCTCTAATCAATTCATTTTGGTGCAAAAGAAATTGTGAGTTACATTTAAGAAAATTGCCTATATACCGCATTCAATTATATACTCGTGTGATAAATAGATATCATTTCAATTGATTTATAGACGCATAAAAAAAACAATTACCCACATTTGGAAACTTTATAACAAAAGAATATCTAAAAATGAAAAATACATATTTAGAATTCTAAAAATGCTCAATAAATTACATGCGACGTTGTGCGTGAGCACAGTGTTCAATTCAACAATTGAATTTTCTATGGTTGCTTTTAAAATATTTTTAGAGTTCCGGATACAGAATCTGTGAGGCTCTTTTTTTTATAGTGGAGTGTAGTGGTGGTAATAATGGTGTAGATTGGTGGGGGGCTATTGTTAGTGACGTTGGGATAAAGTTCACAAGAACTAGCTAGCTAGCTACAAAGCTATAAATAAACATTGAATTGAAAATTATTGTAATAATCATTATTTTAATTACAGTTATTAATTAATTTCAATTACTGTAATACTACTTTCTCACACTCTAACGCTCTGGTACCTAAGACAAAGCACGGCGTTGAGTTCCACTCTACCAATGTTTCGATTACAGACGGAAAGAGGGGAACGGAGTGTTTTGACACTAGGTTCTCTCTGACTACCTACAATGAAGGAAGGAAGTAAAGCTGAAACTGGTCATGAATTATTTTTCATATTAATAATATAAATAGATATATATACATATTTAAGAACTATGAAATTTTATAATCAGTTTGAAAATTCAGAATAGAGGATTAAGTTTTCACCCTGTAGTCCATATGACTTCGATTTACTTGTTTTAAACATATGACTACAACGACATACGACTTTACATTTGGTACATTGTTTTATACACTTACACAGTACATTTATGGTAAGTATCGTTCCTTAATTTTTTCTCATTATTTTATTTATATCTATTTTTACATATTTATTTTTTTATTCGATTTACCAAAGATTATAGGCACAATAAAAATACAAAGAATATATAATATGATAAACATAAAACGATGTGTACAACTATGTTAAGGTAAATACTGCATGCATAAAAAAAAAGTTGTTTACGATGTTATAAATGCCAAAAATAAAGAAAGACATATTTAGAACACATATAAAAAATCGAACGCAGCAGGATTCGAACCCGCGCCTCTTGGAAACCGTCCAAGCGCTGTGACCGCTAAGCCATGCGTAGTACACGCAGCTGTATCGAAATTCTTATACGCTTATTACAAATTATTATACTTTTCCTAAAGTGTTTGATTAATAACTTTAAAAAATATTAAAAACAAGGAATAATTAAGAAAAGAAAAAAAACTAAAAATATATTACAATAGTAAAATATAAATACTTAACTAAGGCTAAGTTGTGTCTGTATTTTAATGGTTTAGTTCGAACGTACCAAACTGAACACGATGATAGCCTTCAAATTTCAATGATTGATGATGGTTTTCATTATTCAGGCATTATTCAGTCTGGATAGACCAAATTGCGTCATTGAGTTAGACCTAGCATTATTCGAATTATCGACGGACAATAGGTGATAAGTGACATCTATCAGCGTACATTACACGGACGACAAAACTGTGCGTAGGTATATGATAAAAAATAGATTAATATATTGAAAATGTAAGCAAATGGTTTATTGACAGTGAATAAATATATTCGGATAAATTTCGGACAACAAGAAAGGCAAGCTGATCACATACACGATAGAAAGTTATTTATAAGAAAGGCAGAACGTGCCTTTATATTTATTACTCAAATATTTTCTATTCACTATATTACTATTATGGATACCAGCCCGATTGCTGTTGCCGAGGCCACGGGAACCCCAATCATCCATCATCCGTGAACCCCGGCGGCGGCCAGCAAAGCACGTCGCGGAGTCAAGGACGGTGGGCACCCTCGACGGCCAGCTCAGAGAAGCGCGAGGAAGCGACCAGCGTGCACCTACTCAGTCCAGACGACTACCATCAGCTTCCTCAAGCTGACCACCTTCTGTCTGAATTAGGGCGGATAGTGGCGATCTTGTACCGCCCTCCGGCGACATGAGTCACTATTCTTCATTTAACTGCCAGTCACTTTTAATAAAAAAAATAACATTTAAAGGCGAAATTTAATTTAAAAACAAATGAATTGACTAACCGAAAAAATTGTCTTCATTATGCATTCACAGCGCCGCTTGGGTTGGTTGCACAGGCATATATATTACTAGTCGAGCCGCGGGAATTTACGGCCTCGTAAATGCTGTATGGATCACCAGTTGAATTTCAGTACGTGTCAGCGTCAATAATTTGTGGGAATGTTTTTATGCGGAGCTCTCGACAAATTCGCCGTGAGAATTATTTGTTTAGATATTTATTTGTGGACACAATTTTACTTCGGTGTACAAGATTTTATAAAAGTTCGGTATAAAAAGATTTTATTTTATATATATTATAAATATTTTCTTTCACAGAAGAGAGAAAGAGAGAACCTAGTGTCATAACACTACGTCTTCCAAGATATTATATTTATAATTGATTATTTTTACCATTAAATATCGTTTCTTTTTTGAGTTGTGAAGAAGAATATGAATTTAAATAAGCTTTGAATTATTATGGGCAATTACACATATTTTATTTCTATTATTATTTTTAATAGTTTTAAAGTGTAGTGGCAAAATTGGAGCAAGTATGCACGATAAAATGAAACATACATGATGCAAAATCTCACTTATATTTTATTTTTACTATTTAAGTCTCAAGATATAGCCCGTAACTATGTATGTTTACGTGGAATACAAAACGTAAAATTGTTGTTTTTTCTTTTCTCGTAGGTATTTACAGAAATCCTCCCTTTATTAAATTAACTTCTAGGCAAGTGCTTTAGTATCGTCAAATGTACATCAAGCTACCAATAAAAAATATGTAACTTACGCAAGAGGTGTGGCGTCCGCGTCCTTTTTAGCTACTTTGTTGAATATTTTGAGTAATTACTAAGTTATACAATGGAGGGATAGAAGAGCCCTCTCTGCGCAAGTAGGTTCCAATACTAAGCCCTCATAATTCAAAAACAGATGAAAAGTATGGAATTCCATTTCCCTTAAAAATAAAGTTTCTGATTGTAGAAATTTTTTTTCAATACAAAATTTTATTATTTGTTTTTCTAACACTATATAACTATATAAATAATATTAAAAAGAGAATCTTGTAAAAATAATGTTATTTGTTGGCCATATATATTTTCGAGGTTTCATAGTAAACCTAAAAGCATATCGGTGAACAGGTTATTTACGACGTAGTAAAGCATAGCGTACAAACAGACGATATCCCACAATATGAACTCTATTTTGCCTATATATTATATAGTTCGATTACAACCAAAAAGGAATGATGTGGAAAAAGGAATGGAAAAGAATGAGGAAGTTTGATATAATAATTGTGCCAATGCCACCTATCTATAACCATGGACTATTGTAAAGTGTTCGAAACGTCGGGTATGTAAAAATGTATTTTCGAATACCAATAATATACACGATTAATCCGGTTAAAAATACTTTCATTTCAAAATGTGTAGTAATTGTGAAAATTAAAGACCTTTTTAACCAAAAAGGAATTTAGAAATACATTTAACTGATCATTGATTCCCTATATATCTATTTATGTTTCAAAAAAGGTCGCTGGAGCCCGATTTTTTTTCAGCTTCACGCAATTTCCCGCATAGCAGGGTAGTCAGAGGGACTAGTGTCAAACACTCCGTTCCCCAATTTCCACTCGAAATCGAGATACTGCGTATTGAGTGGCGCAACTAAACGCCGCGCTTTGTCTTCTTGCCAGAGCGAAGCAGTCGTTCTCCTAAGTGGGAACGAAACCACAATAAAAAAAATACAAGCAGATACTTGAGATTATATACTCGCAGTCCCCACTGCGCCATCATGGCCACAGTCGGATTTAAAACTATCTATGGAATCACTTATTAATACACCGTTTAATTAAACTAACACAGACAGGTGTTCTCGAAAAAATATTGAACAATATTAAGTGACAGTACAAATTTATGTAATAATCTTTTACATTTGACTTCACTATATCAAGACGATAATGACAATATACTTGTCTTGTACTTAACGTCGAGTTTCTAATCGATTGATGGATCGTTGGTTTTTAAACCAAAATGACTAATCAGTTGGTATGTTTCAGATTACATATCTTATGTTTTGGGCTTAATATCAGTGATGTTCGATTTTTTTTAACACTAGCTGTGCCGCGACCACGTCTGCGTGGAATTCTAAAATAAAAATAGCTTAAGTTACTCCTTATTATATCAGCTATCTGATAGTGAAAGTTCCGTCTTAATCGATCTAGCCGATTCAGAGATAAGCCGGAACAAACACATATAAGTATATATATATATATATATATATATATATATATATATATATATATACATATGCATTTAATGAAAACTGATTATTTTAACATTAGAAACAGACAATACAATTTTATTTATTTATATAGATTTGCTAGTAACCTACTCTAGCCTCAAAGTGTAGCGTGAAATGCTACCAATGAATACATATTAATAATGTGTTTATTCAGCCAAAAAGTATGCCCCTACCTCAATTATTGGGAAAATTGGTGTGACAATAATTTATTAATAATATAAAATCAATGAACTTCTTCTTAGGTAACGATGATTGATTCTTGATTATCATTATATATTTCAAATTTAAAATTTAAATCATTATGCAATTAATAGTTAAACATTGATCACAGTACAGTTGAGACACTGTCTATATAAATGCAATGGGGTCAAAAATATTTCATTTACAATTTTTTTTTAATTTTTTTTATTCAATAGACAACGCAAACGAGCAAACGACCACGTGTAACACCAGAAGAGCTACAGGGATGTCGCTGGCCTTTAAGGTGGAAATAGACGGGCTTTTTGAAGGTACCCATGTTGAATCGACCTGGAAACACTTCCGCTGGTAGGTCATTCCACAGTTGAGTGGCACGTGGACTAACCACGTTCCTACGAATCCGCACAGTAGAGTCCCCCGTGTTAACTCGACATTTGATGTATAACTGTATTAAGTTAAAACAAAGCGCGGCGTTGAGTTTCGCCGCTCAACATGCAGGCTGATTTTCGAATAGAACGGAGATTGATACAAGGTAATCTCCAGCGACCCAGCAATACGGGTAAAAGCGAGAAGCTACGCCAACAATTTGGTTACTAAGTGAAATTTCAATAAAATTTATTTAACTACAGCCACAGGCTTACTAGCGCTCAGGCCTTTTTTATTTTAATAACGTTTTGAAGAACGCAAGACAATGACAATACCTTAAACTACCAAATGTCTAAAGTAAAAACTATGCCTATTTAAATAATAATATTATAAATTAACAAATCTACATATGGCATACAACACTCTACTGACTCACTCTTAACGGTTTCAAGAAGCGCGGGTTCAAATCCCGCTGCGTTCAAATTTTTATACGTTTTCTAAATATGTCTTTTTTCTCTACTGACTCACTGACTGATAGAAAATTCACAGCCTTAACTACTGTGCGCAAAAATATGAAATTTTGCATGTATATGTATGTATGTATGTATTTTGAAGTGTGGGAGAGAACTAATTGTAAGAGGACTTATTGGAATTTTTACATTTTACAGTTCACACAAACAAAGTTGCGGGCAACAACTTGTTCTTGCATAAAAATAAGCAAAAACTATCTCAGCATACTAACGTCATTTTGCAATCAATTGCAGGGTAATTTGATAGAATAGTTGAAGGGGCTTCAAACATCAGCTACGTTAGCTAACTTTGTTGGGTATCAGCGCCGAGCTCAGGCCAATAGGTTTACGAGGTGTTCTGTGTGGTACAAAGAAAATTTGTAATGCGGTTAAATTGTTTATATTTAAATTAGTTTAATATCTTGGATAATTTTGTTTATAAAACACACACGCATACGAGGTATAAAAATTATGCAATGTATAATTGCAACGTATAAAAACGCGTATTTTAATATCCTAATTGTATGCAGAGACTATAAGAAATTATAAAAATTATATATTGAAAGATTCTCAAATCTCCATATAAAATTTCATCACAATCGGTTCAGCGGTTTGGCTATGATGACATTACAGACAGAGTTATATTCGCATTTATAATATTAATATGGATAATGCATTAAAATATGTCAAATTATTAAAATAAATATTAAACACACTACCATGTCTTTTTTGTTCTTTTTATAAAACGACATATACGTTTTTTTTTTCATTTTTTAAAGTGTTATTCGCACACTTAGGAAATTGAAAAAGACATATTTAGAAAACGTATAAAAATTTTGAACGCAGCGGGATTTGAACCCTCGCCTTGAACGGTTTTCAAGAGACGCGGTTTCAAATCCCGCTGTGTTCAAAATTTTTATAGGTTTTCTAAATATGTCTTTGACATACACGATGCCTTCAAGTTTGAATAAATGCGTAAAACACATCACCGTCATCACACCTTCAATAGCTCAGTTGGTAGAGCGGTGGACTGTAGTCGGTCAATTGTCATCCATAGGTCGCTGGTTCAAATCCGGCTCGGAGAATATTGTTTATTTTTATGTGGCGTAACTAACTTTCTTATCTTATGTCTTTCTCTATTATCTTAAGTTATGTCTTTTTTATACTCTAAGTTTTATATTTAACCAGTATTCTTTTAAAATATACATAAATATGTGTCAAAGATTTTTTTTTTCAATTAAAGAAAATAACATGTCTAATAATTTTACTTGTATTAAGTTAGATACAAAGATTACATAAAGAAAAGAGTAAATTCAAATAATAAATATGGAAATTTTATCATAACATTTTTTTTTGCTTCAAAATATAATGCTAATATAAATAACAAGGTAAAATTTTATTTTTCTTTTCTCGCATAGGAGGATAGACTGGAAAGAAGCTTGTGTCAAAATCGCGACATTGCATGTGCTGTCACCAGAGTGGAGAAATGAAAATATTTTTTAAATATAATTAGTTCATCGAGTGGGAATCGAACCCACTAAAAACGCGAAAAAGTCAGATGCTGTCGCGCGCCACGATGGTTTCTATTTGATAAAAAAATATTAACAAAATTTAGCATTTTAACGATTGAAGATTAGTACAAGGCCACTTTATCGCATAAATCGGGAAGAATAATTAATATTGCCGGCACAATTATGCGGAGCTCGCCTCTAAAGTATGAAATATTATGAAATTCCTCGTGCTTCCATTCTAGTATAGTCGAAAGAGTAAATATTAAAAAGTTTCTGTTATCCAATGATAAGTCAATCGTTTTCATCGTCATACCTTCGATAGCTCAGTTGGTAGAGCGGTGGGCTAATTATAATTGTCATCCTTAGGTTTCTGTTTCGAATTCAAAAGCTTTTTTTTATTTTCCTGTGTCATCACCAAATAGGTACTATGCATTGTTGAAAATATTTTCATATTTTAAATTCCTATCAAAAACTATATTTTTACAAAAAGAAACATACTAGTTTGTTTTAAGTTTGGAATATAATCTAAATCAAAGAAAAAGGAGAGTACGAAATGTTACTGCAAAGATAATCAAATTTTACAAAATATATTGAGTTCTGACAAGTGTTGAAGTGATCCAAAAAAATGTCATCTCAATTTCTCTTGGAAGGTTTACAGTCTTGATTTCCATATGCAGCAATGTTTTTATTTCATATACATTTATTTTCACTGTTAGGTAATTTTCAATCTAAGGTTTCATCATTAAAAAAAAACTTAAGAAAAAAATTAAGCTTGACAAAAATGCAGAACGTAGTGTCTTCTCACCAAACTCCTTTCATTCCTCTTTCTATATTATAGTATGTTCTGTAAAGACGAAAGTTTATAAAACCATAAAATTTGAACAAGCATTTTCGATCTCACGTGAGAATTAAAATAGGGCTTTCTTATTTTTGAACTTTGTTTGTTTGTGGCAAAGTTCCGGATGGAGTTTGCCGCACCTGTCTAGTTTGTAAAAATAGCAAGGTAAGGTACCCTACCTAGCGACTACTAATAACGAACACAACATTTTCTAGCAAACTATGACACATGATGCTCTTTTAATATAAACAAAAGAACAGAAACACAATATATAACTACAGTATTCAAAGGCGACTTTATCACTGTTAGTGATCTCTTACATGTAACGTTTGGCATATACCTTTAATTTCATAGGGCACGTAGAGGTGCAATAAAAATACAATAATATGGAATATGAATAATATATATTATGTAGTATACAGATTTAGAAAATACACACACAATAAAATATACATATATTTACGACGAGTGGCGGGACTTAACACCGTGCTTTATCATACGGAAGCAGGGTATTGATAATAAATTTAAATACAATCATTTTCCCATATAAACATTTCCTCTTCATACTTCCTAAA
Organism: Podotricha telesiphe; assembly: GCA_038994665.1. NCBI lineage: Eukaryota > Metazoa > Arthropoda > Insecta > Lepidoptera > Nymphalidae > Podotricha > Podotricha telesiphe. The sequence continues at coordinate 91,128 of JAOYRR010000110.1, read as the reverse complement.
CAAGGGGTTATCATGGATTTTAACTGACGTTCCTCTAGTATTATCGAAACCGTACTCTCGAAGGTCAACGGATATACCCACTTTTGTATTTGAATAATTTTCCGGCCTATATCTTTTTTAATCATCCTTTCATCACTAATATTGCCAGCTTTCCCAAAGCACCAGACTAAAGCTAAGATTAGTAATACAAATATTACATTATATACCGTAATATCATAATATTTCTTAAATAGACAGGAAGCGGTATACAGATTGTCTCATATAAAAAAGTAGAGAGAGAACTCTCTATTTTTTATATGAGAGAAATGTATAAAGGTGAAGAAATAATAAAAAAATTGCACATCTTATACCTTACACCACTAACAGACGGACGTTCTTTGTACTCAACTCAACTCCACTAATTAGCTTGTATTGTTTCGCGTGTGTTAATTAAACTTCGCCCGCGTAGTTCCTATGACATTAGAGATCATTGGATTAGGCAAATGATAAGATTCTCTTTGAGGTACTCTATTGAATGAATACATTGTCTTGCGGAGAAAATAGTAATTTGGTTTGGTGTTTTGTTATTTTGCTTGCAGCGTTGCACTTTTATTTGATTCTTATTTAATTGATACTTATATAATTTATGTATACGTTATAAGGAAAATATAAATTAGTGGTTACTGTAATAAAAATAATTATAAATAGCTGTTGCCAAACAGTTTGTGTCAGATAAAATATAGCGTAGCCGAAATTTGTAAAATTTCTCTAGAGATATGCTAATAACAAAAATAGGTCGTAACAAGTGCATAAGAATTTTGACACAGCTGGATAGAACGTATGGCTTAGGACTGAGCGCTTTGATATATATATATATAAATATTATAAATTATATTGAAAATTAAAAAGACTTTTTTAGTTTTATCTTTATTTATTTATCTTTCTATATTCATATCTATTTCGCACTTCTAAAAGAAAAGTTTTAAAGGATATCATTACCGGAAGGAAAAACTTTAGAATTGTTTTGTAGAGTACAAAATTTGACTGAGTTAATATTTATATAGTGAAAGAATATTTTTTTTATAAATAGTATGGTTATTGGAATACCACGGTTCACGGTTTTAACACTTGTTTGACATATATTCTACTACTAGCGCTTTTGTCGCGCCTTTGTCCGCGTGGAACTCTAAAATAAGTAGCCTTAGCTACTCTTTATTACATCAGATAGGGTAAAGTACCGTTAAAATCGGTCCAGCCGTTCCATAGATGAGCCGGAACAAACAGACAGACAGAGACAAATTATATTTTGGTACATGTACCATGTACGTACATACGATCAAATAGTGATTAAGATTGATTGTAGGTAATAATTGTTTATTTGAAAACCATTTTCAGAAAACGTATAAAAATGTACTTAAATAACTCTTTAAAATATTTAATAAAACTTTGGGTAGCAGAAATTTGCGATTCCCGTTTCGTTGTTTTCTAAAAATGTATTTCAATATTCTAAGTATGTGAATAACACTTTATTTAAAATGTAAATAATTGTTTATCTGTAAAATCACTTAAATATTTATAGATTATAGTGTCAAAAGATGCAATAACCTGATTGATGTTGATAGTTTTAATTCACATTACGAAATTTATAAGCTTTCACTGCCAAGCTTTTTATATTATTTTAACAGTGACACGTCAATCGGTACTTTACCAAAATATTTAAGGGCAAATAACGCATTTACTTGCATTTCTTAATTAGTCGGGCAAAAACTTGAATATATAAACAATCCGTTGAAAAAACTTGAACTGAAAACGGAAAGTGCCACTACAATCCAACCTTTAATTGTACAAGACCATAGATAACCTTTTACAGGTTAGTACAGGTTATAATCGAAACCTTTGTTTCTATTATAACCTGTACTAACTGCCAATTAATTAATTAATCCACTTGAAGCTTAGAAGCTCTTTGACAAGCTACATTGTATGAAACTCTCAGGCCTGTTTAATACCTATACACTATTGGGATGAGTCAAGAGTTGGTTTCACATCAATGTATTATTATGGTTAAAACTTCATATTAAATAACTTTGAAAAGTATTTAAAATACATATTAATCCATACTAAAATATCATAAACAGCGAAAATAACTCTGTCAGCCTATCTGTCTGTATGTGGCGTCATCATGGTTGTTTGGAACTAAACCGATTGTGATGAAATTTGATAAAGAGATACTTGAGATGGACATAGGCTACTTTTTAATTCCATTTTTTCACACATTCACAGCTAGGTCGCTAGTTTATCTTAATTTATAGTTGTAGGTTTTTAAGAAAACAAAAAAGCATGACAGTTTTTTATAGCAAGAGTTATGTTATAACGCAAGAAAAAAAATTGTTAGTTTATCACTTAAAGGCTAGTGTATTTTAGTGGATGTATCTAGTCGGGGCAAACTCTAGCTTGAAATTATAAATAAAATTATAGTTACTTGCATTTTTAATAATAGCTTAAACATATTTATATTAACCAAGTTATTAAAAGTAGTTTCAAACTTCAAAGGCAAAGCTTATCTAGTGTCAAGACACTAAGTCCTCAAATTTCACAATTATAATACAACTCCGCAAATAATCAGACTTGCCACTTGAACAATTTAAAATTAAGATTAAAAATATATTATTGAGGAAAGTATATTATTCGGTCCAGTAATACTATTCGGATGCTGTATGTGTGGAATTAAACGCAGTTGGTGCTCTATCTCAGTAGAACTGTCTTCCGAGTCGGTGGTAGCTGCCGCTAGAACTGACATTACTGACATTTTATGTTAATTGACGATTCGAAAGTGCTTGTAATAGATTAGATATATATCGTTAATTCAATACTAATAAAAGATATCCCGATTCTCGACCATACGGACGCATAGACGTTCAGATATGGATATACATATCTACTAACCCTTCTATTTACCTATCAAAACTGACACACTGACAAACGGACCTTCGTATCCACTGACGGACACATCTACTAACTTCAGGTTTTAAAAATATTATGCAATATATATTATATATATATAACTTTGATTGTTTTATATGATGATTAAAGATTATAGGATATATGGGCCATGCGTTCCTAGTGAGCCAAAATAAATAATTCAAAATATAAATAAATACCGATTCAAATTTGGCTGTCTCTACAATATCTATACACTTATTATAATAAACAAAATTAAAAAAAAACCCAACATAATTCAAATAGTCTACGCTAAGTTGTTCAGAATTACATGAATAATTGAATGGTCCTTTAAACAAATTAATATATAATACGTTACTTTGTACTGTACAATAAATGTTTAATGGAGCTTAAACAGTTTGTATCAATATTTAATTTAAATAGATTTATTTAATCGCTTCTTTGAATTTCAGGTTCAATTAACGAAGTTCGTCAAGTTTAACTTTTCTTTAACGATCAACCACCTATGTGTGTTCTCTACACAACGCGGTTTCCCACCAGCTTTCATTTTGTAAATTGTTATAAATAAATAAATAAGTTATTATAGAATGTTATCATTTATAATAATGTAACAAAACAACTACAAAGAACTATTTTATTTTATATAAGGAAGTTTCAGCGCAAATCTAAACATAATATGTATATTGTCGTCCATGAGAATTAGATTTATTAGATTTTTAATATATATTTACAAAACAATCACACTTAGCCCCTATTACAACATGACATTGGCTAAGTGGCTCTTTGGCAGCGCCATTATTCAGACATTGAGCTGTTTTATTTAGATTTGTATTTAATGCGCGTGCACATAACCTTGTCGATGTCAGTAAAACATTTCCGCTGCTTTGTCAAACTGCAGTGTGGAAATTAAAATATATTTTCTTATACAAATGACTTTTAAACGCGTTAAAAGCTGTTTCGATTGTATTTGTATTGTGATTAATTAATTTAAAACACTTTATGAATATGTATCAAACCTTTTTTAAACTTTACCCTGAAGCATGAAATAATTATAATGTTCATACTAATAATAATCACGGAGGTGTTTAAGAAAATGAAAGCATCTACAGTCATTTTCTGCTTAATGGTAATTCTGGCACATAAATGTGATACTTTGAAAATATTTTACTGCCAAGATCTGGACACAATAGGATTAAAACATTTTCAGGCAAAATAGACCTGAAGCGGAATATTCCCTTTAACTACTACTTATTGTCACAGACCAACAAGGTCGTATCTCGCTGTGTTCACAGATGAAAGTCCCCTCAAAAAAACAAAATCTTGAAAAATGTTCATCGATTTATCGTATTTTTAGTTCGTATAACAATTTATCCGACCTTGAAATCGATTTCTTCCATGACACTAATGAATTTAAAAAAAAAATCCACTATAGGTTAAATTGTAATAGATAATTTAATAATCTATGCATGGACCCATATATATATGATACTATTATCTAATTTTCTCTTTTGTTTTTTGTCATTTTAATGTTTTTATTATATGCATTTTCTTTAAAGATATTTTATCCGACGAATTCGCCTGTAATTAGTACTAGTTTCAGAACCAGAATTATGAACACATTATTTGTATATTACAAAATGTTACTTTGTACTGTTATATTCGTCTGGATAAATTTTCAAAGTTTTCTTTACAAACCCTTGCCAAATTTCCGTCTTATCAAGCATAAACTTGGAGTCTTAACTTGTATCGTTATAACACAAGCGTTTCGCACAATACTGTATTTGTTCATCAGTTACTGACAATCGCCATCCCAAAGGCCTCATGTACCTACTTTATACGAAAATATTACGAAGTTTATACTAATATAAGTACTTTTTATATTTCTTGTTGGCAAGAATAACTTTTATTTAAATGTTTATTTCCTTTGTTTTATTTTTATCATTTCCTGTGTACTCTCCGTTCTTCAATTCTACATCACTTCAAATGCCGTAATGGGATATTGAATGTTACGCATATCAAAAAAATGTAAATCAAAATATTCTTTGTTTAAATACGCTATTACAAGCACTTTCGAATCGTCAATTAACATAAAATGTCAGTAATGTCAGTCATAGCGGCAGCTACCACCGGCTCGGAAGACAGTTCTACTGAGAATGAGCACCAACAGCATTTAATTCCACACATTATATATCCTATAATCTTTAATCATCATATAAAACAATTAAAGTTATATATATATATATATATATAATCGAATAGATAGGTTTAGGAGATTCGTTAATCTAAATTTAAATAATTATAGGTCAATTATATTCAATGAATTTCTTGTAGGTACATTCCTCTTTTGAGCCCCATATCAGACCCTTATCAATATAATATATTAGTTAATAACTAATGATTGATTACGTATTATGATTCGATATATACATATCGAAATTTAATATTAATTTCCGCCTCTGGTATCGGAAACTAATAAGAAATATCCCATCGCGCAGGTATATAAATGTAGGTAGCTCTGTACGCATCAAGAATTACTCCCGGGTAGAGGTAGGGCCTAGGGCAAGGTGTATATTTTTAGGTCATACACTACACTCCTGCCCATATTCAAAAGATAGGTTTAGCACCAGGGGCTACCTTAGTACTCTGCGGCAGTGCCTGGAACTTGTGACCCAATTATTGGCTTTAGGATACTCTTTTTTTTTTAAAAAAATAATTCTAAACCTAACTAAGGGGTACGTGCCGCAAATGACTTTAAATAGTTGTGTAGAATATTGCTTGTATGTATGTATATATATATATATATATAGGTGGTTATGACAAATGATTGGTGAGACCAATTAGTGTAAGGACAGATGCGAGAGCATTGAAGAACGCTCTGTATACTCCAAGTTGAACAGTTAACGTCGGACTCCAGTAGTGTTTGTTTGGCGTCCCGCACGGCTTGTCCTTGTGCCACTTTATTATGTGTTAGTTAGGTATAGAGAGAAGCTTGGGCAGTACAGGTGACTGTTGATGAATTTTAAAGGGTACCCATAAATCTACACTTGGATCACAAGTCCTCAGGGTTCCTCTTCCTGCAATAGCGATGGGTCCAATGCCCCTGATCGCTCGCCCGCTATTACCTGCGTCAGAGAGCCATTCCTGATCTACTATCGACCCACACACTTATGTAGGGCCAGAAGGGTTTGCCGACATCAGAAGTGCGATTATTATCATTATGTATCACTTGAAACAGTTCTCCGGTTCAGGTAGAACCCGGTTCTTTGGAAGGATTGCGTGGGGACACGGGTCCAAAACGTAGAGGTCCCTTAGAGATAGCAATCTTTTTTACTGTGACGCATCAGCCGGGGTCCATCTCTGAGTAATCATAGGTAATTATTATTTTTATTAGTGTTGTCGTCTTATAATATATATTTATAATAATTTTTTTGATAAATAGTTAATCATACTTTTTACCATATTGCCATTTTAGACTTAAAGTGAACGTTATATATAAATTCTGAGCTGATTATCGTCCCGACAACTTTCAATTTCTTGGATACACATCGTATAATCACATTGCGCCTTAAGTGTGAAGCATGACTAACAAGCAAAGCTAAATGTACACGGGGCACTTTACTTTACGTAAATAGAAAATAATTTTTACATTAAGATATTTCGTTCTTTATTCGAATACACATCGACACATCGCTTGTTACGGTGTGGAACTTAACACCGGGCGATTCAGTCAAACACTGTGCTATTGCGTCATTATTTATCTCTTCCAACCAATTTTTTTCTTATATAAAATATTTACACAAGATTCCTGTATAGTGAGAACCTAGAACATTTCAAGATCTATGTTTTCAAAAAAATTGTTATTCGTTTTTGATACATTTTAGAACTCAGGCCATTTTCAATGTTTTATAACAAGACAGTAATTAGGGCGACATGATAAGCTTTTCAGGGGCCCGTAATGTAAGGACATAGTAGGTCCCTTCCCTAGCTTTCACGGAGACGACTTATACCAAGATGCTGAAAACTTTGTTAAAGATATTCCTGTGTGAAGCTTAGATAATGTGGTATACTACAATTATATACAGTATGTATATAAATGTTGATATTTAATTATTTAATAACAATTTTTTTGGATACTTCGCGTCATTGGTATTGAGTTTGATGTCGAATTTTAAACAAAGCTAGTATATTATTTACAAAAAAATATAGGGTTATTCAAATAAAATTAGATGATAAGGTGGTCTAAGGTGACATTGTAAAGTTAAAAAGTTAGTATACTATTATTGAATATTTTGATATTAATCATTTACTATCGTATCGTAACGTTTAGCGTACTTGACTAGTTTTAGGGGACCTCCATTCGGCTGGATAATTTTTAAATTATTTTTATTTCTCCGCTCTTGTATATACAAAGTACGGTGTTACATTCGGTCGTTTTACACGCAGTCTTAAAATGAACAAATTAAAACTGAGTTCCTCTCTGTTTGCCCTGTCTGTTTTGGCATATGATAACAATTTAAACAGCGATTTTGATAAGGCTTTCATAGTAATATGGACTTATATTGTATAATATTTAAAATATAGGTCTTTTTTTATATTTTACCTAAGATTTACTTTTCTTCATTTTTAACAATAGTTTTCAGAGCTATTTTGCATTTTGCAGTTTGCATTACATTTTAAAGAACCTTCAAAACTCCGACTCTCCGTGGAGCTACATATTGCATTGTAGTTATACCAGCTACTATAGTAAAGAAAACTTCTGAAGTTTTATTTTCATTTTCAGGATCGATAGAGGAGAGGTAAAACCAATAAAGCTGAACCGACCACCACGTTGGACCATAGCTAGGAGGAATCGATATAGAGTTATGAGACTGTAATGTAAAAATAAGTTAGTATATTCATATATACTTTAACATATTTTAAACAAATACAAAATAACAAAGTCAAATATTTATTACAGTCTGTATTTTAAGCTAATTTAGTTGAAGTTAGCTTAACCCAGCTTAATTCTGCGGCGCGCTACATCTTGAATAATATTTACCCAGGTTGTGCATAATGTGGCATATAATTGCTACAATACCATTTCGAGGTCACACTTAGTTTTCAACTAGACATGCTGTATTTTTAAAATGAAAAGTTCTGCTATTTATATATTTTAGAACGTGAACAAAGTAGAAAAAATTTTTTGCTAGTAATTTTTATTACACATATTTAACTATATAAAATTATAATGAGTCAAAATTATAAAGTTATAATGAGTCAAAATCTGTGAAAAGCGGAGAACGGAGTGCCATGTGACCAAATTTTCTAGCCCAGAACGTAAAGAAGTCTTAAGTAAAATTATTATTTTTCCCAAAGTTTTAGATATTTTTAACAGATAAAGCCTGTGAACTAAATATGTACAATAAATTTATGTAGTTAGTATAATATAGCTGTTACTTTATAAAAAAAAATGTAATAATTGATATAAAACTAGTGGGCCTTGGTAGTAGAACAGTGTACGACTCTAAACGCGATGGTTGTGGGTTCAATATTCACTCAACGAAATGATTATATTAAAATAACTTTAATTTCTATGCTCTTGTAAGACAGAGCGCGGTGATAAGTTCCACCACTCATTCTCATCATTATCACAAATTTTTTTTATTCTGTAGACAAGACAAACGAGCATTCGGGTCTCCTGATTCAGGTTGCCTTAATACGGAATGTCTCAAATTTGGGCGGAAACCGGAGAATGGAAAATCTTGCCACTAGGTACTGCCTACCCTGCGATTAAAAGCGTAAAGCTGAAAAGAGAAGGATACTAAATTAGTAATTTCAGAACAAAATAATATACTGAAAAGCCATAATAACTTCAGCGATGAACGCTACTACGTCCATACATTATTTATATTCTATTCGACCCATTTAGCCGAAGTTGGATTGATGCAACCATTTTGCGATGCATCTCGTAAGTGTTTGCTCAAGCTGTACATAACTGATGACATTACTAATACAAGTGATAAGTTCGCTACGGTTATAACATTGTGGATAGCTAATGTGATAGTCTATTGCTAATATAGTGATGGGTAAAAGCTTGTAGTTTAGTTTATTAAAATATTTTAAATTTACCTATTTTGATAAGAGTAATCGCATATATTTTCATATTCCAAAATAATATATCCGAAAAACCCGAGGTCTCGAACCCCTTACAGTAAGTTAACTTATTTATTATTAAGATTTTTAGAAAAGGTATAAAAATTTAAAGCTCTTTGACGGTTTACAAGAGGCACGAGTTCAAATTTTGCTGCGTTGCGCTGCTGTAAATATTTTATTGCCCGAATATTTTTATTATAATATCAATATCTTCTAAGATAATTGTGTAAGTTATTTAGAATTAACATTCTGTATTATGTTTCAGTTATGGAAAGCGCACGTTGGATAGGCATTTGCTATAATATGTTTTCTATGCATATTGATATGTTCTTTATTATTGTAATACATTGTTTTCTTCTATCGTCAAAATTTTCGCAGCAATTGACAAATAGATAATTTTTTTCTACACCTTGGGTTACATTATTAAAATTTTAGTAAGGAACCCTAATTAGTTCTAGAAATAAATATAAACAATTTTACTTAGTAAAAAGTAACTTTCTAACGGTAAAAGAATTTTTTTAATGTCGGTTTAGTATATTTTGAATTAAATCCAAGCTAAGAAACAAATTTTGCCTCTTTATGTATCAGTATAGATATAAAAAAATTTCATACATAATATGAATTTTATAGCTATTATATACATAATTAACATACGATAAATTATGCCAAAATTATAATTAACATATATAAGCTCGAGCTGGCAAGTGGTCTCGAGCAGTGCACCTTGTAATATTTTCTTAGACGAAGCTTACGAGTAGTTCGTGTCTTGCTACATGGTGTGCAATTTGCGATGTGGCATGCATACGGCCAGGCTAGTTACTATGAAGAATGACTTCTAAGATGACATTGACTTTATAATTTAATATCACTACTAAAAAATTACACATTCGTCTATATATACGTTTTTTAAATTTATGTGTTCACGGGGACTTAATATAATTTAGTTCTCTTAGTCAATATTTTACATTTAAACAAAAAAAAATATTAAAACAGTAATGTGTGTTTTGTGTGAACTCCACCGATCAGATTATTGGTAAAAATCCGAAACAAATGATCCAACCTGAAAGTTCTCAAGGGTGATTTAAGCTGCAGTAAGCCGCGGTAAGTCCTCCCTAAACAGACAATGGTATGACCATGTAACAGTTCTTATACCTAAGTTTCAGGTTAGTTTATCCTTACACATTTCCCGTAACTCAGGCAGAGGTAATTTTATGTTCAGATACTCTGTTCATTGCGTGTTGGGTCACGGCACCAACGCCGCACTTTGTCTAACAAAACCAAAGAAATTGAAATTAATTGTAAATATTAATCTCGTCAAAACTCAGGCACTACCCAAATGCGCCGCAACGGCTCCGATTTATCCGAGATAAAGGAAAATTTGTCACAAATGCTAGAAATATAGCTTCGATTTCCTGTTGAACTATTTAACTACAGGAGCTCGCCTGGGGCTTCTCGATTACTTCAAATGTTCCATTTTTATATTTTGTGAGAGCAACGTCTATTGATTTTGAATGTAAACCTTGGTTTTTATATTTGTATAGTGACTTTTTCCTTATATATATAATGATCAGTCGTAGTATCTATTTACTCCGTTCTCAATCCAAGACATTGTATGTAGAGTGGCGGAACTCAACGCCGTGTTTAACCTGTTACCAGAGTGTAGAAATGAAAATAATTTAAATGTAATTATTCCACCCAGCGGGAATGGAACCAACAACCATCGCCGCTGTCCCACTGAGCCACAAAGCTCTATAAGCCATTATAGACATAATAGTAATAATATATTATTTATGATAATATTTTATTGATTAATAAATAAACCCATTCCGCATTTTATTTACGCGATATTCCTTTATACAATATATTTTAAAATTAATTTGAATCTGTATTCTTCAGACTCGAACCTAAATACTTCATACATTTCACAATTATTCAAAATTTTACTAAGCCTCATAACGAACTACTTAACAAAGGCTTACATAACACAGTGCCTCTCTATACTTGCACAAGTATGTCAGGAGGTATAAATAAACCGTACGATACGCAATGAGGCCAGCAAATGAGCTGGACTGTGCTGTGTGAATTTAACGACCAAATGGCGATTTGTGGTTTAATCTTGTATCTACGAGCATTTGTATTCTGGAATTTGATATATTGCTTAGTTTTTTAGAATATATAGGATATTTAGTGTTTGTTTTTCTAGTATGAAGCTTAAAAATGTAATGTTAATTGATAATAGGGTACGTTCATATTATATCAATTCATTACAAAATTAATTACTACACAGCGTTTGACTTTAAGCGATTGATTATGGGTTCGATTTCCTAGCGGTTATATAATTATATTAATTATTTCCGATTCTCCGCTCTAGCCAATGAAAAATGTCTAAATTCGGTCCAAAATTAGAAAATTGAATGTATAGACACTACATTCATTCAGGGTCAGTTAGCCTTCCGAAAAAAAAACGTGAAGTGGCAATAAAAACTAAACTATTATTGTTCAATGATAATAGAATTTCAAGAACAAAAGGTAAATCTTGCTTCTTCTTCTTAGTTTATAAGGATTTATAATAAATATTGACATTTATTATAAAAAAAGCAGTTAGAGTATAAAAAAACATATTTTTAGTAAGCGTATAAAAATTTAGACGCATCCCGATGCGTTTTAATTTTTATATCGGGATATATTTATTAAATATTTTTAACATTCTATAGTGTTAATACACACACTTAGGAAATTGAAAAAATATATTTTTAGAAAGCAAGAATTAACAATAAAAATAAATTGTAATAAGGGTTTTTTAGTCATTAGTCTCTAAATAATAAAAAAATAAGTGAACAAAGGGAATAAGTGTTAAGTGACAGCTGCAATTGCAAGTGCTTAAAATAAAGTGAGGTGTATATATTTTTTTAACATTTTTTAAAGTGTTATTCGCACACTTAGGAAATTGAAAATAGACATATTTAGGAAACGTATAAAATTTGAACGCAGCGGGATTTGAACGCATGGCTTAGCGGTCAGAGCTTGAACGGTTTTCAATTCAAATCCCGCTGCGTTCAAATTTTTATACCTTTTCTAAATGTCTTTTTTTTAAGTGAGGTGATAAAGCTATTAAGGTTTATCATTATACGTGTGGAAGACCGTTTTCTTTACAAAATGGAGAACAATTTTACCGCAGTTACGCAACTGACGATATATTTTGTAATAAAATATGCCGTGAATTAATACATCATAAAATAAAATACATCATAAATATATATAATTTTTATATGTATTGTAATCTTGACACTTAGTTATACGCAGATATATATATATAAATCTTGACGCTGAGGGAAAGCGCCTGTAAACGTCGATGGTCGTATGTTCGAATAAAGCTTTTGGAAAACGTACATAATGTTTTTTTTTTGTACATTTTTCAAAAACTTAAGTTTTTATTAGTATATAGTATATAATGGTATTAGTGTAAACACAATACTTTTATTCAAAAACATTGTACCTATAGCTTAAATGGTGTAATTGGATGATTTATTATACAAAAGTTATATAGCATCAACCCCGTAAGCAGCTACCGCAGTCTTGTAAGGCATTTCCGGTTTGAAGCTTAAGTTGAAACTACCTTTTAATATTTACATACTTATAGTACATTCAAATATATATTTTTTCATATATATTTATACATCCATATATACACACACCTATGTGCCTTGTAGATATCTAATTATGTAATTCAATAAATTTGTATATAGTTTTTTACATTAGTAAATTCTCTGAGAATTCAAATTATAACTTAATTTTTGAAGAATAGTTTGATTCTCTCTCTGGGGGAAATGATTATATTGAAACATTTTTATTCCTCTACTCTGGTACCTAAGATTAAGCAAGGCGAGTAAGGTTCACCACTCAACACGCAATGTCTCTCATTTCGGGCGAAAAATGGAGAATGGAGTGTCATGACACTAGGTTTTGTCCCGGACTGCTTCCTTGCCGTGAAAAAAAAAGCGTGCTGCTGAAATAAAAATCGAAAACGTTAAATTAAAAAAAGCGATAAAATTCATTTAAAGTTTAAAAAAAACATAAAAGATGATTTAATTAATGGCCAATGTAATGTAATGTTGAATTTCTAGTTTAAAACCCAACATTTCCCTTACGGTATATGAACCCACTACCATCTCAGATACATGTGACAGTGCTACACATTTATCTTAATTTGTCTCACAAAAAGCGTGAATATTATGATAACACTAATTAGCATGTTGAACTGCGAACCGCCTTGTTTGTAGGTTTCACGATGCGGAACGCGTAATTATATGCAATGATAATAATATATACTGCCGGAATGGTGAAGCAAATACGTTTCATTTTACGAAGACGACGTCAAGTTGTTTTACAAATTTTTTTTTTATATAAAGATATGCATACTTTATAAATTGATTTTTCGTTTCTTTTGCAGCTTCACGTGTTTTCTAGTATAGCAGGGAAGTCATAAAGAACTTAGTGGCAAGACACACCGTTCTCCACTTTCCACCCGAATCTGAGACATTGTGTGGAATAAAAATATTTTAAATATAACCATTTCACCGAGCGGGAATCGAACTGCAAGCAATTGCGGTACGCTGTCACATTGCCACGATTAATAGGCCAGTATTAATTCATTTAATTCATATATGTTTCTAATCAAATTATAGTGTAGTGTGTATTTCTCTTAATTGGTACAATATATTTGGAAGCTACAAATTTATCTAGACATTTTAGATAGACAAAAGTGTCGCTTCTCTAAGACTGCCGTTGATCGTGATTGGTGCAGGCGTTGAAAATTACAGTTTCAACGTTATCTAATAACTTCTTGTTAACTCATTTAGTGGCTGTCGTCCTTTTCTATTTAATGTATAAAGACAAGGACAAAATTAACAGAATGTCAGTTTGAATTTTACAGGCACTATCATTTCTCACGAGTACTTAACTTGTAGCTGGGATATTAATGTTATAGTGATGTTGTCAAGTGTCTGTCAATATATGGTTGATTTATTAAATAGTGTTATATATACACTTAGGGAATTGAAAAACATATATTTAAAAAAACGTATAAATTTTTTAACGCAGCGGGATATGAAGCCGCGCCTGTTGTAATTCCATTCAGGCGTATGTTTTTTTTAAATATGTAAGATTCCAAAGCTGGTTAAATGAACCAGCTACCCAATACGCAATATAGTTAAAATCGCTGGAAAATCAAGAATCCCCGCCTATTTTACTATATACAGAATAAATAGAAAAAATAATAAAATAAATATTATATTCTTAAATTACTATTTTATCAACTCGTGTATTTGTATATCTATTTGTAGGCTTAATGGCGTCTCGTCATACTGTACTCAGACTAGTCAAAGGCTTATTAGACCCGGTTTACCTCTTCACTTAAGCTGGGTATATATGCTTGTTAAGATTCCATACCCACAAGTGTCGACACGTCGTTATTACTGCTATATAGATATATGTTTTGTTGTTTGTTTGTTTGTTTGTCTGTCAGTTCTTATTTCTCCTATTTATATATACTACACTATTAGAAGTGGTGACAATGGCTGACCATAAACGCAATTTCTATTTCCCTTCTAAGCAATGATGAAATTGAATTAACAAAACGCGACGTTTAGTTCCGCCACTCAACACTTTCCGCCAGTCAATCTTTCGATTTCGGGCGGAAAGTGGTGAAGTGGAGTGTTTTAACACTAGGTTCTCCCTGACAACCCTGCTATGTTAGATAAATCAGCTTTTTTTTAAATAATAGGAATCAAATAAAGTATTTTCAACTTTTGTACATGTTTATAAAATATATGTAAAATTTCACCCTTTTTCTTACACAGCAGTAATCAGAGAGAACTTATTGTACACGAGACATTACGGCTTGAGAGGCGGAACTTAACACCGTACTTTACTAGAGTGGAGAAATGAAAATAATTTTAATATATTTATTACATATAATAATTTATAATTTACAACAAAAATGTTATATATATTCATACAAAACCCCCGATTATTAGTTCCCAGGTGTTTGTTAATTTGTGTAGTAATTTGTCATTATTGTTTCGGCAAATAAAGGAAAAGCGCGATCCGTATGATTAAAATTTAAATTTACATTGTCAGTCAGTGTTGGCACAATTGGAACTGGAATTTTAATAATAGATTTATTAATAAATGGTATTTTTTTTTGTTTTTACTAGTTGAGGTTTTAGTGGCAATCTCTCTGTTCTAACTAGCGTATTCTAGGAAAAGAGTGATATTTGTATAATATTATCTTTTTTTTGCAAGAAAAACAGTTTCTTCAGCTTCATACCCGTATAACAGGGTGGTCAGAGAAAAATGTAGTGTCAATACATTTCATTCTCCACTTTCCGCCAAAAATCGAGACATTTACGTGTTGAGTGGCGGAACTAAACGCCGCGCTTTCTGTTAGGTACTAGATCGGAAAAACGAAAATAGATTTTAAATATAATTATTCTGTACCATTTACAGCCAGACGCTGTCCATCTACGCCTGGATGGCCCCAAGTTATTGCTGTAAGTACGGTTCGCAGATGGACCTGAGATGAGCTGGCCCAAGAAACTCAGCGGGATAATTTCATTTTTAAAGTCAACAAATTCTTTAATATGTTCACAAGACAGTACTTAACTATAAAGAAGTCAAACGTTACTTAAATTGCAATAATTTACCGCATAGTGTATAAGGCAGCGTGGCCGAGCGGTCTAAGGCGCTGGTTTTAGGCACCAGTCCGAAAGGGCGTGGGTTCGAATCCCACCGCTGTCAAATTAATTTTTATAGTACTATTTTATTGTTAGTCAAATTTTCTAAAAATATTGATCGATATATTTATTAACAAAATAGTAAATACAGTTTTAGAATTCAATTAAATAAAAATAAAATAATTTATATAACTACATGTTTTCTTTTGGTTATAAAATTAATTAAATTTTTCATGTTCCAATTTTAAATATATACTAATCATAAATATTACTATTAAATGAGAAATTTTTTTTTTTATTTTTTTTAATATGTAAATTTGTGGTAAAAACTAAAAATGTAAACTACAATGTTTGCAATCCAGTCACACCTTCGATAGCTCAGTTGGTAGAGCGGTGGACTGTAGATGGTTAATTGTCATCCATAGGTCGCTGGTTCAAATCCGGCTCGAAGGATTTTTTTTATATAAATTACATTTCACTACAACATTAACACAATAATTTGTCTTGAATATTTTTTTAATATATATAATTTATGTTAAATATAGTAAATTTAAGAAGTAGTTCACAGATGTTTTAACGTATATAACATTCGCATTATGATTTCGTTTTCTGCCACTTGAGGCGCTGTTTGGAACAGAAATTGTGATCTCAGTTGTGGTCAGTAGAAAAAATTGCTCATTTAACATAATTGTAACAAAGATTAATTTAAATACTGCCTAGTCCCATTACGATAGAAGTGAAACTTGTATAAATAAAGATTGTGAAACCATTTAGAAATTACTTAGTTATGTTTGTCAGTCAGTCAATCAGTGTCAGTCAATCTTTGGTACGAACGAAACTCAGGCTTTAAAATTTGCATTAGTTTAAATTATTTTTATACTAATTTATTATTGACAATTTTCATTCTACATAATACCAAATTTCGGGTAATAGAAAATATAAACCTCATCTCATCTCACTCTTTCCCATGTACATATATGTTTCTCTCTTTCTAGTGTGTTTTGTTTCATAGTTTCAAATAACATCTCTCTACTTATCGGACTGTATTTTTAAATCACTTTGGTATATGTACTTAATAGGCATATATCCTAGTATCTGTCATTATACTTCCCGTAATTTCTAAAAGATTGTGGCGAAACTAAACGCCGTGTCAACAACGCAGAAACAGTAAACACACGTTGCAAATACCAAATTAATACTCTAATTACGACTCAAGCTATACCCCCAAGGTATATACGATATAGGTACATACGAAAATTTCACCTGAAAGCGGATATATGAACAATAAACGTTACCTTATGTTCAGAAATATAATAATTTTAATAATGCAAGGTAGCAAATCTTAATTAGCTATGAACAAATGTGGCGTTAAAATTAGGCAACGTATAGACGGTGTGAAATTAGGGCCTTTGCACACTTTCATTGTGGGCACTTTTTTACCCGCGACGGTATAAAGACGGTCGTGCAAATCAATGTCACCTCAGTAACGACTAGTTCGATTAGGATGCGGTTTTTTGTAATAGCTTCGGGCTTAGATTGTATTTGTATTTATTAATCAATATAGATGTTGGGTTATATGGAAAGAGTGCAGAGAAATTGCAATGCTTTTGAAATATCTAACAACAGAATGCCTACACCGTTAATGTTACGAATGTGCGTTTCATTTGCGTTTGTATATCGTAGAAGACCCTCTTAACAAAAACTCTCGTCGTCAATTCATAAAGAAAACGTTGTGTGCAAATGCCCTAAGGCGTAGAAATACTAAAACAGTATTATTTTTAAACGGCCAAAGAAAACTTTGTAACATAAATTTAAATGTTTATACTTTGGAAATGTGCCTCGCGATTGTGTAAGTTGTGGAAGTCGCGGAAGTTTGAGCTCAGCTGATGTGGGCCGGAAAAAGATCAATTTAAATATAGGTACAGTTGACTTTAAAGTTAGCTACGATACGATGTCGCTGGCATTAAACGGTGTGTGGCTTTTTGTAAGTACATTTATAAAATTATAGCTTGGTAGTTAGAGATAGTTTAAATAATATCATATCACCAATAATATATTATATCACCAAATACGAAAATTGTTAAAGCCGAAGCACTCTTGAATGGTGAAGTCGTGGATCCTGTTGATTCTACGGTATTTATCGATATCATCATTGACTCCAAATTACAGTGGGGACCTCATATTGATGGATTGGCGAATAGACTGAGCTCAGAAGCCTTTGCAGTTAAAAAAAAACAGATTATTAACTAACGTGGAAACGGCTCGCCTCGTTTACTTCAGCTACTTTCATAGTATTATATCCAATGGCATTATACTTTGTGGTAATGCAGCCGCAATCAATTCTAATTTTGTCTTGCAGAAGCGATCTATTCGCGCAATCTATAACTTAGGCCCAAAAGAATCCTTAAGGCATAGATTTAAGGAAATAAATATATTGACAGTTGTGTCTCAATATATATTAGATGAATGTAAAGAAAAATATTAGTGATTTTACCAAAATCGGTGATGTACTTAATATTAATATTAGAAATAAGCTTAAATTTACCGCGCCTGTAACTCGATTGTATAGAACTCGTAATTCTTTTATGGGACAATGTGTACGATTTTACAATAGGATCCCAGAAAACGTCCGACAATGCTCTATATCTCAATTTTAAAAGTTGTGAAAGGGTTATTACCTAGTTAACGATTTTATAAATGATAACAAGCCTTGGGAATGAAATGCTCGCTCCAGTCTGTTTCAAAGGTATCATTGTCACTAATAAATTTGCAAACTATAGTAATGAAAAAAAAAATGGTAGTCTCGCTGAGTTTCTTGCGCCGGTTTTTTTCAGGTCTGAGGTATCAACTTTAGTGAACCGGTGGTAATTTGTTTGACGTTCAAAAACGAAGCATGTAACTTCTTATTTTGAATGAAAATATTTGACTTTGACTATGATTTATTACTAAAGTAATTTCACATGTGGCTCATAAAGACACCTATAATATAAATAAATGCATATAACTGTTTTGAAATTAAAATTGTCACAGGTACACCACGGACTACAGTAAAGTGTTCGAAACGTCCGGTATTCTAAAATGTATTTTCGAATACTAATAATAGTAATTTGATAGGCGTCATTTAGAGACAAGATAGTACCTAGTAACATGCTCCGTTCTCAGATTCTTAACAAAGAAATAACGTGTTGAAATATAAAAATGCGCTTTGTCCTATTGGTGCAGTGAAATAAGAATAATTAAATGATCAATCATTATGGCAAGAGATAGCGAACCTACAACCATACGTGAGACGCTGCACCACTGCGCCGCTATTGCATCGACGTTTCAAAACAAAAAAGTTTTTTATACAAACTGTAAATATATGACGAAATGGTTAAATAAATTGCATAAAACATTTAAGCTGTGGTGGTCTTTCCTGAAATTGAATCCTCATTGTGCCTTATGTGTGAATGAGGCCAACCTGGTATAAAGTGTAAATTTATTTATTTAGAAAACGGTCTGCTGCCTTCGAAACTAAGTACTTTAGAAACAATTTATCACTCGTCGATTCGAAGAGAGATTTAAGGGAAATCAATCTTTATACCTACAAGTGTTGTATTGGAGATTGTATCGTAACAGCTTTGTGAATTTGAACAATGACTACAATAAGCAAGTTAGAGTGTCCTTTATGTTTGTGATATATCTAAAAGTCACTTGGTATGTAGTATTACAGTGACCACGAACGTCTGAAACTGTTGTTAGCGTAGACATTTTCTATAAATGTGTGCTAGTATACCAATATCCCACCAAAATCATATACGAGTATGTGAAAATTACAGCCAAGTCTCAACACAGCTTTAACAACAGCGCTTTGTGAATTTGAAGAATGACTACAATAAGCAAGTTAGAGTGTCCTTTATGTTTGTGATATACTTTTAAAATGTAGCGCAATGATTTGAACCCGTTATATTGGGCTGCATTCAAACGCTCTAGATATAAATTGGCTTACAAACTAATGTAATTTCTAATTTCTAATTTTTCTAATATATCTGGTGGGTAAGTTTGTCTAAAAGTCACTTGGTATATGTAGTATTCCAGTGACCACAAACGTCTGGAAACTGTTGTTAGCGTAGTATTTTCTATAAATCTGTGCTGGTATACCAATATCCCACCAAAAACATATACGAGTATGTGAAAATTACAGCCAAGTTCAACAACAAGAATATATTGTGTGATTGTTCCAAATAATAGAAATAAAAAGGGGGGCAAAGTATAATTACCTAACCGTACACCAAATTTCAGCTCCCTTGCACCTGCAAGTTGGTTAGGTTTTTGATCTAAATCTCAGTCGGAGTCGATAAGATAACATACCGACTCTGAACGTAAACATCTCAATAACTGTTAAATCTTTTTTAAATGGAATGGAAATGGAATTCTGGTTAATTAAGAGAATAAGCTTTCAAAAGTGACTTATAATGGTTCCTGTAAATAACTCCACGCAGCTGCGTTGTCACTACCCACCTTGAACTTGGCTTGACGCTCTATCGCTTGTCTAAACGTTACGGTTAAAATAGTTTTCTTTTAAAATGTTTAAAAATCATCATATGTATAGTATAAGATATGTTTTCTGTTTTAACTATAGTTTATATTTATCAGTTACTTATTGGTAGCTTTACAGTAAGCAATGATGAAAAAGAGGATTTACTAGTTACTATTCCTGGAATCGGTTGTCCTGTTATATGTTTTTTATATTTTTATCTTATTAAATAAAAACAACCGACCTTATATCCAATCATTTGACTCGTAAAATTTGCATTGCCTCGTGCAATGTAACGTAAAATGGAACGTGTAGGCATATATGCATTTATGCATTTATTCATTTTACTAATTTAATTTAATTCCCATTTATCTATTCATATAATAAAAATGTAGCTGATCGCTATCTATACATAGAATATATATAAGAAAAAATATTATTGGGGGCATTTATTAATGTAATAGAAACCAAAACAATGTTTATTTTCTTTTTTGTTTGTCTGTGCATTTGTGCACGCTAATCTCAGAAACGGCTTAAGCGATTGAAAAGCAGTTTTGATTTAGTGTTTATTTCATTTCAATCGGTTCTTATGTTAAAAAGTTACAACCATTTAAATTATAAATTCAAGCAAAGTTTCTATAATTTAAGTGAGAACGGAACGAGAAAACGAAATAGTTTAGTCATCTAATTAACGCACTTCTAGCCGCGAGCGAGCGAGCCGCTAGTTTCTAATATATATTGTGGCCTCAACAAGTCCTAAGACGGTTTTTCATAAAATATGTGTTATATCGCAAGTTTTAATATAATTCTAAATGCGTGGAAATGAATAATGTAGTGATATTAGACTCCTCTGCTTTTCAAATCATAACAGAAAAGTTAAAAAGTAATGTTGGATTTTTTAAATTTTTTCTATAATCTTTCCCAACTTTTAAACATAAATCTCTTTGTTACTACAAAGTTTATTACTATAAACTCCTGTTGTGCTCATGTATTTTAAATCCAAATTATACGCAATAAATCTCTTTAACGAGTTGAAAAAAATATCCAGTATCCGCTTATATATCAAATTAATTTTTATATACATTTTACAACAGCTTCACATTTTACCCGCTTAGCTGGGTAATCGGAATCTAGGAGGAAACTCTAGTAAACTTTTCTAATCACATTTTATTGCCATTTGAGGTCACTGTTTAATTAAGTAAATTAATTAAATAAATTCAAACTCACAACAGAGAGGTAGTCGGAGAGCGTAGTGTAGTAGTAGTAGTAGTGCGTAGTAGTTTGTCTCAGCAGAGCGGGGCACTGAAATTAATTAAAATACTAATCAAATCAATCGCAAACAATTTCCAGTTAGAGAAATTAGTAAAAACTTTCTACAGAGATGCTAACAACAAAATTAATTTGTAATAAGCGTATACGAATTTTGACGCAGCTAGACGTAGAGCGCATGGCTTAGCGGTTAGAGCTCTTGGACGGTTTCCAACAGGCGTTCAACAGAGTTTAAATCCCGCTGCGTTCAAATTTTTTATATGTTTAAACTTTTTTCAATTTCCTAAGTATGTAATACTTTAAAAAATGTTAAAAATAATTGGTGGAAATTGTTATTATTATTTAAAAAATATATATTAATAAGTTCTATTGAGTTTGTCGCGATTATAACACATTTTGAAATTAAACTATTTTAATACGGATTAATCGCGTATAATTTCGGTATTCGAAAATACATTTTGTAGAACCCGACGTTTCGAACACTTGTACAGTAGATCCGTGGTCAACAGGTAGACTAATAACATCGTATTTTCGATTAATACCGATTACATAGTATACTTTGCCAGGGATTTATCCCTCATCCCTAATACGTCCCTGGCATATAAACAAGAAATATATTAAAAAGTATAACATTTCTTCACGAATTTCTTTGTATTGTCTATGTGTAAGTTTCATTTTCTGTGCAAAGACGCCATTCATTCGCTGGTTAATTTAGCGTACCTACTTCTCGAGCTCAGTGCCTTATGCTTCGTTGGCTATAATTTGCGACGTTATCTTTCCAGCTTGTTAAATGATGTCGCGGTATATATATAGTGCTGATGTAAATTTCCCATGAAATGCTGATATTTTGACAGTTTCTCTTTTAAAACAATTAGAAATGTGTTCATTTTTTTATTTCAGACAGACAGAACCTAGTGTCATGAGACTCTGTTCTCCGCTTTCCACCGGAACTCGGGACTTTGCAAATTGACTGGAGGCACTGAACGTCGTCCTTTGTTTTAACAATAAAACAAAGCAGGGAAATGAAAATAATTTAAATAGCCAGTAATCATTATCCCGAGTGGAGATCGAATTCAGAACCACTGCGTATACGGTCGCCGACGCTAATAAATTTTACATAATATATAGGCGTGATATTACAGTCACAGACGCAATTTTATTAAGCCTGCTTTTTTTTGTCATACTTATAGATATTTTAGGTAGGTTTAAAATATTGAAGAAATATTTTCTTTATATTTTTAACATTTTTTAAAGTGTTACTCGCACACAAAGGAAATAAAAAAATAAAAATTTGAATGCAGCGGGTTTTGAACCCGCACCTCTTGAAAACCGTTCAAGCGCTTTGACCGCTAAGCCATGCGTTCTACCACATGGCGGCGTTCAATATTTTCTTTATTGTTATTTATTATTATATGATTTTTATTAAACGGCAAGGTAATCAATCTCACTACTATCGTGTACAGCTTGGTAGCTGTGCCATTGTGACCTAAAATAAGACAAGAAAATAATTTGTTGTTGGTTGTGGGTTTAATCTTGACGGTGGGTTCCACCACTCAAAACGCAATGTCTAATAAGATTTTTGGCTTTTGCGAATACTACACATTTCTAAATGAAACTATTTTTAACCGGATCAATCGCGTATTTTATTGGAATACGAAAATACATTTTAGGCACCCGACGTTTTGAAAACTTACAGTAGTCCATGGTCTTTCTACCACCTGGAACATATTAAAACATTCGATAATCAAAATTAACGTCTGGAGCGGATAGCGGAGAATGGAGTGTCTTGACACTAGCTACACCACACGCTGCTAAACGACCAAAAATATGAAGCTGTAAAGAATGCAACTTTTTAATATTGTGCTTAAAAAATGTTTGTAAATAAATATTTTCATTGTTATGTCCATCGCGCCTCGGAAGCGTTACCTAGAAATAACATTTGGGTCAGCCTCACTTTTTAAAATTACTTTCGATCAACGATTTCAAGTAATTGTTCAGAATATTTCCGAATAGCGCTTACGCTGACTAAAGTTTTGCTTTTATATAGGAAAAATGTTTTGAAAATGTTATATTTTCTTTTTTTTGTATGCAGGCTTGAATAATCTGTTTATTTTCCAACAGCCCCGTTCTTTCGTAAACACGCGTTCCCTTAGGAATGTGTATGTGTAATATTTTATTAATTTACTGCATATTTAATGTATGCCAAATTTCCAGCCTGCGTGCCTATGGCTAATCGCATGTTGGTGCGCAAACACAGGCACTCTAGGTTTTAGTCGTCTAGTTTATAGACAGGCAAAGAGCTAGTACGAAAATATAATAGTATCAACATGAAACTAGCATTAATCAATACGAACGAAACCAGGATATATAATAAGCATAATACAAAATCACATATAAAATACTACTTGAAATATACAATCAAAACTTTTCCCATAACCATACATCTATTAAGCGTACAATTAATTATGACCAATGAGAGCAGCGGCTGAATAAATACATGATTATTCGATTGATATGCAAAGTTAATAACCAATTCAATGTTTGATATTACTCCAATTTACGAACATCGATAAAAGTGAAACAGAAAGAATATTATATAAATTTATAACACATATGTCTTTTTATTGTATAAGTCAAAACATAGCGCTATATATAATTTTAGGGTAAACAATTTAGATTTTTGTTTCAGCTTCACGCTTATTCTCGTTCCCGTAGGCAGACAGAGCCTAGTGTCTAGACACTCCGTTCTCCACTTTTCTCCCGGATCAGAGACATTGCGTGTTAAGTGGCGAAACTAAAAGCCGCGAGTCTAGTCACCAGAGCGGAGAAATGAGACTAATTTAAAAATAATCATTTCCCGAGTGAAAATTGAACCCACAACCATCTACACTAGTCTACCTGTGACCACTAACTACTGAAAAGTGTTCGAAACGTCGGGTTCTAAAATCTATTTTCGAATACCAATATTATACGCGATTAATCTGGTTAAAAATAGTTTCATTTTTAAATATATAGAGAAGTTTCAGTGTGAAGCTAAGCTCGGAGCTGTGACTGAGACTAGGCGACAAAAGTGGCAAGGGAACCCTTTAAAATGTGAACTAACCGTTCACACTTAATTAACTTCACTGCCCGTTCCCTTTTTTCTTTCACTGCATAAACACTATTAGTATTGTTTTTTTCAATAAAATATCGCAATATAGCAAAAGACGGAGACACAAATGTGAATTAAATAGTATTATGTCACTTTGTTGTAGAGGGACGAAAGCTAAAAGTATATATACGCTATTTACGTTATTTTGTTATTGAATAAGTACTATAAAAATAAATTTTGTGAATTGAATTAACACTGTGCTGAATGTTAGTATTGAAAGGCAATTTAAATTTAAAGTGGACAAAAACCTCATAAATATACGAAAATTATTAATTCACACACTTAGGAAATTGATTCGTCATTGCTAAGCGGTTTCCAAGAGGCGCGGGTTCGAATACCGCTGCGTTCTAATTTTTATACGTTTTCTAAAAATATGTTACTAACACAACTTACTTTTTAAATTATCCAACTTGCGACCACTTCTGGATTTTTCTTTGACATATATAAAAAATACATTGACAAAAGCAAGGAAAATATTTTATATAGGTACAACACACATAAACTAACCTGTCTTTTCATTTTCACAATCCCTTCCCCACTTAATTTGCATAGCAATAGATTATAGAAACATACCTAACAGTAGAATTTTCCGCTTTAACCATTCCATATACAGTCTTATGAATATTTAATATCACTGTGGGAAATGAAAACCTAAACTGACGTGAAGTGTCAAAAAAGCAAAATATCCACGAACACCAGAAATGCGATACAAATTTAGTGTTTAGAGAAATAAATGAATTGAGAACTTGTTTTTTTAGCAATAAAGTTGATTTTTGTATATATTTTGTTATCCGGTAGTATATCACTAAATCTCATAAATACATATTGTTAAACGAAAAGAGTTTGTGAAATTTCACTTTTGAGATACGATCTAAGTAAATAAATAGGTCATTGAATTAAAAGAACTGCCAAAGGAAATTATTTACAATTTTTTTTTTTTTAACGTATTGAAATTCGAACCCTTCTAGATACTATATACGCCTTAAATTAATAAGTTACCTGGAAATTCTTATACGAATGTTATAATTTTTGTTTTAACAGGTAAACTAACTAACCTAATTAGCGAAAACTACAGATCGCACTGTAATTCACAAGTTTCTCTTCCTCATGTAAAAAATAATAAAAATTAGTAGAAATAAAAAAAATGGCGTCAATATAATGTAACTTTACAACGTAAATTATAATTCACTTATAAATTAATATATTATATTAAATATTATTCACTTATAGGAGATAAAAAAATTTTTTTTAGAATTTTTTTCCAAGAATCGCGGCTTCGAATCCTTTTCAGATTTTCGGTATCATTTTTTTTGTTATATTATATATTAATACTAAGCCCTGCCCGCGACTTAGTTCGCGTGAATGACGGAACTTAACAATTTATTAATTTACGGTAAAAACTTACCAAAACATTCCATTACTTCAAAAATATTACTTTAGACTATTACATAGTCCATTACCTATAATTTAAGAAACTTTAATATATACGTACGGTGTGATCAGTATCATGATCGAATGCCTTAAACAGACTTGCTTTTTGTTGCGGGGTTGTTTTACAATTACAATATCTCCTAAAATATTCATTGAAATTAAAGGGCAATTTTGGTTCAAATTAAACGTTCGTTATGGATAATGTATTTATTTAAATAGGGATTAGTATCATAAAAATGTAGCTGATCGCTGACTGTACATGGAAGATGTAAGAGAAAATATTATTGGGGGAATTTTTCAATGTAATAGAAACGAAAACAATGGTTTTTAATTTTCATTTCTGTTTGTCTGTGCGTTTGTGCACGCTAATCTTAGAAACGGCTTCAGCGATTAAAACTTCCCTTAACATTTAGTGTTTATTTCATTTCGAAATGGCGAAAAAACTAATTAGCTTGGTCGTAGTTAACGCAGGTGAAGCCACGAGCGGGTCGCTAGTTTTAGAATAAATTTCATTACAATAAAAAGGGTGCACTGAGTCGACCTTAAAAGATAAACGTATTCTGGTGAAATCTTATTTTTAGAATTTTTACTGGGGAACAACTTAATTTTAACAGTTTAAACAATCCTATCCTCCTAAATCCTCCTAAATCCTCCTAAAATACTCCTATTTTCCACATTTTTACTATAACGCATTTCCCTATCGCAGCGCGACTTTATATAGCCTACAGCCTTCCTCGATAAATGGAATATAAATCACAAAAATATTTTATTAATTCAAAACAGTAATTTTTTAGACTAGCGCATTCAACCAAACAAACAAATTCTTTAGTTTTATAATATAAATATAAATGTCTCGGGAACTATAAAGGACGGAGTGTCTTACCACTAGATTTTTTCTGCTAAATAAGCGCGAGTGCAAATAAAAAAAATTGAAAAAGCGTATTGTAGATGAGCTTATATTTATACAATCTTCAGTATATTCCATCGAGTTTTCTCATAGGAGCTATAAAATCGATAACCGTAAACATTGTTGTATTGTATCAGACTGAATAAATAAATATACACTCCTAACCAAGTATAAAAAACGATCGTTGCGGCATCGATAATGGTATCACAAGGAAATATAGCGGTAAATTGAAATATGGAAAGGAAATTTGGATTTTTTTCAAATTTAAGCTTAGGCACTTTACGTTAGAATATATTTTCTGTGAATTTTCTGTGGTGATTTCCTGTTTTCAATCAGGTTCAGATTTATCTTACCATACAATAGATTAAAAAGTTAAATAGGTATACGCAATGTCTCCAAATGTAGCGGAAAGCGGAGAACGATGAGTTTTATCACTATGCCTAGTACCTCTATGGTGGCGCTCTGCCTCATATTCCGTTGTGCGTCCAAAGCGTTAAGTTGCATTATAATACACTAGCAACACGCTCCCGGTTTCGCCCGCGTGAACTATAGTTGTTTTGTATTTTCGGCGTCTTTTTTGTTAAACAATGAAACAAAAGAAAGTGACCGATATTCATCCCAAGACCCTGAAGTCTCTATATAAAATTTCATTTCAATCGGTTCAGCGGTTTCGCCGTGATGACGTCACAGACAGACAGAGTTACTTTTCTATTTATAATATTAATACGTATGGACACTATATAGCTAAAGTCATAGAAAGTATAATATAGGTGGAATTGTAAATAATGGTGTAAAATAATTTTGATACAAAAAATTGTATTAGATTTTATTATTAGACTTAATTCAATTAGCTAATTTCGTAAGAAAATTCATCGAAATCGGTGAAGCGGTTTAGATTTTTCATACAAACTTTCATCTCCATATTAATATGTCCAGCGTTTAGGGGTTGATTTTTGTTTGTGTGAAAAAAGTAGCTATTTTCATTCTAAATTCCATCCAAATCGGGCCGGTGGTTTAGCCGTGAAAACTTCACAGACAGACAGACTGACAGACTTTCGCATTTATAATGCGAAAATGGACAAATATTGTTTAATTAATAATTTATTAAATATTTTAATGTACGAGTAGGTACTTATTTAATAGATATCTTTGTGAAACTACGTTAGCTAAATGATTTTGAATAATATATGGAATACTAATGTCAATTTACTAAATTAATACATTTAAATTTATTATTTTAACCTATGATATGGATTGACTACGAGTAAGAAATAAAAAAAAATTGAAATGTTTTTTTCAGCCTCACGCTTCTTTCACATAGCAGGGTCCATTCCACCTTGATATACGAAAAATAAGGTTAAAATATAGATTTTAGCCTGGTGTTTCCATACGGAAAAATTCTACTGCTTTATATAAGGCTTGTCTGTCCCAAGGATTTATAACAATGAAATAACTGTACAGATTAAAGTTTATAATTTAATTTCACAAAACTCACGAAGAATTTTGAAATGAGAGGTTTCTCTTAGAGGTCTTTTTCTTAAAAATTAACTTGACTTTGTTTTAATTAACTTGTGGCTAGAAACTTTCTAGTTAACTCAGTTTTCAATTAATTTTCCACACCAATTTATTTTTTAAGATTCTTGAGCATTTATTCTATAATATTAATATCTATTATGTACATATATCTATCTAGCCTAGCCTATTTAACACTTAGTAGTAGTAAATAGTATTATTTAGTTATATATTTAGTTTTTTAGCCACGGAACTCTTTTGGCATTCCAGGGCATTCCATGGATTCACAGTGCGCGAGCGTTGCACAGAGGGGAGCTCGGGAAAGAGCCTGTGGCTTGCGATCTAACTATAGGCTTAAAGGGGTCCTTTTAAAATCTGCAATAACGCCTTCACTGTACGAGCTCCTTGCTCTAAATAAATATATTTAAAAAATTACTTCGATATTAAATAGGAATACTTTTATATGAGAAACATTAGTTTAATTATTTTTAAGGTTTTTTTTTCAATTTCACGCATTTTCCAGCATAGCAGGGTATGATATGAGGCAACACTCCGTTCTCCTCTTTTCGCCAGTATCCGAGACATTACGTGAGAAGTGAAATCTTTAATTATTTTTTAAAAAATATTTTTTATATATATATTTGAATTATAATATTTGTTTATTTTCTGAGTATAGGCTTAAACTTTATATTTTTTACATACAGCAAAAAGAACTCAAAATTAAACAGATCAAAATTAAACAGATAACAAAATGGTGAGCACTTTACAAAAAAAAGAAAAAAAATTGTTAAAAAAAAATTATAATTCTCTATATACTAATCCATTTACAACATAAGAACGTATATAGGAACATATTAAAATAAAGCAAAAAGTATTTGACAGCGGTGGGATTCGAACCCACGCCCTTTCGGACTGGTGCCTAAAACCAGCGCCTTAGACCGCTCGGCCACGCTGCCGTATGACGGAAGTCATAATAATTATGAATACTTGCATTCAATTTCAACGACTACATATATGTGTGTAATATTTTTATTTATCCGCACATCTCGTAACTTATAGAGAAATTGTAGTGACAAATCTCTCCACTCTCCACGCTACGTCCATTTCAGGGATGCTGTGTGGCAGAACTTATCGCCCCACTTTCTTAGACCGGAAAAATAAATATAACAGCTTCACGCTTATTCCCGCAAAGCAGAGTAGTCAGCGTGAAGCTAGTGTCGAAACACTCCGTTCTCAACTTCTACTACCCGAATTCGCGGACCTGAACACCGCGCTTTGTCTTGTTCAACAATAACAGATACATGTCAAGAATAATTTCAATATAATCATTCAATATGGCGAAGTTTATCCACTACGCCATAATAACCTTATAAAACAAATATATCTATTTAAAATGTAAAAGCGCGTCTATTTCCACTATAAAGGCCGGCAACAGCCCTGTAGCTCCTCTGGTGTTACACGGGGTCGTGGGCGGCGGTGATCACTTACCATCAGGTGACCCGAACGCTCGTTTGCCTTGCCTATTCAATAAAAAAAAAAAAAGAAATGTATTATATGGATAATGTTTAAGAATAGTCCGAACGGAAATCAAACTCCTCGTAACCATGTATCAATGAGAACCATCGTTTGTTTTTCCAAACATTTTCTAACTGTAACACATCCCAGTGCAGTAGATATAAAAATCTATATTTAAGTAATAGGCAAATGATTCGTATAATATAATAAGAGTACGTACTTCAAAAACTATCGTAATATCGACTAATTTGTTTACATACAATTACATTTCAAAGGTCAAACGTTATAACGGCCGATGGTCAAACGGATTAGTTGACAGTTTGGTTTTTTTTGTGTCCTTATCGTATATCTGACATATGTCATTGCTAATGACATATGCCATTCCTTTCATGCTTTTATTTTTATCAAAAGCTTTATTAAAAGGCGTTCACAAAGTTTTTTCAATGAATGCAATACAATTTTACAACGCTGTATGTGAAGTGTATGTAATTCTTGTCGTCAAATTTACTCGTAAATGATACACAAGTGATACGAATACAATATGCTTAACATTTTCATAGATTCTGGCTGTAAAACGATGGATGTGAGTTCAATTCCCATTTTAATTAAGAGCGAAGATTTTTAAAACACACATGTTTTTTTTATCTTTAATTTAAATTATACAAAATAATAATATATATTCGTTTGATCTTAATTTAATCCATATTATAAAAAAAAATAAAAAGTGAATTAATTAAAAAATTACAAACAAACCAAATTGCCATGAATGATCAGGTGAGTGCCTAGACAAAATGTATTAATATGCCATAATGGCGTAATGGAACATCGTCTTTTTTAACATTATTAATAAAGTGTTTTTCACACACTTAGGAAATTGAAAAACATATATTTACAAAACGTATAAAAATTTGAACACAACAAGATTTGAACCGCGCCTCTTGAACTTAATTCAACGGTTTTCAAGAAGCGCCAAATTCCAATTTTTTATACGTTTTCTAAATATATGGTACATCGTCTGTTTGTAATCGTGTTTCGTTGTGGATTCGATTAACACTCGAGGGAATGTTTATATGTAAACTATTTTAGTTTCTTCGTTGTGGTACCTAAGACAAACGGCAGCGCTGAGTTCTGCCAATCAATACGACTCTGACGGGTAGTAAGAACGGGTGATGTGCGGGAAAGTGCGTGAAGTTTTTTTATTTCACCTTTCGCTATTTCCCGCATAGCATGGTGAGTTGTGAGAGAGCACTTCTTTCCACCAGCACCCAATACACTGCATGATGAGTGGCACAACTTAACGCTGATGTTGCCTTAAATAACAATATACCAAAGTTAAGCATTTTCCTTAATGGGGCCCACGACCAATTGTAAAGTGACATCGTGCCAGTATGTCCTATAGTCGTCAGTACGTCCTATGGCGCCCTAAGCTTAAGCTAAACCATAAATTAAAAAAAAATAATTTGCTTTATCATATACTAGAGTCCTCCTTCCCGCTTCACCCGCGTGAACTGTAACTGCTTCGTATATTCCGCGGCCTTTTGTAAAAAAATGAAATTTCTGGAAAAATTAAAAAAATGAGAGAAAATACTTGAAGGTCTTGAGATGAACAAAAGCTACTTGCCTATGTTCATCCCAAGAGCCTCGAGTATCTTTATATGTATTGCATCACAATCGGCTCAGCGGTTTAGCAGTAATGACATCACCGACAGACTGACAGAGTGAGTTACTTTCGCTTTTATAATATTAACATATATAATAACAAGAAAATTGCGGTATAAATGTTGAAGGATTTTTTGCAATTAGAACAAGTTTGAATAGGGAAAGGTCAGAAAGAAATAGGATAATTATTCTCCTGACAATCCTGTCATGTCAGCTCTTAATTGACTTTCAATGTATTAGGTTCGTGATTCACACATAATAAGTCACACATAGACCTTTGGGTCTATATAGACCTTTGTATATACTATGTATGTATGTTGAGTAAGAAGGGAGAAGTAGGTACCTAGTTTTGTAACCGTTTTAGTACCGAGCCAGTGGTAGCTTTATGTTCCTTCGACGATTCAAAAGTGCTTGCAAAAGTCTATTCGAATAAAGGATATTCTGAATTTGAATTTGTGGCTATAGACTGGTTCAGGAGCAGAGATTGTTGCTAGACGATTGAGTGTAGGAATGACATGTGCCCAAAGTTTATATTAAACTAGCTGTCCGTCGCGACTTCATCCGCGTTGGATTTGAAAATAAAAGGAGCCGAAGTTAAAAGTACTCTTCATTAAATCGGCTTTATATATTATCGGTTGCATATATTAGTTAGAACAAATAGATAGACAGACAGACTGATACAAATTATAAAAAATACATATTATAAAATGCGGCTATTTTAATATTACAAGCAAACGCTTCAATTTTATTTATTTGTATAGACGAATATAATAATTGGATATTCCTCCCACATATATTTCATATACGAGAAGATTTTTTTATTACTTTACAAATTAATATGAACCCAAAACCATCATTTACGGTAAAAGAAATTTAAAAGAACGCCACTGTTCTGTGTATATTTTTATACCAGTAATAAATTAACTGTTATATTTACAAAGTATAATCGGATATACTATCTGAGAAGAAATAAATTAAGCACAAAAGGCGAGGAAATGTTAGAGGCGTAATATATATTTAATTATGAGTTTCGGTGCGCCTTTGCCATGTTATCAGATGCTTTTAGTTACAGAAAGATATATTTAATTAATATATATATGTATATAAACACGATGGTTGTGGGTTCAATCCTCAATCAAGGTTTCATTCGAGGTTCGAGGAATCATGCAAGGGCTATATTATGTAATTCTATTCTTTTTATTCTCCTCCCTGGGAAGACAAAACGCGGCGTTTAGTTCCGCTAATCAATTTTACCCAATATCTATCACTTTTATTAAGTTGAGACTATATAGAGCACATAAGAAAAGTATATTCATTGAATCGAGAAGTACGCAGAATGCAAGATTTGTACATTCTGCAAGAGCAAGTGAAAAATAGGATGTATATCCATCAAATTAGAATATGTGAGGCCTTAATGGTACAGTGGTACGGCCACTGACTGCAAATGTGATAGTTTGTAGGTTCAAACCTTACTCGGAGAAATGTTTATATTCAACTTATTTTCATTTCTTCGCTCTGGTGCAAGACAAAGGGCGGCGTTAAGTTTAGCCACTCAACACGCAATGTCTCGAATACGCGTAGAAAGTGGCGAACGGAGTTTGGTCTTGATACTAGGTTCTTTCTGACTATCCTGCTATGCGGGAGCAAACAGTAAGGTAAATACATTTTAATTGACTCGCTTTTATAAACTTTACATATATCTTGTCTTAGACATTTGCAAGGCAATTTTAATCCAGTTTGCTGAAAAATATCCACAGGTGTCCAGATAAGATTGTAAAAAAAAAAACTTGTCCCTGTCCGTTTCTTTTTAAAATAAATTGTAGTATAACTGAGGTCATCGTGACGTAGTGCGGCAGCGTCTGAGTGTCTACGCGATGGTCATCAGTTTGATTCCCACTCAGAAATATGATTATATTTATAATATTTTTATTTCACCATTCTGGTGAATAGACTAGACTAGTTCCCGCCTTTTACACTGATATCTTGGATTTGGCCGAAGAATTAAGAACAGAGTGTCTTGACACTAATCTGTCCCTGCAATGTGAGGAAAAGTGTAAGGCTGCTGAAAAAGGTATCAACTTTTGTTAATTTTAAATTTGAATATTTAAAAACTTGACGGTGTACTCGTAAAAATGATATAAAATAACTCTCGTAAAAGTTTTGCTTGTCACGAACTCAAATCACAGTGGAGCCATAAATTTCAGGCTGTTTATAGAAAGTTTTAATATTTTTATACTTGTTTAGGCACCTTGAGTTAAAAATGTATTTTTTTATATTTTAAATTTTATCTCGGTTGCTTCGTTTATGGTTGACTTTTTACATTAGTACCATAATTATTAATAAATATTTTGGGAAGTAGACCTTCTATGATAGCTAGTAACCTCTTTACAAGGGGTGAAAGGATCTTAAAATGTGAATGATGAGGTCCGATTCTTTTGAAATTCTTGCTTTATATTTTTTGAAATTAAGTATCTGAAACCTATGGTTCGTCTTTAATCAAAAATCATAATAAATCAAAAATTATAATAAATCAAAAATCATAATAAATCAAAAAGAAAGTGTTCAGATATAATAAATTTAAGTCATACTAGATTAACATGACACAAGCTTGTATAGAAGCTAAGCTACTTGTCTGATCAATAAAAATAACAGGCCTCATCAAAAAGATGAAACTTTAGTATAAAAAAAATTTTCGTTCTTTACATTAATAGTATTAATTGTAAACACAATAAATAATTTCGGAGTAAAATTAGACCTCCATTCTGGAGGATCATCGAGACTGGAGGATGTTGAGCGAAAATAATATATATTTGAGGCCATCGTGGAGCAGTGGGGCAGCGCCTGGTAGCAAACACGATTGGCTGTGGGTTCGATTAATAGATTGATCGAATAATTATATTTCAATTATTTTCATTTGTTCGCTCTAGTACAAGATTTTTTATAATTATATATAAATTTTAAAAGTATGTGTGATTTTGTTATATATTATTGATTTCTGTAATTAGATTTGTTAATTATAATTATTTCCTTAAACAAAAATAAAATTTACAGCTTTTTCGGTAATTTGTGTGTGTTATTAGAATTTGTTAAGCCAATTTTGTCCGAATTATTGATTGAAGATTTAACATATTTCAGAATATATTTTTATATGTTCATCTTCTAGGATTCGAACCAGGGAGCGATTTCAGGGAGGGATTCGAACCAGGGAAGGTAACAACATATTAAAGTTTGAATAAGCGTATAATTATTTCGACGTAGCCGAATGTAGAACGCATAGCTTAGCGGTCAGAGCGTTTGGACGGTCCAAGAGGTGCTGGTTCGAATCCTGCTGAGTTATTTTTCTTGATCTAATTGGATCTTAATTTATACTTTTCTATTCTTCATTAGAACAAATGAAAATATACAATAATACTGTCACTGCAATGAAACTAGGCTGTTCATGAATATTAAATCATAATATATATATATCAATTTCCAAATTTTCATTAGACAAAGTGTTATTATATAAATATTCTTAGTGTAATAGTGTACAAGTCGAAAAGAGACACGTTGGTAGATCAATTAGTCGGTGGGCTGGCAGTATTAAAAAAGTAGCTAGACAAAACTGGCTGATTTGAAAAAAAACCTGGAGTTGTGGAGCGAAATAGAGAAGGCCTATACCCAAAAAATGAGATCCATTAAATTTCCTATATAAATTTATTTTTATTATATTTACTAACAATACTAATAACTATTGTAAGAAGAGGTATGCGAAAATAAAGGCTTATTATAAAACAGTCAAGCGTTGTGCCACTGCGCCTCGACGCCTCGACGAAGAATATATACTAAGAATATAAACTGAAAATATATTTTTGTTAAATCAAATATAAATTATGTGCTATTAATAAGTTTTCCAACAAAATCACGAAGATACGGTAACTTTTGAAAATTCTACGGAACTTCATTAAAAATGTATGAAACGTTTAGAATTTAAAGGAACTTTTTAGTTTAACTTCATAACTTATTCGTAGACTACTTATTGAACATAAATTCTGCAATTAATCGTTGCTTTGAAAGTACTGCGACGGCCGCTTTTAAATTAGATAGATTGAAAAACATATTTTTTAGAAAACGTATGAAAATTTTAACGCAGCGGGATTCAAACCCGCGCCTCTTGGAAAACGTCCAAACGCTCTGGCGCGGGTTTGAATAGCGCTGCGTTCAAATTTTTATACGTTTTCTAAAAATATGCTTTTCCATTTCTTAAGTGTGTGATTAACAATTGAAAAAATGTTAAAAATACATACATTGTATTCAATGGAATGATAATTTACTACTGCCTCTTTTTTTTCTCAACAGCAGTTGCATGTTTATAATCATTATTTTTTAATTTTTAATTCTGCTCTTAGAGAAAATCTAGTGCTAAGACACTCCGTTCTCCGCTTTCTATCTGAAATTCCATTTTTTAATATAATGTTTGTGTATTCATTGAAATCTATGCAGCAAAGCAAGCAAATTGAAACATTTGAATATCAAGCTCCGGGCACTGAAACTTCAAGGTTCAAGTTTAAGGTTCAAATCCTGTTGTGTTCAATTTTTTATACGTTTTCTAAAAATATGTTTTTCAATTTCCTAAGTGTGTAGATACCACTTTAAACAGCTAAAAACACTGAAATTTTTAGCTTCTTTTCGCTATTTCTCTGTGCATCATTGATTCACAGAGAAGTTGCGAAAAGAAGTATATAACACATGTATATAAAGTCATCCTATCCAAAAACTTATACAAGTCCAGACTGTTTCTAACCTAATCAACATTTACTCGAGTCTCTTAGAAGTAATAGCTAAATGTTACTGAGGTATAAGTACAGAATGAGTCATTATCAAAGAAAATTTCTGACTTTTATCAATATAGTTGGTAAATCTTAAATACCGGAAAATCTTAAAACTAACCGTAATTTGAGCTTTACGTTAATACACCTTATTAGAGTAAGTAT
This sequence comes from Podotricha telesiphe, assembly GCA_038994665.1. Lineage (NCBI taxonomy): Eukaryota > Metazoa > Arthropoda > Insecta > Lepidoptera > Nymphalidae > Podotricha > Podotricha telesiphe. The sequence continues at coordinate 54,392 of JAOYRR010000110.1, read as the reverse complement.
GACGTTTTAAATCAATAATAATATTTGTTATTATTTCAAAAGTGTTATTCACATATTTGGGAAAAGACAAACGTTTTCAAAAACTGCACTAGCGTAGCGTAAACAAAAACGTATAGTATAGCGAAATGTGACGTAGCTGGATATAGAACATATGGCTTAGCGGATAGAGTGCTTGCACTTGGTTTCCAAGAGGCGCGGGTTTGAGTCCCGCTACGTTAGAACGTCTTCTAAAAAAACATGTTTGTACATGCACTATGATTTATATAAACTCTAACTTTTCAGTACAGAAGAAATACCTAAATAATAACATATAAGGTATTAAATACGATCACTGAATACAATATATATATATATATAATCAGATATTTGATGCGTGGTACGACAGCCTTTCACGATAGAATGGCGCACGAATTCAATTCTACGGCTAAAGAGTGACATATCAATGTTTTCTTATCAAAAACCTTGTGAAGTGGTTAATACTTTAGAAATGAAAATATTTTTCACCGGATTCATCGCATATATTTTTAGTATTCGAAAATACGTTTTAGAACCCCGATCAATCCGGTATAAATATACTCGATTAATCCGGTTAAAAACAGTTTTTGGATGAGAAACAACAACAGTGGCTGAGAAACAACGCACCGCCGAAGCTACTATGCGAGGAAAGCTGAAATTAACTATTTACTTACTTGGTTACTTGGTGTGTATAGAGGGATTTACCAATATAAAGGTAGCCCCAAATAACCACGTCGGAGTCCCGAATTGGGCACCATCATTTTCTCACGTTATAAAAAAGGCGAAGCCGCGAGCGGGTACCTAGTTTTAAATATAACTATTATCCCAACGCGATCGAACTAGGAACTTAAAGGTAGAGACTGCCATACTGCGTCCCTGTATTCTAAAAATATACTAATAAGTACATTTTAATATGTCATCATGTGAACAAACGAGCGGACTCACGATTGGTTTAACAAAAGTCAATTACTATTGACGACGCCAATGGGCTTGTCTCAATGAATTAATGAATATAATATACATATACAAACAAAGACTACATACAGTATCCTAATATCTTATTTATAGCTAAAATAACGGAGAAACTCACACACTCCGTTTTCCACTTTCCGACCGAAATCAGGTCCTACCAGAGCGGGGAAGTTAATATAATTGAAATATGATCAATACCCCGGGGTTCGAACCCACTACCAATCACGTTTACATTTAAACGCTGTCCCATTGCGCCAGGATGGCCTCCTTTAATTATTGTAATATTTGGAAATGACAAATATGCTTAGAACCAACGATAATAACTCGTTATCATAGCATTGTCTTTTATATATCTTACTTTTTACATTGACTAAGATTTGAATCTACTACGTTAACATACAAAATTTTTAGCACCACTGATCTAATACTCTATAAAATTTAATATAGCTTACATTAAATCAATTGAAATAGTATCAAAGCATCGCCACGTTTGAATGTATTCGAAATGCGATAGGGCGATAGTGACAATGGGAGATGTCTGTCCGTTCCCATGGCAACGGGTGGGTCGACGCCCCTAACCTTGTCAGTGTATTGAACCAGTACCAGTAACCTAATTAAATAAATTCTACCGTTTTACTATGGAATAACCTGCTACTGTTTTTGTATGTTTGTATGAATTTATGTAGATATATATAAATGTATTTATATTAACTAGAAAAGAAGATTTAACCATTATGGCGCTGCGACAGCATCTGATTGTAAGCGAAATTAGTCGTGGGTTCGATTTCCATTTGGAATTCAGATTTTTATTTTATTTCTTTGCTTCTGCGGTAATGAGCGGTGACCAGCTATAGCATATAGGTGATACCTCGATCTGGTAAAGCAATACAAATGAGCGGAAATAGCTGGTCATATAATATTTTCAAAGCATAAATCTGAAATCCTCACTAGATAACAACAAAATGCTTTATTTTTAAATGATTTCCACGTCTCCGTTCTGGTGAATAGACAAAGCACTGAGTTCCGCCATTAAACACGCAATGTCTGGGATTTGTTAATTTCGAAATTCATTTCTGGAAACGTGTAGCTGTTTTTGTCTTTTAAACTATTTAATTTTAGAGCTACAATAATAATTCAAATCTACGACTACGTACTGATTACTAAATCAACACGAAGCGCCATAACACGAAGTACACGACCAGTGAAACGGAAATAAAACCCCAATATAGATTTCCACAATCATTTTGCCAGTATATCAAAACATTACTAAAATATCATACAACATCGATTCTGCTCAGAATGATATCCAAGAAAGCGTAGAGTGCTCCAAATAGCTTTGTTTATGGCCATCGCTTGACAAAATGAGAATTTAACTGCTATATAAATATGTTAAATGGAGGAGATAACGGTATATTCGTCTTGTTATTTTACACTAAACCGAGCTAATGATATCAATTTATGCAGTTTTAACATAATCGGTAGCCGTTACCTTGCGTTCTGGTATAATATGTTTTTAACATTATTTTTTGAAGTTTTATTGTGCAATATTTAACTTCATATATTTTTTATTCGATCTGGATAGGTAAATGGCTGGTTGAAATTATTTTTTGACGTTTTATTGTGAAAAATTTAACTTCTTATATTTTTTATTCGATCAGGATAGGAATATGGCTGCTTAAATTTTTTGATTGTGCAATATTTAACTTCATATATTTTTATTCGATCTGGATAGGTAAAAAATGGCAGCTTAAAATTATTTTTTGAAATTTTATTGCGCAATATTTTACTTCATATATTTTTTATATGATCTGGATAGGTAAATGGCTGCTTAATTTTTTTTATTGTGCAATATTTAACTTAACATATTTTTTATTCGATGTGGATAGGTAAAAGATGGCTGCTTACAATTATTTTTTGAAATTGTATTGTGCAATATTTAACTTCATGTATTTTTTATTCGATCTGGATATATATGGCTTTGGTAGGTTCAGCCACCAAATACGCAACGTACATTAATGCATACGGTAAATAGAGCAATAGCTCTAACTCTAAGCAAAATGGCGAAGAAAAAATAAATACTAAAAATCTAAATCCGCCCTGGACAATAATATTAAATATTTCGTTCATTCCTACGTTCAAACTATCTTGTTTCAATTAAAATAAATTTTTGTAGTGGTTTTGTTAGATAATTAAATTATAATATCTAAATTTAATTTACCTAATATCTTATTTATATGTAATAATTTACATAAAGCCGTTGTGAATCGTGTTATATGGACGCTTCGCCACTGATAGGTAATTAGTAACGGCAACTAGTTCAACATATTGTATTTCTAAATGCTAATTGAAACTAAAATTATAAATTCGAATGTAACTCTGTGTGTCTGTCAGTCTGTCTGTCTGTGACGTCATCACGTCCAAACCGATGAGCCAATTGTGATGAAATTTTATATTAAAATAACTTAAGATGAACACAGGCTAGGCTAGGGCGAAGCCGCGAGCGGTATAGTTGTTTTATAAAGTAAAGATTATAATTAATCTATTATTTATTTATTATTATATGGATTAATCTTAACAAACAAGTATCTTGAAAAGTACATATTTAGATAGATATTTAGTTTTCTAAATATATATCTTTAAATTTCCTAAGTGTGCGAATAACACTTTAAAAAATGTTAAAAATATATAAATAAACAAGTATCTTACTTCGAAATTTTTACTTTTGTACTTACTTGACTTACAATGTGAAATGAAGAAGCACAACAAAATGGCGACTTGCGCGAAGTTTTGTAATTATCTTGCGACGTATTTTGGTTGTTGTTTGTATTTCCCTAGATGCTGTAGCATATTTTGAATGAGAGAATTAAGTGTTAGAAATTAATTTATGTGTTTCAAATATTTACATTGTAGTACTAAATATAAGTTAAAAAAAATTAAGCTTCCCGACCTATCCCACATACCAACCAGGACGGACGAAAGAACCTAGTGTCATGACACTCCACTTTCCGGTCTAATTCGAGAAATAGCGCGTTGAATGGCGGAACTCAACTTGTCTTGTCAGAGCAGTGAAACGAAAATGATTTAAGTATAATGATTCCCCCAAGTGGAGGGACTAATTATCGAATCGAACCCACACCTATCGCGGTTACAGACGCTGTACTATAGCACCACGATGGAGGTTTCATTTTAAAAAGCTACGTTCTAAATGTTATTTTTCTTCTATGTCCTAATAGAGTAAACTAATTATTTTAACATAAGTTACGGACTTTGGGAATTATAAGATCGTGGGTTATTACCAAGTTAATCATAATTTATTAATGCTATACTCATCAAAATATCCTTTAAAATAATGGGTATTGAAATTATAAATACTTGGGTACTGATATTATAAATACTTTATATCATACAAGATTTATAACGAAGTTTATATATTCTAGGCTGAGGGAGGCTACAAAATGGCTAAATACTTTTCCAAGTCTTGGACAACTTCCGGTATTCAAGATTGATGAAACTGCCTCCTAGATAACTGTTATATTTATTTTAGTACAGGTATATATATGCGTACACGCATGTGGGTTCCTTGGGGAATGGGAAAGGACACAAAGAGAGAACTTACCAAACTTCCTAAGGGAACTGGAGTATTCTTCATCCAGTCAGTCTACACGTTATCTACAGTCTACAAATTATCTTTAAAAAAATATTTTCATTGATAAGCAAAATCTATAATTGGTTATAGATATAAATACTTAAAAAGTATAAGAATATTATTCATAAAATATTAGATATGTTAAACACTCTAGTAACATGTCGTTGGGAAAGTTATGCAAACGTTGAACGTCGTAGAAAACTTTCAATGACCAGCATATGTTACAGTTTTAGCACTCACTAGTTCGTGGGTCGCAAACTTTTACTATTGATTATGAGGCTGTCTGTAGTAATATTTTGCGTACATGCAAAACATTTTCTCGTATTTTTATATTAAATAAATTAGTTTTCATACTTTCTATCCATATAATATAAATAATGTTGAGGCCATCGTTTGAGCCTTAGAGGTCAGTGGCACAGCTTCTAAGTATAAACGTGATAGGTGTGGTGTCAATTCCGAATCGGCGAAATGATATTTAAATTATTTTAATATTTAAATTATTTTTTTTCCCTGTTCTGGTATTACAAAACGTTGAGTTGCGCCTGGAACGAACAAAAAGCAAAAAATAGAGTGTCAGTTGTTTGCGCATGATGAAAAAACTATTTTATAATAAAAATAAATATAATGTTGGGGTTGCCCAAGCAGGGGAATTAAAAAAATATTTGTAATCATTCCCCTGAGTGAATATCGAACCTAAAACCATCACGGTTATCCTCAAACGCTGTCTCACTACACCACGATGGTCGCATACATACTTTATATATACATATAATGATATACTCGACGTAAAATACAGCGATTCTAACTTCTCAATGCTTTCTGAAACTTTGTATTTCCTTTATCTTGTTAGTTTCATTTCAAAGAATTTTACACAGCAGTGAGAAAAATCAAATTTTCCAATCTCTATAGAACTGATAAAAGTATTGCTGTAGCAGAATTGATTAAATTGAAAATGTTTATAGTGGACAGTATCATACTGCAAATTGAACAATCTTATACAATTTTCAAATGAACTAAATAATTTCAATTATTTTAGCCTTATTTATAATTTTTTAGCCTAAGACATATTTAGAAAACGTATAAAAAATTGAACGCAGCGTTTTTTTGAACATGAAATATGTCTTTTTCAATTTATTAAGTGTGCGATTAACACTTTAACTTTAACTAAATGTTAAAAAAGATATTTTAGCCTACTTGTGGGAGAGCAGTATAAAGCTGGAAGGCTATACTGAATACATTATTGTATAATTGTGTGTAAAGTAATAAACTTATATGTGAGCTTCACGCTTTCACACAAAGCAGGGTAGGCTTTTGAGACATAACGTGTTGAGTGTCGGAACTCAAGGCTGCACATTGGCTTGTAAGTACTAATATATATTATTAAATTTACACACCACAATCTCTCATGAGCCTAGCTTTAAGTACTGGAAATGTTTGTAGACAAATTTGTAATTTATCCAAAAACTAATAATAATAAAAAAAATCATTTTTAGAAAACGTATAAAAATTCGCGCCTCTTGGAAACTGCCCAAGCGCTCTGATCGCTAAGCTATGCGTTCTGCATCCAGCTGCGTCAAAATTGTTATACGCTTTTTACAACTTATTTTTATACGTTTTCTAAAAAAATGTTTTTCAGTTGCTTAAGTGTTAAAAAAAAATATTTAACCAAAAGTTACTGGCCATATGTCCGTAGAGTGTTAATAATCTAACAGCATGTAAAAAGACTTGAACCCACGACTATCACATTTACAGTTTCACACTGCGGAACTGCGCAACAACGGCGTATATAATTTAATTATGTGATGACAAAACTAGGTACCTTTTTACCTACTAAATTTTAAATCTGCAATATTTGTTTGGAGTATCTACTAGTATTTAAATAGCATTGTTATAACAAGCCGAGGTATTTAACTCTACTGCTTAAAATGAACATGGACGATTCCGTAATGAGAGGGTTTCGAAGTGTTGTCAATACATTTAACTCTCTCTCAGCCTATTGACACCCCCTGCTGGACATAGGCCTCCACCAAGGATCTCCATGATCGGTCCTCCTGGTCGGCCTAGTTCGTCAGTCCACCTAGTAGGGGGCCTGCCCACTGAGCGTCGTCCGGTTTGTGGTCGCCACTCGAAAACCTTACGGCCATCGGTTCTTTCAAGAATGTCGGTTACTTTTGTTCGCCTACGAACGTCATCATTTCTGATTTTAGCACGTAGGGAAATACCAAGCATTGCTCTCTCGATTGTCCACTAGGTGACCTTGAGCCTTCTAATGAGACACATAGATAGCGACCTCGTCTCGCTCCCTTAAGTCAATACTGGCAACACACAGGTCAAAAGCTTTTGTCTTGAGACACTAAGGTAATTCGGATGCGAAGATATTTCTTCCCGAACGCTGTCCATCCGAGCTGAATGCAACGAGAGATCTCTTTCTTGAAGTAGGATTTACCTAACTGGACTGAGTGTCCCAGGTATACGTAATGGTCAACAACTTCGAGAGTAGTGTTTCCAATACCAACCAATACAAACATTTAACACTAGAAAGAATATTTTTAATATTTTTTAATGTGTTAATCACACACTTAGGAAATTGAAAATCATATTTTTAGAAACCTTATAAAAATTTGAGCTAATTATTATTTTTTGTTATATATTATTAATAAAATTAATAAATAATTAATAAAAAAAATGAGATTTTTAGAAAACCTATTCTATTTCTATTTCCAGTCGTATCAGAGAACCAGCGGCCTTATTCTTTCGAATATTATAAAAAAAAACAATTCTTTTTTCCCAAATAAGTACTGATAAAAATGCTGTGACATGACAGTCGGAATGCGATTTGAAAAAGGTATATTAATCTATTGTAATATATTGTTCTTTACGAATGACGAGGGTGTCAGTTACGACGACGATCTCAAATTTTTGTACGTACGGTGGCCTTATTATTTTAACCAAGACGTAATGCTTAAAGGAACAATTACAAAGTTAGGCATATCATATATTATTATCTATTTCTATTCTCCACTAAATACGGGAAAACTGTTAAAATTGAAACAAACAGTTCAAATCAAATTACATTAACAAGAATATCACATCTCTCAGACCATCTGAACGGTAGCATGTTTTACCATTATTTTAAGGAGGGGCCAACTCAGAAAGTTAATTAAATTCGTTATTAAATTTAGAATCTGGTCAAAGAGATTCATAAAAATGTTTTTGTTCTCATCGCTCTCCTTTATATGAATTTTCCGTTTAACGATACTTGCTTAGTTCCCAAATATTTAACGAAGCCTTGCGATTAAATTGGATTTTTAATTATCCGGTTCATGAATGATGGCTTCATGGCACATTACATTAGAGTCTGACTTTAGAGTCAGCTTCACGATTTATTCCGCATGCTGAGAGAACTTAGAGTAATGGCACTCCGTTCTCTGCTCTCCGCCTAAATTCCAACCATTACGATAATAACTTCAATATTTCCCCAAGTGGAGCTCGCACCCACAACCATCGCTTTGACAGTAATACGTGGGACAGATGCCGTTACTCATATATTCGATTGCCACAATATGAAAAGTATATTCGATTTCTGGGCTATTAAGATAATTTTATTTCGGTTTATATTAAATTCACTTCAAACGCAGTATCCGTTCTTCTTGGACAACTACATTTTTTTTTAATTTAACATCGACTTGGTTTAGAATATATATAATAATTATAATTTTATTACATATACTTATATATAATCTCTATATTTTCAACATGATAAATAAAACAAAGTGCAATAATTAGATTTGTTCTTCCTCTAGTAGATAACAAAAGAATCAGAGGGATTTTTTACTATTTTACATTGAGAAAATATAAAACCTTCATAGTAAAATACACCCCATTGAAAATTTATCAAGCCTGTTGCTTAAGGGGTGATAAAACGTCTACTTTAAAGATGCCGTCACGTTACCTGCTATCTTAGAGGCACCGGCATCCGTTCTTTGCTTTATGAACTGGTAATTTACTCAAGAGTTTATTAAATAGAAATTATTAACCGATTTTCAAGAAGTAGCAAACACTTCTTCATTTCACTTTTCTATTCACTTCTGTAGAAAAAAAATAGAATATTTTTTTTTTAAACATACTCGTTAGACAAAAAAAAATTATAAAAATTAAGTATAGATTTAAAATTATTTAAACTTGTCTAGTGATTACATTTGATTTTGATACGGTTTTTACAACTTTAGTTTAATTTATAAACCACTTTCCAGCAAACAAAGCTTCACTGTTTAAACTTTAATATAATATACTACAAAAATGAACACAAAAGCTTCAACTATTTCAAAGTTTTCCTTTACATGTCTGTCTTTATGAAAAAAGACGCCATGTCCTTGTGTGAGTGTATGAATAGTTTTCCATGGACACGTTTGAATGATGCTGCATTCAAATGTTAGTAAGTTTTCTTACAATATATTTTCTTCTGTATATAATAAATTCTTATTCTAAATGTACTAATATATTTTAAAAATATGAAATATACATATATATTTCATATTTTTTGTTTTTTGTAATTTTTAATGGTTCATTCTTTTTAGTTTTACACGCGCCAAATTTCAGCTTTCTACTCCCAGTAGTTTTCGCTGTGCGTTGTCTGTCAGATACTCAGTAACAGAAGGGTTTATATAAAAAGAAGATTTATATAATAATAACGCGTGGAATTTTAATATAAAAGTAGCCTAAGTCACTCTTTATTACATCTGCAACAAACAGATAGCCAGACATATAGATAAAAATTGTACAAAATGATATTTTGGTATATATATATATATGCAACTTGTAAACATTCCATCATCATCCATTTAGTATAAAACGCGGTTATTTTAATACAAAAAATATACCCTCCAATTTTATTTATTTCTATACATATTCTTAACATTCTACCATCTCGACCAATTTGTCTAATCCTTCATAAAGAAGCACACATCACAAAATATCCAGCTTTTATGAATATTACTGTAATAAGATTACACATAAATAGGATTTTTATAACGGTCTTAAATTGCGCGGAATTGACGGTCGGAAAATATAAATACTAAGAGCGAGTCATCACAAGCCTGAAAGATACTTACGTGGGTGTACTGTAATGAGATTTTATTTCACTTTTAACTTATTTTTACAGACTCTTGTTTTATATGAAACTAGATAATGTATTTAAGACGATATTAATTCTATTCTAAGAACTGTCTAACTCGAAATTTACAAAATCCGTTACTTTATAAAGAACGTGCATACAACAGTTTGTGTCGAATGGCCTAAAAACATTAAAAATGAAAAAAAAATCGTTAACCTAAATGAGAATCGATAACACTACGCTTTTTCCCACAGAGACAGAGTCACAGAGTCAGAGAGAACCTAGTGTCAAGACACTCCGTTCTCCACTTTCCGTCCAATTTCGACACATTGACAATGACAATCATTCCTCCGAGTGGATATAAAAACAGATAACACATAGAAAAAAATATATTACATTTTACATTGCAATTACACGCGTACTTTATAACAACCCACACCCAAATAAAAACAAATATAAAAGAAAATAATACTCATTTAATAAAAGCTATTTTGTCTTTTGTGTCTTCTTTTGAATGTGACATTGGCGAAGTGAATACTAGTGACGCAATAATAAAGACTAACCTGCTATACGGGGAAAAGAGTGAAGCGTGATTTTTGATAGTAGGGACGTTTTTAACATTTTTTTAAAGTGTTATTCACGCACTTAGGAAATTGAAAAACAAATATATATTTAGAAAACATCTAAAACTTTGAAATGTCTAAAAATTTTAAACCTTTTGTGAAAAAAAACGCGTGAAGCTGGAATTAAAAAAAATGCGTAGCGGGACTCGAACCTGAAAACCTTTTTAGGAGACTTAAACGAGTGTACCTTAGTCCCATTTTCAAATATTTTTCATTCTTTAATGTTATAATATTTAATAATATATTATTATAACAATATTGTAAAAATAATATACAAAATAGAGAATGATAATGTTTTTGGTTTTTATCCTCTTTAAAGTGTTATTAACATACTTGAAAAACAGTTATTAGAAAACGTGTAAAAATGTATACAAAATTTGAACGCAGCGGAATTGGAATCCACACCTCGTGACTTACGATTGGATGGTTCGACGGTTAGCACGGGTTTGAGTCCCGCTGCGTTCAAATTATCTAAATGATAAAGATAATATATTTTTTTATTATTATTTCTAATGTAACAGTCATCACTATTAGCCAGTAAATTAGATCGCAAAGTCTCAACAATGTTATGTTAATATATTAAATAACTTTATCAAGCAATGTGGAAAGCGTCTTTACTTAGCGCCTAAGTGCACAAATTTTCCTTAACACATTAGTGAGTTTCCTTAACACATTCAGCCTCGTATATATGGGGATATTCCATGTCATTTGTGTTATAATGACTTTTAGTGAAGCGGTCTCTGATGGAATTTAAAAGATATTATCTAGCGATATACCCGACTGCGTTTGTATGCGATTTAAGGTTTTTTGTAGGGCATTTTCAAAATTGAAAGACATTTTTAAAAAACGTATAAATATTTGAACGCAGTGGGATTTGAACCCGCGCCTCTTGAAAACCGTTAAACGCTCTGACCGCTAAGCCATGCGTTCTACATCCAGCTACGTCGAGATTCTTATACGCTTATTACAACTTATATTTCTTATTAGTATCTCTGTAGAGAGATTTTTACAAATTTCCGCTACCCGAAGACTATTAGTAGTTTATTATTAGTTTTCTAAATGTCTTTTTCAATTTCCTAAGTGTAGGATTAACACTTTAAAAAATGTTAAAAATTTTTTTTCAAAATTATTGTTTTTTTTATGAGAAATTAGAATTTTGAATTTTATCTCTGAGATAGTTATTGTTAAAGATATTGTAATTGTGTTTAAAAAAATTAAGATAAAAAATGGTAGTTGTAATTGCTTTTTGAAATTGAAAGGATAAATCGCGTATATTATTGGTATTCAAAAATAAATTTTTAGAAACCTGACTATTTGCACACTTTACAGTAGTCCGTGGTCACAAGTACACTGGGGTGGCACTTGTCTGTCATTTGATACAATTATTATATCAAACTACCGTCAACGATTTTTTAGTTGCCTCGCGTACTGCCCTGGATTCTTGCAGAATGAGCTGACTGTATCTTGCTCTCTAGTGTGGTAGGTTTGAGACTTCAAAGTTTTCAGGATTGGGTCCTAGGTGGTAGAAAGTCCAAAGTCCAACCGTCTACTCTATTGAAATTTAAGTGTTTTATGTATTTCAATATATGCTTATTTTTTTTTTAAGAGCTCTTTATTTAAATGAAGCAAACACGTCAAAAAACACATAAATTCCCATATGTGAAGAAATATATCATGATTTACGAATATTTTGTAACCTTTTTAATAGGATATACAGTATCAAAGAACTATTTTACATTCGATAATAACATGAAAAGGATGAACGCCAGTAAATTATTACCGTACTTAATGCTCCATTACATTACAATTACGATAATTATTTTAAATGAGGACATCGTGGCGTAGTGTGACATCGTCTGACTGTGTCCATGATGGTTGTGGATTCGATTCCCAGTCGAAGGAATGATTATATCTAAATGATTGTCATTTTTCCGCTGACATAGCGCGGCGTCCAGTGTCGCCAAAAAACAATGTCTATGATTCGGGTGGAAAGTCTTGACACTAGGTTCTTTTTAACTATTCTGCTATACGAACAAAAACGCAACGCCTCAAAAAAATATACAAGAGGATTTTTTTTTATATAATATCTTCCGTGTTTTGCCATTTTTCGCTCCGGTGACAAGACAAAGCGCGGCGTTGAGTTCTGCATCTTCAAAATCAATTGGAATTCGGATGGAAAGCGGAGAACGGAGTATTGACTAGGTTCTCTCTGACCACCCTGTATTGAGAAAAATATTAGCTTTATTTTTCTATAATTCAAATAAACGTAAATTAAAAAAATAAATTAAAAACAAAACTTGTCTATGCTTTCACTACTTGCTATTCCGATGTCCTTAAAAAAAGAGACAAAATTTTAATTAAAGTCATTTTTGAAACTGTCTGCGAATGCTAAGGGATGCTTAATGATAAATAGTCCCGAACAACGCCTTTGTGCCTAGCCTTATATTAGTCACTGCACTAAATGTTTTTGTCTTGTGCCTACTAATGAAATATATTTTTTACTTTTACAGATAAAACTCAGATAAAATAGAGAAAGATTCAAATTTAAAATTTGGATTATTCCACCAATAAATAAACTGTCTGACTGTAAACGCCTTGATCGTGGGTTCGATTCCCACTCGGGCGATCATATTTAAAATATTTTCATCTCTCCGCTCTGGTACCGTGGTAAGACGAAGTGCGGCTTTCGTTCCGCCAATCAAAATGCAGCGGAAAGTGGAGAACGGAGTGTCTTGGCCCTAGGTTCTCTCTGACTACTTTTCTATGCGGGTAAAGCGAGCTACAAAATTATTTTGTCTTTCGTTCTTTTATTACGAAAGATATATGTAAATTGTTTTCCCCCCCGGTGTCGCTGTCAAGACCAGTAAGGTCAACAGCATAGAAACTATGTCGAAAAAAAAAAAAAAAAAAAAAATGTGTTATATTAAAATTTTACTAGTTGATGCCCGCAGCTCCAATTGCGTGGATTTATGACCTGTTGTTGATATTGAAACTCTTGCCAAAACATATAATAACTTTCTTAAAGTTTAAAAGTTTATAATACTTTTCTTGTCTCTGCGACCACATCACATCAAATGTTCCATACATTTTGACAGGCAGACTGCCTATACTAGGCAGAGATAATCTAATATTCATCCTTAACACGAGTGGCGGAACTCAACGCAGCACTTTGACTTACCAGTACTTAGAAATAGAATAAAAATATTTTGATTTATAATGTGATCCGAGTTTGTAAACGATCGTACGCGCGTTGATGTAAACGTTTGCGATACTAATATTTATTTAGGTGTGTTTGTGATACTTGATTGACTGGGTTGCCGGTGTAATGGTTACTGAGCTTGACTAAGCCAGTAGAGGGTTCTGGATATTAGAACTCTCGTTTTAGAGATCTTACATCAGCTATTTGCCATCAGTAAAAGCCCCGTTAAAATTGGTGTAGCCGTTTTAGAGATTAGCCGGAACAAACAGATTGACAGACACAAAAATAGCAAAAAATTATATTCTGGTATATGTGAGCGTGTATACATATGCATTTAGCATATATATATTTACTTGATATTTTGGTCAATTCACACAATGTCTTTATTACTTGTAGCCTATGTGTTATTTTGATGTATAAGCTATATTATTGTAAAGTTTCATTAAAATCCAACATTAGTTTTTACGTGAAAGAGTAACCAACATCCTTACAAACTTTCGCGTTTATAATATTAGTAGGATTGTTATCCTAATTTTTAACCAAATCAGACGACATGAAGTGGGTCAAAATAACGTTCCAAGATTTACTTACATTGATTGATTGATAGATAGATATAGGCGACGCTTATAATCATTTGTGGAGTGTGGAGAACGGTGTATTCTAGTTTAACTTTGACTTTTAAATATTTATCAAAACGTAACTACATATATACATATTGTAACTATAGCGAATGTGATAAATCACTTTGTTAACAGATATTTGGCTAATTGGAAAAGTTATAAGTGTAAATAATTTCACTTGTCACCTCTGTTGAGGCCGAGCGCGGCGTTGAGTACCGACACTCAACTCGCTATGTCTCGAGTTCAGGCTAAAAACAGAGAACGGAGTTGTCTTAACACTAGCTTTTGACTGTGATGTTGTTAGCAACGTTAAGCTGTACATATATTTTTATTCTTCTGGAGTGGATTGTCTACCAGAATCAGTAATTCTGAAAAAAAAGTCCAACTAAGACAGTTTTAATAAAGGTATCTGTATATATATTTCATTATAATATTATGCATAACCAGAGATACTTAATTACATACTCGTATGCAATTACGGTAATGGCCCAGGAACAATGTGATCAACATACCGCGCGTGGTCTCATAACTATTATAGCTTTGCTTTGATAGGATCGAAGATTGAAGCCATCAGGGCATAATTGGAAAATGTTTGATTGAAGCTTTGTTGTAGGTTTAAGTCTGAAATCTAGACAATTAAAGAAAGTTCTCGATGCATGTTGTGAGAAGAGTGATTTGGAACAAGGATTATGTATCTACTTTTCTAATTGCGGAAGTTATGTAACATAGAAAAATACAGATAAAGACGTATTTATTTGAACCTGAGGGATTTGAAACAGAAGCGCAAGTTCAAATCCCGCTGCGTTCAAATTTTTATACGTTTTCTAAATATGTATTTTACAATTTTTTGAGTGTGCGAATAATACTTTAAAAAATGTAAAGAAAATTAAATACAGATAATATAATATAAGACGACTCTATTACTGTAGATGCCAGTAAAAAGAAATAGTTTGATTTCCTATCTGCCGATCTGCTGCCCACTCATGTAAGCTCAAGCACATCTTGCGTTTTGCCGATGACGTGCCAACGAGCTCTGTATATAAAATATCTGCAGGACTGGAAATTTCTAAATTAAATTTAAATGAAACAAAAAATCTGAATCTAAATTCCTAATACTATCCAAATAAAGCATAAATTTATTTAAGGCTAAATAAAAAGACTGGCAGACTTTTATTCATCATCCTTGTTCCTTCTTTTCATCATCTTTTTTTCTACACATACTAATTCTATATTTCAATATGTTTATATTTCAATATAGAATTTCCGATCTTATCATAAAATAAACTTTTAAGCATTTCATGAATTCACCGAACGGGTGCCCATCGCGTTACAGAAAGAGGAGTGCGGAACAGTATCTTGGGACTTGCAACTGAAATGTAAAATTAAAGGGCTCCTTTAAAATGCATAAACACTCGCTTCTACTTTCCGAACTCCTCACTAGAGTGAAGTAGGTAGACCTCACTAAGAATACCTAACCACTTATATATTCCAAGAAACAAAGCACAAAAATCGTTTTACATATTTGCAATGTAAATCCACAAATAGGTCTGTTGGTTTTTACTTTATTGGTTTGTTTATTTTGCTTGGTTTGACGTAAATTCGCTAGATTCGTTCGAGCTAGATAAAGTTTCACTTGATTTAACGCTTTAGGCTGAATGCTAACGATTTTGTATTAAACTTTCAAATATTTTGGTTTATAGCCTCTCTGGAAAATTTGTTTATGGCACTGTATATCGGAATGGAGATTGGCTTTACCAAATGACTTTGTTTTGTTATAGTTTTATATTTATTGTAGAATTGTATACATGTAGTCATAGATATAAAAAGGCTATATATAATAAACAATTTTCGATATTTGCCTATATATATATATATATATATATATATATATATATATATATACCAACAACTATTTAATATTAAGATGATAGTAAGGATTCAAAAGTGAAGTACGATAAAAATAAAAATGTTTTTACAATATCATTGGAAATAGGGACCAAAACATTCAGCAAAATAAAGAGCGAAATGACTTAGAGAGATATTTAAAATTATAATATAAAGAAATACTTAAAATTCATTTCTATTACAATATTCACATTAAAATGCATGGAATTAAAAAATGGGTTTCTTTGTAAGATTAATTTACAGTTTACTGTATTTACTTTTTAAGGGTTAACACAATTTTTAATCGATATACTTTTACCTTCATCAATATACTCACGTCACGTATCGCGTTCCACTCTATTACATTTACGTAACAGAAACAAACAACTCGTTTTATTAAAGGGATAAAATTATTCGCCAAGTCAATATTTCGAGCTTACGCGGGCTTTTCTTCCCAAACAAGGAGAAAGTCGCAATTATACGGCGATCCCGAGAGAAAGAATTCAGTGCTTGCCGTTATATAAAAATAAATGTTTTGCCAAATGGAATTGTTGAATATATATATATATATATACATGTAAAGCTACTTTTGTTATTTACTTTATTTATATGTTAATTGTCTTAGATTTTCAAAATGGCATATTTCATATTGTAAAATAGAAGCATTGTTTTAAGATTTTCTGTTTTCTACTTGTGAAGTGGGGGGAATCAACACTGTGCTTTAAAATGTGTGGCGCTAAGATAGAACGAGACCGTTTTGTTTTCCTAAGCAATAATGAAATATTTAGAACAAATTTCCACTTTGACGACGAAATGAAAATATTCCTTTCTAAATGATTCTAGATAGATAGCGCAGTAGATAGAGTCCAATCTAATTGCAGAATACGAATGAATTGACGAAACTAACAAGCTACACAAAGTACACGGAGTGCTAATTTGAGAAGTTTTTCCTACAATTTTTTGATGTTAAAATCTTAGTCGTGCCCTCAATGAAACAGTACGTGGAAAATATTAATATTATTTTAATAAAAATGATTAAGATTTTCTCTACATCGAATACGACTTGAAACAATTTTCACACCTTAGCATATTTCAAGCTAATTGTATTACCAAGAACTTCTTACTGGACCAGAATTATTGTATTAGATACTGGAGGAGTTTATATCGCATAACTTTACGGAAACGGGGAGAGTTTTGTCACTAAATATTCATTCAACCATATTTATGAAGCCATAAAATTATATATAGTAATACTGATTCTGTCGGTATATTCAAACACCTTTTTGTTTGGAAAAACAAAGTTATCGCTCTAGTTTTATGAGCTGTAGCGATCGTGACTTATGGTAGTTTCCTTATATTTATTATAATGGCCCCAACGGACCTAGGAAAAATATTATATGATAATTCTGATATGTAAAGGTGTTATTTTAGCTTCACACTTTTTCCCGCATATCACGCAGAGAAAACATAGTGTCAAAACACTCCGTTCTCCACGTTCCGTCCACTGTCCTTAACAATTCGAATGGCTCTATTTTGTATATATCGATCAAATGGACCAAGCTAATACTGGATTATATACTGGGGCGCATCAGTCCAGAGATGAGAACAATACTCTTTGTGAGGCCGAACCTGGGCCCTATACAGGGTCAATCGGTGTCTAGTACTATCTGTATGTAGAAATGTAGGTAATATAAATATCAAAATTCCACCGAGTGTGATGGAATTGCACTCACAACCAATGGCGTTCACGGTCAGTCAGTACCCCTGCGCCAGGGTGACCTAATGTATGAAAATAGTATTTTTTTTTATTAATTTTACTTATATAAAGTAAGCTAATTACTACAAATCTCTTGGAATTTGTAGTTTGGCAGTCGACATGTCTAATCACAGAGTACAAAAACCTTATGACAATAGCGTCTTTAGTCCCGAACCTTGATTGATGGTGCTGCCCAATATAAAACTTTTATATCTCACGATGCGTCACCGTAAGGATTATTCCTTACTGTAAACGATTGGTTGTGGGTTCGATTCCTACTCGGGCGAATGATCATGATCATATTTAATTTTTTCTTTTTTTTACTTTGGTGACACAAAACGCGTAGTTAAATTCGAAACTCGAATAAGCGTTACACTAAAAAAAACATAAAGCCATAGCCAAAACCAATGACACAGTGCAATTGTTTTCGATTTTCGTACTATATGGAATTCTGGTGGAATTTAGCGCATCTATTTAAGCTAAATCGTAGTTTATAATGAACCTCTAACATTATACGCGTTTACCGTTCGTGTCAATCGCAAGCTCCATATTAAACCCAAACGTGATTGATAGTTTTCCAAGAATACTTGTGGTGGAGATGTGAGTGTAACGGCCATTTTACTTGAGAGAATATATTTGTTGTTTGGCGTGAAGAAGGCAATTTTCGGAACCCATATTAAATAATCTGTTTTGAAAACTCTATTCAAAGTCTAAGGTCATAATAAATCATACAGGGTGAACCAAATTCTTTTTACATTTTTAACGATATTGCAAAATAAACTATGTACTTATTAATATTTTACTAGCCACCCGCCGGCGGTTTCGCCTGCGTAAACTACACTTAAGACACAAACTATAATTTAAAAGGTTGTAACTTTATTATTTCTGAACCGATTGAAATAAACTAAACACTAAATGCTAACGGAAGTTTAACAAAATACAATAGTCAAAACTGCATTTTTATATGTTAAGCCATTTCTGTGATTAGTGTGCATGACTAGTAGCAGACAAATAAAAAAATAAAAATCATTATTTTGGGTACATTGAAAAATGCCCCTCATAATACTTTGTTCTTGTAATATGTACAGACATCGATTAGTTACATTTCTATTATATGTATAGATGTATGGATAAAAACTGTTCTTTGATTTTATATTTTCAGTTGAAGCAATGTCAGAATAACCAACGATCAAATACAATTATTTACTTTTTAAAATATAAAATCTCAATTTCTCTATCTGTAAGTATTTACCCAAAAGGTTACCGTTACCGGTTAAGTTTCAACGTTTTCTAAATATTTCTGGTGTACAATATTGAATATTTCTCACTTACTTATTTGTGTACTATTTAAACTTTAATTTTAATCATATAAATATTATTACTAAATACAGTGAATTTTATACTGTATCCAATTCCATATAATATATTTTGATTAAAATTGTTTTGCTACTTTAATTACATTTCATTCAAATAACATATATATAACGCTTTAAAACTACAAAGGCTTAAGCAGGATAAGCTTTGCAAAGAACTTTATAATAACATTCGATTCGATAAGTATAGGTCTATCGATAAATAGGTATATAGGATCGATTCGATAAAGTGTAGACGTATCTACTGTAATCCAAGTGAAGGTTGTTAGTTCAAATCCGGCTCTGTTAAAATATATATATATATAATTAAAAATATGTATAAAATTAGATAATCTAATCATACAAAGTTTCACTAACAAATATGTAATTACTGCAAGTGTCACATTTTCTTTGTCTATTATCAAGGGGTGGCGTTTAAGAAAGAAGAAGTAAAATATAAAATTTCTTTTTTTTAATTATAAGTATCGTGATAACTATAGGTCAATCATTTTCAGGTTCTTTTTAAACTGTTATTCGCACACTTAGGAAATCAAAAACCGTTCAAACGCTCTGACCTCTAAACCATCAAGAGGCGCGGGTTCAAATCCCGCTGCGTTCAAATTTTAATACGTTTTCTAAATGTCATTTTCAAGTTCTTAAGTATATTTACAGGTAGGTAGTTTTTACCTCCTTTGACAACTGTCAAACTAAGAACTAACTAGTGCTGTGACCAATTACGGGTGCACTTGTGACTGTCACTTTTATGACACATATCATGTCAAATCTCTATCTATATAATAAAAATCACCAATTTCTGCCACATCTATTAAAATTGTACATCTTTGTACTCAGTTTCCTTAATATGCAAGTAATCAATCATTGGCAAATCGAAAACTTTAGATAACTGTATAACTTAAATGTGATATATGGATAATAAATACATTGTATATAATATTTTTATGACTATATGTGAGTTCATTACTCATATATGGGTACCCAAGCTAGTGTAATAATTTATATATAGGGTTCTATTTTGCGTTAGAGTTTTATTCATCTACTTTACTTATTGTTTATTATTTATTTATTTCTTTCCATAATATATCTACAGTTTAATAGAATTTTAAATTTTGTAACATATTCGGTGATCAAAAATAGGGACACAAGAAACCAATCAAGTTCATAATATAATTAATATATTATAATTGCGTGGACTCAATGACCTTTGCCAAATGCATAATCCCATTTACGTAGGTTTCCCCCCGAAATCAAGACTGCCTGTTGAGTGGTGGAACTCAATGTCGCGCTTTGTCTTAGGTACCAGAGCGGAGGAAAGAAAACATTTTGGATATATTTTTTCCCCTGAATAGGAATCGAACCCATAACCAATCACCTTTTCAGTCAGACGCTGTCCTACTGCACCACAATGGTCTCTGGTCTCACTCCGGTCAATGGAAAATATAATATAAAATTATTTGACTTAGCAAACTTAATACTTTAACAACCATGTCTCGTTTGAGCACAAATTTTCTTTAGTCTACAAAAATAAAATAAAACTTAGGCAATATTGCTAATGTACAAACAAGGTCGTAAATGAAATAGTACAGTAACATTTCAGTAAGTAGTTTAAAAAAATATCTTTTCTAAACGGTTATATTATGTCCCTTGGCCAAAATGGGTCTTTGAGCCCGAATATTTTCAGAATATCGATGCCATTGTGGCCCAGTTGAGATGTCTGCTGTTTACGATGAGTATGGGTGCAAGACTGAGAATTATTTGAATTTACAGGTAGAGGTAGGCGGTGAGATGGAAGGTGAGATGGGAGCCGAGTGGTAATGCACATTTTAAAGGAGCCCAGGCTCTGCTCCAATGTACGTTTTCTGCAACGCTTACAGTATCCATGTATCCACATAAGGTTCTTCTATATAGGTGCAGCTGAATTTGCTTAAATAGATTGGGATATTATATTACTAATTAAAAAGTTAAGGAAAAAATACTTCTTTATATTTCTTACAAGAACAAAGAGAACCTATATATAGGGTCGGAGTGAATCTGTTCTCCATTTTCTGCTTTTTTAGAGCCATCGTGAACTCATGTACTACTGTGCAGTAGTGTTTTTTCAACCAG
Source organism: Podotricha telesiphe (assembly GCA_038994665.1). NCBI lineage: Eukaryota > Metazoa > Arthropoda > Insecta > Lepidoptera > Nymphalidae > Podotricha > Podotricha telesiphe. Next base: position 33,088 of record JAOYRR010000110.1, on the reverse strand, counting down.
ACCAGGGATTTTTATAAATACAAGCCTAGATATCCAAGTCAGCTATAACAAATGAGAAAACTTATCTCCGGTTTTAAGCATAGCATATTTCATTAAATGCAAGTAGTGGCATATTTCATCAGCTTAATTAAGATTTCTTCGCGAAAACAAAAAGATGGGGCATTCATTTGCTTAATATCACTAATTTATTAAGCTTTCGACTTAACTTGAACTTTTTCACGGAAAATAAAAATGTCGTAGTAATACGGCATTACGTATTCTAGTACATAATATTTCTAACTGAACGGTAACTAAAGTATTTTGTGAATTGTCGCTAAGTTTTCTCGCGATACTTAGTATAAAGCATAAAAGAAGCGACTTTTTATAATCAATTTATATATAATATAAAATCGATTTCTTACTCACAAAGTGACTGACAGGTAAAGCACAATCAAAACTACACTGAACTTAGAAATCTGAAGTTTGCATGCAGATTTTCGAAATTTCTATTGAACGATGAACTGCGAAAATATATAGCATAAGTCTGATTGAATAAGTTCTTTGATTTTTACGATTATTACACATTTTGAAATGAAACTATTTTAACCGGATTAATAGCGTACAATTTTGGTATTCGAAAATACATTTTAGAACCCGACGTTTCGAACACTTTACAGTAGTCCGTGGTCACAGGTAGACTGAGGTGGCACTTGTCTGTCATTTGTTACAATTATTATCTAAACTACCACCAACGATTTCTTAGTTGCCTCGCGTACTGCCCTGGATTCTTGCAGAATGAGCTGACTGTATCTTGCTCTCTAGTGTGATCGGATTGAAGCTTTAAGATATGTCATTGGTATGGATGCAGCTTATCACTTCCTCCACCACGGCTTACCAAAGCGGGCAAGACCTTTAACAATGGAGACCAAGACGACGAAAAAGAATGACAATAGACTATATAAAGTCCATGAAACCGAAATTACAAACTATAAGTATGACATTTTTTTTTTATATATTTATTGGGAAGCCAACGCTACATACTATGAGTATATTTTATATGTCATATATATATAAACGTTTTTACATAGTATATCTTAATTACTGGCTAATATATCATGTAAATAAAAAAAGTTGCCTATTTAAACCCACAATATACAAAAAACAGGTTATTTATAAACAATAATCATTTTCAAACAGACAAGCTTACCACTAAAAATATGTAAAAATAACATTGAAAATAAAAAATAAATTACAAATCCAAACATAAAAGAAAAGGAATGAAACAAAATAAAAACAGATAATTAGCGACTTTGAGACAAAAGGCTCTAGACTTTTCACTAATTAAACTTTAATAAAACGTAACATTTAATTATTCTTAGATCATAATGTATTTTAAATACATTTTCTCAAACTTTTAAATATAGCAGCCATAACACACTTCCGGTTTAATTAAAATAACAAAAATATATAAAATTTTAGCAGCTTCTTTTTTTTTCCGCATAGCAGTTTAGTCAAAGAAAACTTTGTGTCAAGACGCTCCGTACTCCGTTCCACTCTTAAACGAAACATGTGTGTAGCGTGTTCTTACCATAAAAATAATTTATAATAATACCCCGATAGAAAATTGAACCCTCAACCAATCACCTTTACAGTTAGACGGTGTCCCATACATACGTGACACGACACCCTCTATTTTTTACCATTTTTTAATATTTATTTACAGTAAACAGTTATATTTCAATAATTACAAAACATCGAAAACCAGACCGTTTTCAGTAAAGTTGGAACAAGCTGTCGCCAACTTCATCGGGATTCATCTTCCTGTTATAATCTCGTTGCACATCAAGCCCGAAGCTAGTTGATGCAAACTTGTTTTGTGCAACTTTGCGGCTTAAAAGTTCAAGATGGGATCGCTTTTATGTGTATCATATATAAATATATATATGGCGGATCTTTTCAAATTTGTTTCTAGTAAACATGAGAAAATATGTTGTAATTTACATAATATATAAGCCGATGTCATGGTGGCCCGTTTTTAACATTTCTAGGTACTAAGTTCACATTCCAGTCGGGGGAATTATGAAGCATAGCTGGGTAGGCTAAGAGCCACCGGGGTTTACGGAAGATTGTAGTCCCTGTGGTCCCGGCCAGTGGCGATTGAGGTGGAACACCGTGAGGTGTAGTGGGTAAACGGACGGTCTACATCTGCTGGTCCGGAGTCCCAATCGGGCGGGTATCTTTAAAGGATTCCCTCACGTTAAAAAAAGGGTAGGCTGAGAGAACCTACTGTCATGATACTCCGTTGTACATTTTTCGCCCGAAGACGGTGCGTGTCGAATGACACAAAGGAAAATAATTAATCAGTCCCCCAAGTAGAAATCGAACACAAAACCATTGCGAAAACAGTATGACTGCGCCACGACGACGATATATAAATATTTTATGTTAATAGTTATACCAAGTTTTTATATATAAGGAGCCAAAATTTAATTTCTACATATAAAAAGCAAAAGACAAATACAAAAAGAGAGGAAATGCTAAAACATTAACAATTTTGTGCAGTTTAAATATCTATATAACACTCGACAAAATATCTCGGAATAATATATTATAAGTTATAATTTCTAATATTATTGATTTTTTTTATTCAATAGACAAGGCAAACGAGCGTTCGGGTCACCTGATGGTAAGTTATCACCGCCGCCCACGACCCTGTGTAACACTAGAAGAGCTACAAGGTTGTTGCCGGCCTTTAAGGTGGAAATAGACGCGCTTTTTGAAAGTCAAATCGACCTGGAAACACTTCTGCTGGTAGTCCATTCCACAGTTGAGTGGCACATGAAAGGAAGTTACTACAAAATATATTATTGTAATAAACCTTGGACTTAAGTTACAATTTGAAGAGCCATTTCCATCAACAAAACAATAAATCGTCTTTAACTGTTACAAATATTACAGAAAAGTATCGACAGTGTGAGACGAGACTTGAGAATTCTGTACACAAACAAATATATTTCCAAGAGCTGAAACTGTGCTGAGAAGATGTATCCAACATGTTTTTCATTATACTCTAATAATGAGTTCTTGACTAATGACGAGTCAGTCATGTAATAATTAGCATCACTTTGTTCCCATTGACAGCCTATTGAGATCGAATCGGCCCAAAATTTTAATAAAAACCTTTACGACTCACTGGCGTATAAGAATTGAATTAATCGTGTAAAAAATCTACGCTGATTTTATATTACTCTGCTATTCCCTGTTTTTGGTTGAAAAAGTATAATTTTATGAAATTTCGTATAATAATGTTGCTATTTTTGTAACTGAGGATTTAAAATATAGATGACAATGTTACTGGAAATTAAATTATATTTCAATCTCAATTATATCAGCGGTCTATATTTAACTTCCATATGGCACAGTATTTGAGGATCTACTTATATAACTGTCATTTAATTAAAAAAATACATTTTCATACTTAAATTTGTCTGTACGTTACATGTGTATAGTTGATAAATATAGGATTAATGAACAGTGAAAAGAGACATTTATATTTTTTTTAAATATAAAAGAAATAACATTTTAGCTATTTTGACTATGCCATAATTGTTATAGAGCATATTCAAAATTATTAATCTAAAAGCTATAATTAATGCATATAATAACGCGATTTTTGTGCATATCAAGGACGCATAGAGAGAATCTAGCGTCAAGGCTCTCCGTTCTCCATTTTCCGCCCGAAATTGAGACATTGCGTTCTCATTGGCGGATCATAACGCCAATGAAAACAATTGGAAATTAATATAACTTAAATATAATAATTCACATGGGCGGGCATCGAACACACAACCAATAACATGAAACGGCGTTCCGTCTGAACAAAATAATTGTTACTCTCAATTTAAGTATTCCTGAAAGACGAATAAGCCACTTACACATCCTACGACATGTACAAAAAGATAATTAAAGGCATTAGCATCATAATTTCTTAATTTCAAAACATTAATCCTCCGGTAGAATTAACTGTGTGAATAACTGTATACAAGTTTCAAGACGCTGGGAACTTCTTCGAGAGCCTCTTAGAGCCACTCAAGTCTACGGGGCGTAGCTACAAATATGATAAATCCTCATTCTATTTTAAACTTGAAGTAATTATTTTGAATTTAAAAACCGAGTTTCAAAGCTCAAGCTTATAGTTCGTGGTTTGTATAAATTTAAGTTATCCAGTTTATGGATGGAGCAGTTATTAAAGCTTTGTAACTAATACTAATAAGTTAAGGCATATCAGTATTTCAGTTGTGAGCTCGATTCTCACTTGAGAACTATTTAAATTGAAAAACTTATGTTTAGAAAACGTGTAAAAATTTAAACATGGTGGGATTTGGACCCGCTCCTCAAACCGTACAAGCGCTCTGACCGCAAAGCCATGCGTTCTACATCCGGCTACGTCAAAATTCTAATACGCTTATTATACTATATTGTGTTTGTTGTTGTTAGTTTAAATTCTATATGTTTTTTACTATTTTGTGAGTGTGTGAATAGCACTTGTTGTTGCAAAATATTTCAATTGTTTTAATTCGGACGGAATTCTTATTCGGACGCAATGTGGAGAACGTAGTGTTGTGATACTAGCTTCTTTGTGTTTTCTTGGCTGTGTGGGCATAAAAAGGTAAAGTTGAAAAAAAAAATTGATATAGATATCTAAATACCTAGTGTTGAAAATCACCACTTTCCTACTATCTTAGACACTGCGTGTTCAATGGCGGAGCTCAACACCGTATTGAATGAGGAAAATGGTTGAGCTCCGCCACGCAACATGCAGTGTCAAAGTGGAGGACAGAGTGTCTTGACACTAGGTTCTCTCTAAGGAAGCTGTAAATCGTAAATTAATTTTAATATCAATTTTAAATTTTACTATAATATACTACATGATAATTCTATACAAATACATATAATAGAATATGTTTAATAATCACTTACACAGACGCTATAAATGTTTAAACTATATCAGATTTATCCCCTGGCAAGCAGCCAGATGCAACAAGTTCTGTTTAAATTACACCGACCCGATATGTTGTGGGAGAGTTGTAGAGTGGACTTGACGATTTTGGCAGGCTTTTTGAGATAACAAGCCAATAAATGGAGTCGTCAGTGTAACTGTTGTGTAGAGTAGTATTTCAACAGATGAATATATGATAATATATAGGTATTGTCGGTCTGTATTAAACATTTACTACATTACTAGCGACCCACTCGCGGCTTTGCCTGCGATTGCCTGCTAAATTATACGATTATAACTATTTCGTTTCTTTCGCAAACTTCGTTTCAATTTATAATTTTTAAATGTTGTAACACTTTTAACATATGAACCGTTTGTAATAAAATAAACACTAAATGTTATGCAAAGCTTACCAAAATACAATATTCAAAACGCATAGCAGATTCGGCGGAGAAAAGCTAGTGCCAAGACTGTTCCCCGTCTCCAATGCTGCTCCCAAATTCAAGATAAAATGGAACAGATGTACATTTTATCGAGCTTAAAAATCCCAGCTTGTATGGTATATTTAACAACCATGTCAATTAAAAGAAAAACAATATAAATGTGATAATTCCAGTACTACTAGCAACTGTATTTAAGAGGTTGCAACATCACGCTTTTTTTTCGCACAGCAATCGGAGAGAACAAAGTGTTAAAAATTAAAATAAACACTCCGTTCTCCACTTTGTGAGTGTGGGGAAGTTGATGCCGCGCTTTATAACCACAGTGGAGAAATGAAATATAATTATTTCCCTGAGTGAATATCGGACCCACCAACCAAACCCTCTCGCACTTGTTTGCAGTCAAACCCTCTTGCACTGCGCTACGATGGCCACAATTTAGTTTTTCATTGCAACAAATAATAAAATAAAATACAATTGCAATTAAGTAGCCGAAGCATACAATTCTGAAAAAGAATTAAATGTTTCCGTTGACTAAGTTTATTTAAAAAGATCTCTGTGGTAATTCACTGAGATTTGAGAAGCGGAAAGTTGCTGCATAGCGGAGTTACAGACAGTAATTAACGATTAGTGAGAACCTAGCAAACTATAGCGCTATTGATATAAATAAAAAAATTTGTTTAGTGATTTATATGAAAAAGAAGAAAGGGGTCGTTATAAGAATATTCTTTATTAACTAAGTATCTAAAAGTAGTTTTGAATAGTAATTTGATATGAATGTTAATGTTGATTTCACCTCTTAAGGGAATAATATGCAAATAAGTGGGTTGGCCCTCTCTACCAGGTGGGCCGACGATGTGGTCAAGATCGCCGGCTGCCGCTGGATGCGGGCTGCTGGCCGCTGCCGCTGGATGCCGGCTATGCGGATGGAGGCCTATGTCCAGCAATGGGCGTCGATAGGCTGAGAGAGAGAGAGAGAGAGAAGTGGATTTTTGTTAATACGTTTATATTTTAAATAGTCATGATTATTTATAAATAGAAACTAGAACCGACGTTTCGAACACTTTACAGTAGTCCTTAGTCACAGGTAGGCTGAGGTGGCATTCATCTGTCAGTTGACATAATTATTATATCAAACTACCGCCAACGATTCCTTAGTTGCCGCGCGTACTGCCCTGAGTTCTTACTGAATCTAAAATATACGAGTATGTCGATCGAATACCGAAAATATACGCGATTAATCCGGTTAAAAAAGTTTCATTTAAAAAAATGTGTAAAAGTCGCGAAAAACCTTGATGTGATTGTTCGTTACTAGTTCAATCGTTTTCTCGCTTTTTCCTGCATAGCAGGGTAGTCAGAGAGAACCTAGTGTCTAGGCACTTTATGCTCCACTTTCCGCCCGTAATTTTTGTGTAAATATCACTACGTTTTGAATGGCTTTGTTTTAGGTACCACAGAAGATATATGAAAATATTTTTAATATAAAATTATTTTTCCGCGTGAGAATTGAACTCACAACCAACTAACCAAACTAAGCAATACGCCATGATGACCTTCACCAAAAAAAAATATCTATCTTTTTTATATCGTATGTCAAATACTAACCAGTAACATTTTCTTAAAATACAACACTACCGAGGTCGAACACTATCGCTACCTTGTTGAACATCGCCTACATATCGACCCACGTGTTACAAGACAGGAATAGTGCATATTGGTCTGATTTGTACAGTTTCAAAAAAAAATTTGTGAAGTAAAGTAGAACTCTACACTCTCTATTATACATATAGAGTTCTTAGAGAAAACCTGCCTAAGCTATTGTGAATATAAGTTGCATTAACTTTTTGAACAGCATACTTAATTATAATTTTTCTCCAATTATTAGATTTAAAATATCTTTAATTACTTAAATATTAATTCCTTATTTTAGTAAATATTATAAAAAATAATCCATCACATAAGTTTTGCCTTACAAATTAGTATATTTATTTCTGTGATACACTAGTAATTCCATTGGATATAGTATAATTTCGGACCGCACAGAACTACAAATGTAGATTGCAGATATACACACAATAGGTTCTGATAAGGGGACATTGTGCTAATTTTAAATGTGCTGATGCATTTTACCTAACTGGAAATATCGTTTAGATACCTTACAATTTTTAATCCATTACTACTAAAACTTTGGTTCGGAGAGAACAAATAATTAAGAATTTCATTTTCTTAAACATTATTTTATTTACATAGTTTATTTACATTACTAAAAAATTTTTTAATATACATAGAATGCGTTTTTCATTTTCGTTAATTCGTTTGAGGGCTGGTCCCCATATAAATCTTGTTGTAATTAGAAAATGACATCTGTATTTAAATTATAATATATGGTTCATTTTAATTCGCAACTACCAACTCCAAGTTACTGACAAGTTACTAGTTACAAGGCTTGACACTTTGGCGTTTCGTAAAGACGTTTTGCTCTCTGTGCGTTCTCTATTGCATCTATCATGGGGCGTGTTCTAGGGAAATGTTCCTCACCATCTGGATACGTGGCACTCTGCTACTGTGTGGTTTTGTAGGAACTTCTTCCACGTGCCACTCAACTGTGGAATAAATGTGGAAAATAAACAAACTGTTCCAGCGGCAGTGTTTCCGAGTCGATGCGTCATTGCGACCTTCAAGAAGCGCGTCTATTTCCACCTTAAAGGCTGTCAACAGCCCTGTAGCTCCTCTGGTGTTACACGGGGTCGTGGGTGGCGGTGATCACGTACCATCAGGGGACCCGAACGCTCGTTTGCTCGTTTGCGTGTGATGTGTTGTCTTCGAGTGTTATATAGATATTTAAACTGCACAATTTTTTTATTGTTTTAGCATTTTGTAATGATAAAATCGATGGTCATAATAACATATATTTTAACAGTTTATGAAATTATAAATTTACCGAAAAAAAAAGAACCGCTTGAGGCTTCGCCTGCGTAAACTACACGACTCTAACTCTATAATGTTGATCTCAGTATATTTCCAGATGTTCCTCAACGACAACTTTCTTCCTCAACCAGTGGTCCTCTTTCCAGGAACTCTCACTATAACTGCGCTAAGAATTTTATTATAAAGTGCATATTTATAAAATTATTATAAGGCGGGTAACAATGTAAGTTTTAATAACCATGCACCTGTACGTTTAATAAATGCGCCACAAAGTCGCAATATTGCCTTTGAGGGCTCGCCCGATTTAATACCCATTCGTGCCATAGAGCAGATTTTATAGAGGTACGAAAGAAACTAGAATATTGTAATATGCTTTATCCTCCAAACAATATTTGCAGCAAAGTTACCACATATGTTTCAGCGTTTGCTAAATTTCAATGTAATAGTAGTTTTTAAAATATATTAGCCAGCGATCCTCCTTCACACTTAAATCATAAAGTTTGCTTAATTTATTTATTTCAATGGCTGTAACTGTATTATTTGTGAACTGACTGAAATGAAATATGCACTAAACGTTAAGGGAAGCAACCAAAATATAATAGTGATAACTAAATTTAAATCGGTTAAGCCGTTTCTGAGATTAGCATGCGTAGCGTTCCATATACAGACAGACAGTTTTATTTTACGTATAGATATCAAAAAAATCTCAGTCGTAAAAACGTTTAATCACTCATTTAGGAGGGAAAATCAAGGCACTTATGTGATATGTTGCAGTAATGAAATAAAAAAAAACGAGAAAATATTTTTTTCAGATTGCGGGAGAAGCCTGCATATCTGGTTAGACAGACAGAAACTAGAGTCACGACACTCTATTTTCCAATTTCCGCCTGTATCCGAGACATTGCGTGTTCAGTTGTGGAACTCAACACCATGCTTTGTCACCAGAGGAAAATAAAATAAATAATTTAAATATAATATTCGAGTTAGAATCGAAGCCACAATCAATTACGTTTACAGTTAGGTACTGTCCTGCTGATAAAAACCAAAAAATAAAAAAATGGGAGAGAAATGTAGCATATGTTCATCCCAAGACCTTCAAGTATCTCTTTATAAAATTTCATCACAATCGGGTTAGCGGTTTGGCCATGATGACGTGTATATATATATATATATATATATATATATATATACGTCACCATGGCCAAATATATATATATACCTATAAATCTCGTATTTTAAACTAATAATCATATACAGACAGACGTTCAATATGACCATATACAACAAAACAAAACTAACGTTACTCGCTTAATGATACCATCTCAATTTGGGTCACGTGACCGCAGTTTAGATGGGCATATCAAAAGATCAAAGTCAGAACAAAATACACGATTTCATTTCACAAAGCGCTGTAATCTGTTTGGCGGTCAAATACCAACAGCCGCGGCATTTTTACCAATTTTCCTCCCTTTGACGGTTACAAACTTATTTAAGTTATCACGAGCGCCCATATTTTGCATTGAATATTAATGAACTCAATATTAACTTTTTACAAAATCTATTTTCGCCTTTACATCTTTTGTGTTTGGTGACAATTTTTGAAGAAAATCTAAATATACAGGACGGACCAAAAAGAATATACGTATTTCAAACTGTTCTGTTTCCGTTATATGGGCAGAATGCAGACTGTTCTGTATAACAGTCTGCATTCTACCCATATATCAATACATTATGTATTGATTCTTGCAATTGAACGCCCACCTTCATCTTGATAGATGTGGGTGCCTTTATTAAAATTAAGTTACTTTAGAAAAGGTAACTGAAAGGAAAAAGATTTAAATTATTTTCTTGTTGGTCGTCCTCGCAAGTATAGTAGGTTCATACTATTTTGTTTTAACATTTTAAAAGTGTAGCATATGTTATATTTAGGATATACAAATCATTTTTAGAAGACGTTTAAAAGTTTTTACGTATACAACATTTTTTATTGCTTTGTATTATATAAATAGAGTCGACACAAGAATATAATAATAATAAAAAAAAAATTTTTACTAAAAAAATGTTATGACGCGGGATGTAAACCTGTAAACCATTAGATAATATTTTAAATAGATCAAGCTATATATATTATTTAACATTTTTGAAAGTGTTAATCGGACACTTAGGAAATTGAAAAAGACACATTTAAAAAACGTATAAAAATTTGAACGCAGCGGGATTTGAACCCGCACCTCCTGAAAACCGTTCAAGCGCTCTGACCGCTGAGCCATGCGTTCATGAACGTGGTTCAAATCCCACTGCGTTCAAATTTTTATACGTTTTCTAAATATGTCTTTTAACTATATATATTGTCTAGCTAGTTCCAATCAGGCTAAATATATTTAATTTAAAATATATCAGAGCCTTTTATAATTATTGTTTTAGACTAATAATAATAAATGTCTTTTAAAATTTCCACATGGATATCTAATATCCTATACAAAACAACATTTTAGATTACCCCACTATATAAGCACTATTTATTCTATTCACGTATCCGACTGCTAGCTCAGTAGTAGACATAATGAAGCATTTGTCGTTTTACTGGTTTTTGATAGCAGTCCCTATGGGACTGTAAACAGTTGAGTAAATATTGCCTTACGATTAGGTTACTGATAAAATCTGACCTTTTCAGGATTAAAGGTAAAGCTGCAAAAGTATATACAATTAATACGTAAAGGAACTTTTCGCCGCATTATGCGAAAATTATGGGAAATTTGGCTTAATTAAAGTTTACATGGAGAATTGCAGAAAACCAACGATTTTTTATAATAAAATAAATATTACTCACCACGCACATCACTATAGTGTGCGTGGTGGGTTAAACAACTACTATATTTTTGACATATACGTGTGTGTGTATAAAATGCAAACAAACATTGCTTGTCGTATGTAACGAGTGTATACCGCGTCAAAGAAGCTTCTAGTAAATATTATTATTTGAAAGAGTTTTGGACCCATTCTGGACGCGTATATATTAGAAATATTTTTGTTTTTAGTGTTGGGTTTCGATATCTAAGCCCCAGTGTAACTCAAATTATTGCAAACTAATACAGAGTGTGATATATTACTGGAATGTCTATGCCCACTCCAAATGAAAAAGAAAAAATTTACAAAATCCCTTTTTACTACAATTATACAGATGGAAAAGTATAAAATTTTAGAACGCCAATATTTTTCATAACAATGCATTATAAATACAATATATATTATATTCACTTCTATGTTATTAAACTTTGTAGAAAGCGACACGTTACTATGGCAACGTATATTTGACGCGTCAACGGAGCTACTACGTCACTAATATAAATGAAAGCGTATCATGTAATTGTCATTGTGCGCATTGTAGTATTAAATTTAAAAGTTAAGGTCATTGTGGCGCAGTGGGACAGTCTGACTGTAAATGGGATTGGTTGTGAGTTCAATTTCCACTTGATGCGACAGAATGATCATAATTTAATTTATTTTCATCGCTCTAGTCAATAAGACTAAGCTAAGACTAAGTTCCGCCACTGAACTCACAATGTCTCACATTTGAGCGGAAAGTGGAGAACGGAGTGTAATGACACTAGGTTCTCTTTGGCTACCCTGATATGTGAGAAGCTGAAAAATATCCGTTTTCTGTGTCTATTCGGTGTGTTGAAATGAGAGTTAATCTCTTTGTACTTTTTTCTCCCTTATATATTATATATTACAACATTTGTATGAACAAAAAAGTAAAAACAGATAAAATACGTAGAGTAGTATAACGAAATTTGTTGACAAGCCATAATTAATTAAATAAATCATTTCAACCCTTAAGAACGAGCGAGGGTTGAATTAATCTAACAAGGCGGATCTCTTTTATTATCTTTTTTTTCTTTCTCATCTTTAGCCTTGAGTAATTATTAAAAAAAAAATTCCTTTACGTCCAACTCAAATGGGTATCGTTCGTATAAATATAAAATTCTTTGAATGTCAATAGACCAAGTTATAGTTTAGAAGATGTTACATTCTGTTGTGTGAATTTGAAGTTGCATAAAATCTAGAGAAAAGCTTAAGCGGTTTTTGTCCACAATAATATAAAATTATAAGAAAATTAAAATAATTCTTATGAAAAAGGTAATATATTATATAATTTAATAAAAAAGAAATTAAGAAAATGACGGAGGCATAGAAAAAAAAACTTCAACTGACAATATATAGTATATACTAGTTGTTACCCGAAATTTAAGTTATATATTAACTTAAATTTCTTGTAACTATATATCAGTGTTAAACTCAGAAAATCCTGAAATTAGACAAAACAAAAAACATATTTTTAGGAAGCGTATAAAACTTTTAACGCAGCTGAAGTCGAAGCGGCGCTTCTTGGAAACTGTCCAAGCTCTCTGATCGCTTAGCCATGCGTGTAATTCCGCGGGTTCGAATCCCGTTGCGTTAAAACGTTTATACACTTTCTAAAAATATGTTTTTCAATATACTAAGTGTGTGATGAACAGTGGAAAATATTAAAATTATTTAGACAAAATATCTCGCTATCAAAAGTCATATAAAATAACAAACAGAACCAAACGTTTCTCTTTTACAACTTCCATATAGCATGTAAGAAATATTTTACAATGCCAAGGGATCAACACCTATCCTGTATATAATAAGGATACTATATTAAGATCGTGCCCTAAACATGGCTGTAAATAATACGACTTTGTTTTAACACCCTCATATTACGAGGAGTGAGGCTATTAAATATATTATCAACTGCTAAAGCCCATCTTGGCACAGTGGTGCAGTGTCTAACTGTAAACACCGGCGAAACTTCAAATGCAATTGGTTCCATTCCATTTCCAATCGAGGAAGTGGTATTATTTGAATTATCTTCATTTCCTTTTTTACATTGATTTATATGCTATAACTGTTTTTTAATTAACACTGAAGCGAGTCCCGAAATTCCTCCGATATTTTTTTAGGTTACTACGCAGGGAAAAGCGTTAATCAGGAAAAAACAGTCTACAAACGAGCAAAAGCTGAATTTGCGTCGCATGAACTGTACGACGACGATATAAGAAAAAAAATTCTTATAGGTATTAGTTTTTCTTTTATCTTATTCTGTAACAGTACCTTTTATTGTATAATAAGTTACCAGGATTTATAAAAAAAAACAAATGTGTAATTTCCTTAATTACAATGTAGCAGTGTACCAAATGATAAATAATTAATTTTCAAATTTCATCATCATTATTATTAATATAGCCATATTAGTTGCAAACAAATGTGTTGACATACTAGCGAAATGTAATGAAATTGATATATCGTGAAAAGTAATCATTAATTATGTATGTTTTACAATAAACCACTTGCTTTGTCTGATACGATTTGTAGCGCAATTTCGTTTATGTAAAACATATTTAAAGAAAACGTATAAAAAATTGAACGCAGCGGGATTTGAACTCGCGCCTCTTAGAGACCGTCCAAGCGCTCTGATCGCTACGCCATGCGTCCCAGAGGCGTTGGTTCAAATCCTGCTGCATTTAAATTCAAATTTCCTAAGTCACACACTTAATAACACTTGAAATAAAATGTTAAAAATATTCGTGGCCGTAGGTATTTCTAGAAATTGGTGTCCCTACGATTTCCAAGGAATTTCACTTGTCATATCTAATTTCACTTGACTACTTGTCTGTTAGCAGAGAAGAGAAATGAAAATAATTTAGATATTGTCATTGCGCCTAGAGGAAATCGAACTCACAACCAATCGAGTTAACAGTCTGATGCTATCCCACTGCGCTGCAATGGACTCAACGCAAGAATGTTATATACTTTAAAAATTTTGCCTTAAGCTTATAGGAGCTTTACTTAAATTTCTTCTGTGGTCATATAACTTCCGCATAATGCGAATAGCCAGAGTTAAACCAGTCATAAGTAAGTTCGTTATACGTGTTCTTTCTATCCATTTAGATACAAAACGTAACTTAACGCAGTTCATTGTCTAAGCAGATGATAGAGACATTTTCATTAAAAATGTATTAACTACTAAGTTAATACATTTTTTAAAAAATGTATTAACTACTAAGCTCTACTAAAGCTCTACAAAAAAAAAACTTTTTTTTTTTAAATTTTATTAATTAATAAAAAAACCGATAGTGCTTTATACATAAAAAAGTCATTTTCAATTTACAATATAAATGACAATTAATGTAACAATTCGACTGCAACTAATTTAGAACATAATTAAAAATGTATTTAAATATATTTTGATTTTGCCACCTCGTTTTCCATTTCATTAAGAGTTCCGCGTTTTAATGAACGAAACATAAACAAGGGTTATATGAAATCCTCCGCCTTTAAATTGTATTAACCATTTTAATTATAAGGGCTGTGTCTCTATAGATGTTTTGTTCCCATGAGACGATTCGCTGAATTCTTGAATTTTCTAGTTAGATACCATATACACGTTCTCATTTATGTAATATTACTTATCTCATAAAATAATTGGACAATTCATAAAATGTTGGTATTAATATGGCTACCTTTAATTTTTTTTTATTAAAAAAAGAAGACTAAACGATGACTGAAACTAAATGGTTACCTTAGCCCATCTACAACAACAAAGGAGTTGTCGATGCATTACCGGCCCTGAGGGCGAAGGTGTCTGTACATTCGATGCTTGAAAGCTCCCAAATGATAGTGCTCTGGAAACCCTTCAGTGGGAAGATTATTCCAGAATGTGCATGTGTGTGAGGTTGGTATTATGGTATTATATGCCGTGTGTTTATAGATTGTAAGCCATCTACGAATTCAGGATCGACTATTCGGACTGCCCGGCGTCGTATGTCAAGTGTTCTGATGTGTCCTTGAGTCCTAGATTTGTTCAGTACCCAGAGCTTTTTGCAGCCAATTTGGCTTTGCTTTCTAAATTACCCTTAAGCTGAACTTCATTCGATATATAAAAAAAAACAAAGGAACCCCTGTACTCTTATTAGTAGAATTGATATTTAAATGATTACACGGGTTCTAAAAATGTTATTCGTATCCTATGTGTGCATAACACTTTAAAATAAGCTAAAACCGTCTAAAACTCCCCGTTTTAGACCATTTTGCCCTCTTAATAACCGAGCGATATTAAAATCGATACAAATATTGTACTTTTGTATAATTTCAACAAGTAACATAATCAATAAAATGCAAATATACTGTGTCAGCGTGACTCGTCTCAGATAAACGTTGCTTATAGAATGTACAGATTACATAAAAAAAGCTTCTATCAATCACGCTGTACTGTCATAGACAGGCATTTTTGAATTTACAAATCGAGGCGATTACCGGCGTTTTTGTGTAAAATGTAATTTTATTTTATCTGTATCGTATATTTATGTTAGAATACAATACCGTAGCGCTGTCAGTAATCTGTCTGACCGTAAACGAAATGGTCGTGCGTTCGAATCCCACTTGTGGGGTGCATAACGTTGAATAACTTAGAGTTGATTAGTTAGTTAAAATCGATTAGTTATATAAGTAAAAAAAAAATTGCCACAGATTCATTAAAGTTAAAGCCAGACACCTGACGAGAGCAAGAAGTTCAGTGGGATTTTTCTTAAGAATTTAAAATGACATACAATGAGCCTGCAATAGACAAAAAGGTTGAAACATTTCCCATTTTAATGATGAGAACATGTGACTGCAAACGCGATTGGTTGTGGGTTCGATCCCCACTCGGAAAAACGACTATATTTAAATTATTATTTTACGCTCTGGTATATGTTAAGACAAAGCGCAGCATTGAGTTCCGCCACTCAACACGCAATGTCTCAAATTCGAACGGAAAGTGGTGAACAGAGTGTCTCGACACTCCTCTGATTTTGTCTACTTTTCATATAAAAACAGTAGCACAGTGGTGTTATGACAACGTTACTAACGTAAATAATAGTTGCAATAAATATATAAGATTTATATTCTTCATAACTTATGCAAATAGGGATATTAAGCTCAGATGCACGGGACTGTGACTAATTGAACTGTTTTGAAAGCTTTAATGAAAGCTTGATTTATTATGAGATAAAAAATTGTTACTTTTTGGTATTTTGAGTAAAAAAAATGAAAACTCAAAAAGAAAACTTAAGGTGTTATTCGTTTTTTAAGCCTACTAATTGGTTTAAGTTTGAAATTAAGGTCTTATGTAAAGGGTTCTTTGATTTGGCTTTACACGTTATTGAATTACCCCTTAACTGGTATCTGGGATCCTAAGTGTATAAGTGCATTATTCAAAATCAAATTATCATCAAGGAGGCCATTATGGCGTAGTGTGAAAGCGCCTGACTGTAAAAGCGATAGGTTGTGGGTTCGATTCCCCCTCAGAGTAATAATTATAAATAAATTATTTTTATTTTCTAAGAGAAAGCGTGGTGTTGAGTTCCGCCATTCAAAACTCAATGTCTCGATTTAGGGCGAAAAGTGGAGAGCTGAGTGGCTTAGCTCTAGGTCTCTCTGACTATCCTGCTGTGCGAGAAAAGCGTTAAGCTGACAAAAATATACAATCAAATGAGCTAAAGCTAAAGTTATAAGTTGAAAGTGTGAAACGCCTCGTCCATTTTGATGATACTTGACCGGGAAAAACAAAACATTTAAAAAATTATAGGAACCCTCAACTGGGAATCGAAGTCACAACGGAATCGAAGAAGCAGGAATAGAAAGGAGCAGGAACCGAAGTAGCAGGTGGGAAATGTCTAAATAAACATTTAGACATTGCCCACCTGCTCCATATTGTAATATCAAATTATTCTTTGAACAATTTACTATGTGCTGCATTTGAATGGTTCATCCATATCCGTCGCTTTCCGGACCAAGAATAATGACTTAAGTTTCCCGCCGTTTGTAAATATTTACCATGGTCTAGTCGGCTCTTAATCATGTAGACTCTTAAGCTATATTGCAAGAAAAACAAAAAGAATCTTTGTATTTTCTATTCTCTAATTACGTTTCTATCTTTAGAATTATATTGTGATAGATTGGTTAACATCTACTAATCTCATTACGAAAGTATAGTATTTACAAAGCAAAGCTGAGGCATTTTGAGGCCGTCATGGTGCAGTTGGACAGCGATTGACAGTTAACACGATTGGTTGCGAGTTCAATCCCCAGTCGGTACAGACCCTGATCAAGCAATATTTCAATTTCGAGTGGAAAGTGCAAAACGGACTATGGTCTCTATAACTAACCTGCTATGTGGGCGAAGGCGTAAATTTGAAATAAAAATTTACAACTAATTTCCTAGGTATTGTTATTTTCAAAATGATCATTCATTGAACGAAACATTATTATATAAGTACATCTACATCAAAAAAATAAACAGTTTTTCAAAAGCAATATGAACCTACGACCATAGAAACTAATTTTAAATTTCATAATTACAGCTAACGTTTTCATTAAAATCTTTTAAAAGTATTAAACACAATAATGCCTATAATTATCTCAGAGTTGTCTGACTGAAGCTTACTTCGCTTGAACAAGTCTTTGTTTAGTCCTTAAGTGGGTAATGGAAAAACAAAACTCTCCACTCCATCTCAATTGCTACCCTTGTTTCTGTTAATGCGATAGTTCCTGGAGTGAGGGGACGAGGATGGTGCAAAAGTTAGCCTGTAGCTATAAATGTAATTATTTTGCCTCTTAAAAGTTTACAAGACAACGTTTTATTAATTTTTCTAAAGTGTTATACACACACTTAGGAAATTGAAAGACTTATATTTAGAAAACGTATAAATATTTAAATACGTATAATTATATAAAAAATTGAACAGAACAGGATTTGAAACCGCGCCTCTTGAAAACCGTTTTACCGTTCTTAAACGGTTTTCAAGAGGCGCGGGTTCAAAATATAACGTTGTATTAACTTCAGTTGGTGATGGGTTCGATTTTCACTCGGAGGAAAGTTTATATTTAAATTATTTTAATTTCTTCTTCATTTCTTCACTCTGGTGACAAGACCAAGCACGGTATGGAATTCTGCCATTCAACACGCAATATCTCAGCTTCGATTGAAAAGAGGAGAACGGAGATGTACTGATTGTAATCGCGATTTTTTGTGGGTTCAACTTCTAATCAGTGGAATGTTCATAGTTTTATAATTTTCATTTCTCCGCTCTACTAAACAAGACAAAGGGTAAAAAGTGGAGAAGAAAGTGCCTTTACACTAGGATATCTGTGGCTAGCCTCGGATATCAATTGCTAAAGGTTAATAAGCAAACTTATTTTATAAAATAAAAAAAAAAACAGTTTAATTGGACCAGCAAAGTTCTCTTTAAAATACAAATGGAAATTTCCAATTAAAAAAAAATTGGTAATCGTGTATTCATCAATCGTAAATCTCATTGAGAAAACACTGAAGCAGTTTAAAAATCGAACAAAGCTATTAAGAAACGAATAAAGCCAAATTGTCAGTAATAAATCTTAGCGAAGGACAAAAAGTATGAGACCGTGAGAAAATAGAAATAAACAACTTTGTAAATACTTTGAAGTTCAAATATAATTTCAACACCATTTTAGAACATTTGTACCTATTATAATATTAAGTATGTATATTTTTATGAAATTTACAATATTTTAAATTGATCATCGTAGCGTACTGGAACAATGTCTGTTTGGAAAGGTGACTGGGTATGGGTTCGGTTCCCGCTTGGGGGAATAATTGAATTTAATAATATTTAAAATATTTTCATTTCGCTGCTCTAGTACCTAAGTCAAAGCACAGCGTAGATTTCAGCCAATCAACATGCAATGTTTGGATTATGGGCGGAATGTGGAGAAAGGAGACATATCTCGACACCAGATTCTCCCTGACTATGGTTGCGAAAGCGTAACGCTGAAAAATATTAAATCTTGTATAAAATAAAACACAAATACAAAGGAATAAAAATATTTATCCTATTTTTCTTATGTTTTTGTATAGAACCGTTAATCCGTGAAGGTATTATATATTTAGATTCAACTCGTATTGAATTTAATTAAACTGATGGATCCGAATTTCCTTATAGCATGTTTTCGGATTGCTGTTCTTAAGCAATTCCTTAAATAGCTTTTGCAAAAATGTCACAAAAATCATATTAAATAAAAAATACATTTTTGTAAACATGTAAAAATTCGAACGTAGTGAAATCTGAACCCGCGCCTCTTCTAAGCGCTCTGACCGCTAAGCCATACGATCTACAATATATAGTAGATCAGAGTGCTTGGCCGGATTCCAAAAGACACAGATTGGGTCCCAGTACTATTGTAATGTTATTTTTTTATATAAAATATTTTTAAACAACCTATAAATGTTGGATCGCAGCAGGATTCAAACCCACGTCTTATGACAACCGTCCAAGCGCTATAACCGCTAAGCCATGCGTTCTACACCCGGGTATGTTGAAATTCGTATACGCTTAATATAACTTATCTTTGTTGATCCCACTGTGTTCAAATTTGTATACATTTTCTAAATATGTTTATCAATTTCCTAAGTTTGTAAATAACACTTTAAAATTTCAAATATCATATAAATATTGAGGAAAACCGAGACTGCTTCCTCAATATTTGGTTATGGTACGGTAATTAATGGTGACTCCATGAGGTGTTTACTGCTTCTAATTCTGGGTGAGTTATTAGTTCTGAAAATTGTGAATACAATTAAGAACAACAAACCAATTTACTAAAATTTTTTAAACGTTTTCTTATTTTCCTTTTAAATATCAATTTTGAATATTGACGCTATCAAGACTACTGAGTCTGAGTTATGCATAAACTGTTGTTCTACTGAGAACATAACAGCTTATGTGTACTAAACAGATGTGCGTTCGACTTCTATTCATAGAATTGTCTATTCAAACAATAAAAATGTAACTGATCACTGTCTCTACATGGAAATATATGAAAAAAAAATTATTGAGGGCATTTTTCAATGTAATGGAATCATAAACAATGATTTTTAATTTTCTTTTCTGTTTGTCTATGCGTTTAATCACGCTAATCTCCGAAACGGCTTAAGTTAATTAAATGCCGTTAAGACTATTATATTTAAGTTAACTTCCTTTATAATTGAGTGTTTATTTCATTTCAATCGGTTCATAAATAAAAAAGTTACAACCATTTAAATTATAAATTTAAGAAAAAATTGTGATTTAAAGCGGGCGGGCGATAAAACGAAATAGTTAAGTGGTGTACATTACGCAGGCGAAGGCGCGAGCGGGTTGCTAGTTAATAATATTTTTGTTTTTCTGTTATGGTCTGCTACAGTGTGGCCACCTTTCCTAAAATAAACGGAATTATATGTAGTCCGGTAATGATTGATCGAAGTCGTTAAAAATGCGCAAATATAAAAAACAATGAGGCAATTTAATGTATAATTCGACATATAGGTCATATTAAATAAGGAACGCGTGATAAATTTCAATAACTAAGTAAGAATAAGTAAAAAATAAAACTAGACTACAGCTTAAGCTTTTTAAACTTTTCAGTGATCTCTAACGGAACTTACATCTACTCTACAAAGCTGTGAACAAAGAATTGAATCGAATGTAGGTATTTTATTTGCGAAGTCGTGCTAGGTAAAATTTACATATAAAATACGCGATAAATAAAATATATCGACGGAGTTCATCTCATTTTGTATGCAAACTGCCCCCTGGCCGGTTACAAGCATATGTCTTTCTTATCTCTCTTATACGATAACGAGATTCCTTTGTTCTTTTAATTGTACTTATAAATAACAGTTAAATGACAGGTTCTTTTGATACAGTGCCATTACGTATTAAGTTGCAAATTTAATGTATAACCAAAACTCTGAACGACTATCTTTTATATATAAACTCTTTCAAGTGGGATTTAAGCCCACAATTATTACATACTATGGTCAAATACGTTTCATGGCATTGAAGACTCTCCTGCTACTATGGTACCACGGATACCATAATCAAAAAACCCTTCCTGCCTATGGTCCCACATGGTGCTGGTGTTCAGCTTTCCTTATTTTTCATCACCACTTCCGGTTCAGTATATGGGTCCAGAATAATAATCAATATTAATTAACAAAAAATATATAAAATGATTGTCGTTTTCTGATCAGTCTATAAAGCAAGGTATTTAGATTTAGACACTCCGAATAAAATAATTCTAAAGCGGGAGGTAAGTGTCCCAGTACTGTATTTTAAAACAAATTTCACTCGAACCCAAACAAAACATGGAAAGCGTCAAGTTTTAAGCCTTTACCTTAAATCACATTCAAAATCCGGTACTTTCATTCATCATGAAAGCTTCAAGAGGACTTTTAGATTTCCACCGTTTAAATCAGTGCCATTAATCAACCAACAGTATCAAGATAAGAAATAAAAATGGTCGAAAGCGATTTCTCTTGATTGATCTTATGTAGCATCTAGAAAAGTAAAATGGTTCTTTTATATACCTCTGTGGTATAACTAAATATGTTGATTTTAATATATAGTACTACATTATAATGTGAGAACGTGATAGTTGTAAGTTCAATTTCTGTCCAAAAAAATGTTTTTTTTAATTCACTTAAGCAAAGGGCATCGACTAATTCATTAAGCTAAAATTTAGTAATTTTAACAGAGCAGAGAAAAAAAATGCAATTTTTAGCTCCACTCAGGAAAACAAGACAAAGTTCCGCTATTTAACACACAATCTCTCGAATTGAGGCCGTTAGTGAACAACGGAGTGTTTTGACACTAGGTTATCTCTACCTTAGCTGCTATATGGGAAAAAGCGTGAAGACTTGCTGTTTTTCTTTTATCGAATCGATTCTATATACTTATTTATCGACTTGCCTTTTCTCTTCTAATCGAATATTGTTATAATATGCATAGTAAGGCTTATCTTGTAGAAGCCTTTGTAGTTAGTAATAAACACTAGGAAATGGGAAATACGGGAAAAGGCGTGAAGCTGTGAAAAAGGTATTTTACTACTCATTTGGACGTGGTTATATTATGATAATTGATAGGAAATCAATGTCGCATTTAATATCAACATAACTAGCCATAAAAATTATATGAAATATACATACAGGCGCAAATTGAACTTATTCTTTATAAAGTATGTAACTACAAATCATAATTTTCGCTTAATGGGTAGTCAGAAAGAACGTGTCAAGACACCCTATACTCCACTTTCCGCTTGAAACTCAAAGCGCGGCGTTGGGTCCCGCCACTCAACTCGCAATGTGTCGACCTCAGGCGGAAAGTGGGGAAAAGAATGTCTAAGAATGCGTGAAGCTGACAAAAGTAAAAAAACGAACTCATTTTAAAAATACGTTTTTACCAAATAAAAAGTAATATAAAGGAATAGTCTTAATAAAACACACACAGGATAGCCTGAGATAACCTAGTGTCAAGACACTGCGTTCTTCACTTTCTTACCTCAATTTGGTACACTACATATTGAACGGCAAAACTAAACGATGCGCTTTCTCTTAGATGCCAGAGCGAAGAAATGAAAATATTTTAAATATAATCATTACTCCGATCTGGAATCGAACCCACAACCCACTGCGCCACGAAGGCTTCTGTATAACTAGTTATATATTCTACCACAATAACATCGCATCAACAAAAATGCCATTTACAAAATGATTTGAAAGACTCATAGCATTTCTCGCCACTCCGAATAATATACAGTTTGACAATAGCGTATTTAATAGAGGACATCATTGGACGGTGACAAGGGTCGCGGGTTCTTTCCGTGTAACGCCATTTAAACTTTGTGATAGATGAATCTTGTTCGGTAAACTTGTTACATTTGTATGAATATTTTAGTTGGGTTTGTATATGTACTGTGTGTTATGTATTGATGTCGTTGATATATTTATAGTATCTACTAACAGTGTATCTTGGTATACGATAGTTACAAGTTCAAATTTAAAATGGAGGAATTAAGCTTTTTGAACATATTCCTTAGCTTAAGTTTTTTTTATTGAGCCCATGAGGCGCAGTTAGACAGCGTCCGATTGTAAGCAGTAGGTTGGCGGTTGCAGTGTCCATTCCAGTTGTGGGGAATTATTTTCAATTCCGCACTCTGATCCACCAAAAGGTTATATTTAAATTATTTTCATTTCTCCGCTCTTGTGACAAGACCAAACGCGGCGTGGAGTTGAGGCCGAGCTCAACGCCGTGCAATATGAATAAAGTATGCAATGGAACAAAAATAAGGCTCAAAAACATTTTTAGAAAACGTATAAACATATGAACGGTGAAGGATTTGAACCCGCGCCTCTCGTAAACCATCCAAGCGCTCCGACCGCTAAGCCATGCGTTCTACATCCGGCTACGTCCAAATTCTTATTTTTCTCTGTAGACAGATAGATTTAGACAAATTTCTGCTACCCAAAGATTATTTTACGAACAATCGTTTTATATCCATTTTCTAAGTTCTAAGTGTGCGAATAACACTTTAAAATGTTCAAATAAAAATAAGGTATTTAATCTTTGTCTATTGCACATTATAGCCCTAGGTTGGAACAATATTCTGAATGTTTGTATTTAAATCAGAAAGTTGTAATAAGCGTATAAGAATTTCGACGCAGCTGGATGTAGAACGCATGGCTTAGCGGTCAGAGCGCTTGGACGGTTTTGAAGAGGCGCGTTCAATGTTTTATACGTTTTCTAAATAAATGTTTATCAATTACCTAAATGCGTGATTAACACTTTAAAAGTATTAATACAATAGAATAAAATAGTCAGAATTCTATCGTCAAGACACTAAACTTGTAAACATATGAACTATCCGGTTAAACATTGAATGGACTTGCATTTCTTAAATGAACACTAAGTTCCATTTTTACCATAGTATCATATAGGTATAGTAAATTTATAAAAAAAATAAATGAATAAAGAATTAAAATATTATTAAAAATACACTTTTCTACTTTATATCCCAGACAACACTGAAAGTTCAGAATTTAAATCACGTAAGCAGTTAGCGCAAACCGCCACAAGGATCCGACCGCCATCTGTTACTTCTATAACTTTTCTCTTTATGAAAACCTATACTAAACTGAGTCTCGCCTGTGAATTTGATTTAATATTTGCAAAATATATTAAATGGTGCAGCGGAACCATACTACACAACCACTGGTTATCAATATTATTAGAATAAATATCAGAGACAAGAGAAGATAACGTTCAAACTGACTGTATACGCGAGGGTAATGGGTTCGATGTGCACTCGGGACAATGATTATATTTGTATGCACATATGTATATATGTATGTGTGTATATATCTATACATACATACAACATCAACGTGAAGGCTCAAATAAACGTCTCTATTATATTTAAGCACACGCGCGATATCGCGGCTTCGGCTGCATAAACTACATGGCTAAACTATTAATTTTTCGCTCACCCCGCGTTCTCCTTAAATGAAACTTTTAAATTTATAATTGAAATGCTTGTAACTTTTTGTTTATGAACCAATTGAAATGTTTTAATTTTGTATTTAATTTTGTTGAAATGTAATAATTAAACACTAAATGTTTTATTTTTGGCTTTGTAATTTATTTTTTATTTTCATTGTTATTTTACTTATTCTCAGTGGCTTTTAGCTTTTTATTTTAAAATTATTATTATTTACAAATAATGTATTTTTTTTAAGTCAGCTTAAATCTTTTATTTTCATAATGTGTTAACCTGTAATTTAGATAAACTATACAAAATGTACTCATAGCCAAGAAATAAATAAATGTTGCAGAGAGTTGATATTTATTTTAATTCTGTTAGAAATACAATAAATTACACATTATTTTACACACACTACCATGTATTTGACATACACATACATTGCTAAGGCAAGACTCGCATCTGGTTTGGAGGTTTGGAGTTTTTTTAATATTTACTTGTGTTATATGAATTTTCATTATATGTACATTATATGCCAATATCGTTTAATTAGAAAAGTTATTTCAAAATTAGGCAGTTTTCTTTAAAGAGATCACATTTTGTGATACTTTATCTAATCCAATTATATTTAATGTGTGGCTTGCGTTACCATGATTCAAAAGATATTAGGAAAAGTTTCTTTTTCACGTACTAACGGCCGCTTGGCAGCAAATATGATAGAAATGTCTAGACTTAAATATAATATACATTAAAAGCCTTCTGTTAAATGATTGATGAAAGGTTTTAGTTTTATTTATTTTTAAATAAAGTGCATGCGAGGTTTTGAGTTGACTTAGCCATAGAGTAAAAACTTTGAAACTCGGTTTAGGAGGCTACGTCATTTGTGGTTATTACTTTGTATGAGCTTGATGTAATATTATTTTCTTCTTTATTTTCACTTGCACTTCTCATTATTTATAAGGTGAGTTATATCTCCATTCTTGCCCTGCTCGTTTTAAAATTATTTCTAGTATGTGATTTATACCCTCACTTTGTATAACTAGATCAAAGCGAGAAGTTTCGGTTCAAATTTGGTATTATTTCGATTCCCAGTCGGTAAATAATTACATCGAGCACGAAGGGTTCCTGCATGCGGGAACAAACGTGAAGCTGAAAATAAATATACATATAAAAAAATGATATATATTTATTTTATTTTGTTTTATTTTGGAACCCAACGTTACATACTAAGAATACATTTACGTATGTCTCACTTACAGGCTAAC
Source organism: Podotricha telesiphe (assembly GCA_038994665.1). NCBI lineage: Eukaryota > Metazoa > Arthropoda > Insecta > Lepidoptera > Nymphalidae > Podotricha > Podotricha telesiphe. Next base: position 7,079 of record JAOYRR010000110.1, on the reverse strand, counting down.
TTTACATGTAAATAAAAATGTTGCTCATATCTAGATTGTATACAAAAAATATTGTTTTTACTCTTTTTGTTTTCTTTTTTTTTTCTTTGTTGAATGTTACATGGTACAAAATTTTTATAAAAAAAAGGACAATAAAATAAAACTTAAAAAAATAACTACACAAAAAAGAAACAAACCAAAATAGCAAGTAAAGACTAAAAATAATTAACAAGTACATAATTAGTAATTATATTCAGATATATTCCTCCGTCCACATAATTTTCAGAATTTTTTTTTTGCCTTGTTTATGTTTTTCGATGATCCTCAAGCTTTTTACGCGACCTTCCTCCAATACCATCGATCGATCAATGGAAGGTCTCCCTGTACCTCTCTTTTCGCTCCCCTTTGCTTCGTTTGTTATCATTCTTTCATCACTCATTCTCTCGACGTACCCAAACTAATATCTTCAAAAGGAAGATTTTTCTTAGGTTTACGTATTTATATCTAAATATTGTCGTCTTCTACAGTAACATTATATAATATATTACTGTAAAACCCCGGTAAATAATAATTCGTAAACACTCTAGTTAATATATATTTTTTAATATTTTTGCTTTATTTGCACACTTAGGAAATTGAAAAAGACATATTTAGTGAACGCATTGAATGCATGGCTTAGCGGTCAGAGCGCTTGAATGGTTTTCAAGAGGCACGGGTTCAAATCCCAAATCAATTTTTATACTTTTTCTAAATATGTCTTATTATAGTTAAATTCAAAACTTACCACCAAATGAACAATGCCACAAAGCATTTAATTAATATATTTTTATATGTTTTATTAAGTGCCTTAATTTACAACACTAAAACAAGCATATAAGAACTTAGCCTCATTCCATATAAAAATACTGAGAAGTAATTATGGTGCCTGCATTTTAAACCGCGGCGTAGTCAAAGAAAAAGGCGCCCCGAAGGGAAATTATACCGCGAATGCAATAAATAGAAGATTTTTGCATTGAAACTGAGTCAGCCACTTTATATCTTTTCAAAGGCTCTTTTTAAATGGCTAATAAAGTATGAGCATGTGTATAAGATACTACTTACTGGTTTTTACATCTATGTTAAAAAATATTAAACCTCTTTCAGAATTTAACCAGACTCTCCATTTTCTGCTCGTATACATGGAGAGTTAGAAAGGTCAAAGAACCTAGCCGTATTTTAATACACACCATTGTGGCTCAACTGAGCCACAACTCAACTGGGAAGGAGTCTGAAAAAGGTACACGCCGTGGTTTTTGATTCGATTCCCAATGGACGGATAAAGAGAGGTATTTTAAAAAAAAATGCTACTAGAATGGACATACACGAGAAAACAAAACAATAGAATTGTAGCAAGCTTATAAGAATTTCATCGTATTTGGATGCGGAACGTATGCTTTAGCGGTCAAAGCGCTTAGATGGTTTCTAAGAGGCACGGGTTCGAGTACCACTACGAAAAAAAAATTATACGTTTTCTAAAAATGTTTTTATATCCCAAGCTAGTTAGTAACACATATAACTTTTTTTAAAAAAAATGTCTAATGCTCATTATTTAACTTACAACCAATCACGACGAAAAGACTATTTTGTTATTGACATGTCTATTTTACCATTATGTAGACATATATGCAATATTTTTAACATTTTTTTAAAGTGTAATTCACACACTTAGGAAATTGAAAATCATTTCCTTTTTTTATTATTTTGGGTAGCAGGAATTTGTAAAAATCTACAGAGATCCTAACAACAAAAAAAAGTTGTATAATCATATAAGAATTTCGACATACCCGGATGTAGAACGCATGGCTTAGCGGTCATAGCGTTTGGATGGTTTTTCCAAGAGCGGTTTCAAATCCTGCTGCGTTCAAATTTATATACGTTTTCTATAAATATGTTTTTTTAATATAGGCAATGTCATGAAAAGCAAATCTAATCTGAAAGTATTTAATGAATAGGGCGTACCGCATGTAAGAAAAACCTAATTGATCTCTGGTCTCAACAGCACTTTTATTTAGCGTCTGTTAACTGCTCCAAGTTTTTCCAACGTTAATTGAAATGCATAATTCTTGCGCTATAGTTAATTAAGAGGTCGTTTAACGGCAAGCGACCTTTTGTAGTATCTTGGTAGTTTTTTTTTTTTTATTTTTGTACTGATACAGACGACGATTTCGAACATATGTATGCATGTATGTATTTATATAAATGTAGATACATTTATATAAATATATATATGTTTACAGTTTGATATGTCTATTTATAAATCTGCACAAAAATTATGTATTGTATGATTACCACCTAAGCGTTTATCATTATTATAAGAGCTTCTTTTCGGCCTAAAGGTTGTCTCGAAGAGATGGCTACTTAGCCATAAGACCGTGTCCGTTTGTACATTCCTTTTTTTAAATATGTTTTGTACCTTATTGTTTTTGTCAATTTAATGCGGTGTGCAAATAAAGTAACTATATGAAGCGTGAAGCGTGAAATGTGAAGTATTTAGCATCTCTCCAGAATTACGTAGAAGGCCGAGATATTAAAAAATATATAAGATGCTAAAAATGTCGAAAATTGTACAGTAGCTTTTTGGTACGGTTATGGATATGGTTTTTACGTTAGCTATTTCAATTTTGTGGCCGTCGTTGTATGGTTGTCGGCAAGAAGAAATTTATATTCAAATTACATTGCGTTGGGTTTTTCGAAAACAGATAGAAATTATAAAATAAAGAGATTAAGTTGAGGATATCGTGGCGCAGTGGTAAAGCGTCTGACTTGAACCAGGATTGGTCGTGAGTTCGATCACCACTCTAGTACCTAAGACAAAGCCCGGCTTTGAGTTCCGCCACTCAACATGCAATGTCTCTATTTTGGGTAGGAAAGTGAATGTCAGAGTGTCTTGACACTAGGTTCTCTCTGACTTAACCCTGCTATGTGGGAAAACGAGTAAGCTGATAAAAAAAGTTCTCAATTTAGTTTTTACAATTTTTAACATCTTTTAAAGTGTTATTAACACACTTAGGAAATTGAACAGCATATTTTTAGGAAACGTATTTGAACGCAGCAGGATTTGAACCTGCGACTCTTGGAGACCTCTTGGAGTTTTTACTAATTGAGCGACTGATAGACAACGCATAGCCAAAAGTACTTGACGTTGGTAGTTTAAAGCGAAATATTGTGAAATTTATCAATATTTTAGAATCAAATAACATTATTAATTTTTTTTTTAAGTTTTATTCGCACATTTATTAAATTGAAAAATACAAATTTAGAAAACGAATAAAAATTTGAACGCAGCGATATTTTAACTCGCACCTCTCGAAAACCGTTCAAGAGTTTTAAATATGCCTTAATCAAATAACATTTCACATTTTATATTCCATACAAACGTTTTTACACCCACCCGTTTAATATACATAAAAATATAACAAAAACTAAAAGCATGGTCGCCCTACTGGCCTATCGTTTCGAAATTATCTTCCATATGACTAAATTGTAACATGACTGCGGTAATGTCCTCAGATATCACAAGGTAACCTCTATACGATACGCTCCGTATCTGCTTTGGAAATTTTTGACTCGTTTATATAACCTCAAAATTATATTGTACTGATATTTACGTGGAAATTTAAAAATGTTGTTTCAAGCATTATATATTAATATGTGAAGAAAATCTATGTACTTGACCTAATATTGTACTCTAGCTTTTTTATGGAAATTATGCAGACAGTGTAGTTTGAATTTTACTTCATTTTCGCCCGATATCAAGACATTGTGTGTTCTATGGCTAAACTTAACGCCGCGCTTTGTCTCGTTACCCAGAGCGGAGAAATGAATATAATAAAATTATGCTCATTTCTAAAATGGGTACCGATCCCATAACCAATCGTCTACAGGACACTGTCCCATTTCGCCACGAGGGCCTCATAATTATAAAACATATATTTAAAAAATGCATAAAAATTTGAGCGCAGCGGGATTTGAACCCGCGCCTCTTAAAAACCATCCAAGACCGTCTTAAATGGTTCAATCTTTCAAAAAAAATCTTTCAATTTCCTAAGTTAGTGAATAACACTTAAAAAAATCTCATAATTATAGTTTAAGTATAAATGAAATGGATATGAAAAAGATTAGGATGTGATAGTAATGGGTTCGATTCCATTTGGGGAAACATTTATATTTAAAATATTTTAATTATGACGCAAAGTGCGCCTTACACATAGCTATGGCTATAGCTTAGGTTATTTCAGCTACGACAATAAAAACAGTAATATTGTTTTATTAAAACTAGTAATAGAAACCTAATACGTAAACCAATATATTAGGAAACCACAACAAAAAAATTGTGGACGCCAGATACAAATTTGGCTACGAAGTGAATGCTGCGATTAGCATTAATGGCCTTGTTGGTTTCACTTCGCTTATTCTGCACTGGTATCGGAATTTTCACTAAATTGTCTCGCACATTTTTTAACATATGCACTTTTATTTAAATATTAAAGTATATTTGTTGAGGGTAAAAGCCATCGTGGCGCTTTGATATAGCGGTACTATATAAATATATAGTATGTGAAATTAAAATAATTGAAACATTATCCGTATTCCGTCCAGTTGAAGTGGAACTAGCAAATACATATATATATATATATATATATATATGTATTTATAATTTTTTGTTAAATGTTGTTGTAATCGTATATTAAAAAAATGGCGTGATACTTACACTTTAACCTATCTATATTGAAACGTAAAGGATTTTTTTTAGCAGCTCAAGGAAAGTTTTGCATGTGCAAGAAGAAGCTAATGTTTTTTTTTATATATATAGAACAGAAACATTAAATTGATAAAATAAATAATATTAAAAATCCTTGAAGCATTCATATTTAGCAAAACAAATTTTTCATTTTTAAATATGATCCATATGTGTATATATTAAATGTATATATGTATATATCCTATATGTATAGGTACATCTGTACGTGTATCATGCATATAGATTATATCATAACTAGTATGTTTTTATGTTTTGCTTGTAATATACTGTATACCAACTACATAATGTAAAATGTATTATTATTTACTTATTTTTTTCCTATTATTATTGCAGTTATTGAACCCTAAGTGTGTGAAGTGTGTAAGAGAACACTTACAGTGATAAGGTCGCCTTTGCACACTAGAATTATATGTTTCTATTTGTTTTGTTTGTTTTGCACTTTGCTGTGTGCAATAAAAGATTTCATCTATATATATATATATAATTATTACACACACTACCATGTGTATGACATACACTTTTACATAAAATGACATGTTGGTATGGCAACGCGTCAACGGGCCCACTAGTTTATATAAAACAATACTTTGACAATTTATAGTACTCTAGTAATATAATATATTTAGTTCATTGCGCTCCAGAAGCTCTATATTTAATTAAAGGGACAAAAGCCAAATGTTACATATTCTAAATAACCGTATTCTGTAACGCCCTGGAAGATCATGATTATAAGGACTGGTCGTAAAACGGCGGACGTTACAACCCACCTAACACTAAATTGTTTGACATTTTGTTATTGTATTAAGTTTTATACTAGGCCTTCGGAGCGCAGTGGGGTAGCATCTGACTGCAAATCGGTTGTGGATTCGATTCTCATCTAGGGGAATTGTATTTAAAAAATATTTTAATTTCTTCACTCTGGCATTATTTTTTTTTATACTTACTGTACTGTGGGACTCGCAGGAAGGTAAACCCTATACTACCCACTGAAACCCACTCTCCATCTCGAAGAGACATACCAGGATTGCTCACGCATCCTACTACAACGCCTCGGTAGACGGCCCCCCTCTTCCGGGCCATCGTCACCTTCAGGGTGCACCGGAGTTACTTCCAGAGCACCCGCAGCCACGATGACTTGCAGGAGGATGACGACTCTGGTACCTTATACAATGCCTCGAATGCACTCGATTTCGGGCTCAAAGTGGAGAACGGAGTGTCTTGACACTAGGTTCTCTCTGACTACCCAGCTATGCGGGAAGCTGTAAATTTATACACTCTTAGGTGAAGTTGCCATTTTTCCTTCTACAACTACTAAGGGAGGTCATAGATTCGATTTTATACATTGGGAAATTAACGCCAAAGACTTTTTATGTAAAGTAGTTCGTGAATTATTCAAATTATTCGCTATAACAAATATCCGTTGGTAATAAATGAGAATATAATGATGAATTATAGTAAATTATATATCCATGTTTTACACATACACATTGGCCTAAATTTACATTCAAATATAATCGAAATGTTTATGTACAACACAAGATATAGGTACTAGGTAAGTCTTTCATAGAATTAAATTTCTATTTATTTACTATAGTCACTTTAAAAACAATGTTAATAAGCTAAGCTCTAAAATATTTAAAGGATAAAAAATTGTAGCAGTAATATGATTTGAGTTTGGTGCAGGTTTGCTATCACTGTATTAAATGAAAAACTCATAACTTTTATATTTGAAAAGAGCAACTGCAAATTGTATGTTATGTACTGATAATTAGAGTTAGGTTATTTTAATTATTTGGTGTATATATATATGGTGTATATGTATATATATATACACCAAATAATTAAAATAACCTAACTCTAATTATCAGTAAATAACAAACATATTACTACTAAATTAAACTATTCTATATTTGCAGATGCCCCAATTATTGTCATTATACAAACGTCCATTTTGATGCTAAAATTTAATTACTCAGCCTTCACATTATGGATAACGGATACTCGTATCTAAACACGAATTAAAATATACACTAATTATACAATACCGGCCACCGTGACGCAGTTGGACGGCGCGTAACTGCAAACGCGATTATTGTGGGTTCGATCCCCACTTGGAGAAATGATTATATATCCACTATTTTTATTTCTTCGCTCTGGTAAAAGACAAACCGCGTCGAGTTCCGCCATTTAACACGCAATGTCTCGAATTCGGGCGGAAAATGGAGTGTCTTGACACTAGGTTCCCTCTGACTGCCCTGCTATGCGGGGATGCATACAGCATACTATGACAGATATCTTT